>CM055839.1:22575000-23067500 GCA_029490765.1 Euthynnus affinis
AGATTACACTGAAATTCAATGGGGAGAGCGGTACAAAAAGAACTATGAATAGCAAGAGTAATACAGCTGGCTGTGGTTTGAAAGAGACAAGACAAAGAGTGTGTTACTGTATGTGTTTTTCCACGGATGCAGCAGGACCGAACTGGAGGCTGATGGTGATTTCTCATCTTTTTGTGGGCAGGGTGACAGAGTGGTGAGTGATGGGTGCTGGATGGGAGGGAAAAGGGGGGATGGAAGGGTTGTGCCAGTCAAAGCAGGGACTGTTTTCTCACCAGGAAACTGATTATTTGTGCACCCGGGGCTCATGTTATGTTATGATAAACATAACATTGCAGCCAAACACAGCCAGTTAAAAGCTGATTTAGTTTAGATTTTTGTTTTCTTCACAAACTAAAACTGGAGCAGAAATTAAAAAAAACAAAAAACATAGAGAAGTTTTCTTTTTTATTTTGTCTCACTAGACAAAAGAATCATAACACACACGCAGCATATGTCAAATGCTTTGTGGTCACTTCTCCTAATTGAAATATCTGTCTGTTTACTCCTACTTACAAACAACAACTGGCTGCCAAACAAAGACAACACACACGTGTTGATCTGCTTAAGATCCGCTTGGCCTGAGCTCTTTGTCCTCACTGACATTAAAACAGGTACAGAAGCAGGACGGTGGAAGCAGGCAGTTTGTATAATGTGCTTTTATCTGGAATGAATGTGCAATTGATTTGTAGAATCATGCAGTTCTTGATAGAAAATAATTTCACTTCGGGTTTTTTTTTTTTTTTTTTTTTTGAAGCTCAACTTCATTAATCCACAGCTGAAACACAGGAACAAGAATCTCAGAGTCTTTGTCAAACAACAACAGTTCCTTAACTTTCTACGCAGCTCCCCAACAAGATAGATGTTGCATAGTTTCCGCTGTGATTTGAACACATTGAGTGTTACTGTGCGCCCGCAGGTTGGCTTGTGTATGTCAGAGAGCTGCGGAGCTGTCCGCGGTGCTGAACACGATTCATTCTCTTTAAAGCCCTCCGCCTCCAGACGAGCCTTTTGAAACACGAGAAAACTACTTCACAGCTGCTGAACGATCCTCTAATTTAATCCTTACAACTATCAACCACTTTAATCCTGAGATTCAGGCTATTTAGCACGGAAAATGCGACACAGACTATCAGTTGAAACAGAAAATGACTCAAAAGTTGGATCCTTTCGTCATATAAACATGTACTGATGCGCTTCACACACTCCAGCAACAGCAAAGCAGATTTATACTGATTCTCCCTTTACATGTGACTTCACGGGCTTTGTAAAACAGTGTTGTTCATCACAACTAGACGCCGTGATAAATAAGCAGTGCGACTTTAAAACTACATTTTTAATCCATAATTCAAACTTTAACTGATTTTATTATTCAACCAGAGGAAAACAAAGAAAAAATAAATTAGTCTGACCCACCTCAGCAAGTTTCTTCTGCTCTTCCTCTTCTTTTTATTCTGCTGTGTTTGTTTGGACTCAGGTTGAAAATGTCTGTCCGCTCTACCGCTCCGCTTAACGGGACTGTCCCCGGTGGAAACACAGCGACTGTTAAGCCGAACGGATTTACAGGTTACACACTTCCGGTTAGTGTTTTACAAAATAACACACCCTTCCATTCAGTTTTAATTTGCGGTTTTGATCACTGCAGCCTTTCAGACATCGTTTAATAGAAGAAAACCATGTAAATATTATAAAGACATATTGAGTGAACATTACTGTGCAATACATTTATATCGAACAGGCTGTATATACTGTATATAACCACCTATTATATGTTTATAAAGTAGCCTAATTTTTTAACCATTTAATATTTATCAGCACTCTTCACTTTGTTGCACTATTTGTATCCTGTATACAGTCATTCCTTGTATATCTTTCTGAAGATCGTTGTGTTGTTTTTGTGTGTCAGTACTTTGAGAGCCACTAAACCAGAGTCACATTCCTTGTATGTGTAAACATACTCAGCCCAAAAAGATAAAGATGATCCTGATTGTGATTACAGCAGTGGTCAGATTATTCCAATTTGCAGCTTCCAGTAATGCCAGAAAATAAAACAAAAAACAACCTGTCTTGACACCAACCTAAAACTGGAAAAATGAAAACATTTAGGGGAAGGATTGTGGGAACTTTCTCACTCTCTGTCTCTAAACAATATTAGTTGTTGAACAACAGTTAATTAATATCTAATATTTAATCCAATAAGAGTTTTAATGACAAATCAGTTTATTAAGAATTTTACTTGTTAGTGTAAACTAACTGTTTCAGATTATAGATGGACAGTTTCAGCCCTCACTGTAGGCTAATACATGCTGACTGCAGCTATTATTATATGTTATTGTATTATTGTTAATTATTATTTTCAACGATGCATTTTTTTTAATTTAAAGTTAACAGTATAATAATATCAAGATTTTAAACTTTTTTTTTTATTTATTTTTTAATCTTCTTATCGCTTTTAATGTGATGGTTAAGTCATCTAACTTCCTGCCTCGTTGCATCAAGCTTGATTTTGCTCACAAAATGTCCGCGCCCTCTGACGTCAGAGGCAGCGGGTAAAAGGTAGGGCAGCTGAGCTCCTCAGAGCCATGTTGGCTACTAGACTGGCTACTGAGAGCTTCCACATGAAAATGCAGCTACAGCAGCGTGAATTTGCACATATTTATTGACCCTTATGTCGCTTTCTGAAATTATCATTGTGATATTTTTAATATTACTTATTATTAAACATCATCAGCTGAATAAATAAAACTTTTGATATCAAGATACTATTGAAACTGCAGAGAACAAACACAAACAGACACTCCGCATTAAAATTCAGTGTTAGAGACAGAGAGAGACTTTCCTTCTCTGCATCCTCTTCACACAGCTGACAGACTTTCCGTTTGTGTGTGCAGAAAACAACCTGTTTGTCAAGTTGCACAAATTGTGCAGGTACCATCTGACATACACTGATGTCAGCTGGTGAGACACATACATACACCTGCACACGAGTGCACATACACACACACATTTGCAACACATGGACACTGACCCAGCTGATGGCTGATGGCATTTTAAAAGCTCCATCTGTTTCTTCTCTCTCAGTTCAACTCGATTCCTCAAATTTTAACTGATTTCAATCTAATTCTATATTTTCATGAATGTTGCATGAACACAGAATCTTCTAATTACCTTAAATGCATCATATGATCTCAAATTCACTCCATCCAAGTCCATGTTTAGCTTACAGCACTCCTCATACTACATGTCATGCTTAAATACTGCTAATATTCACCACTGTGTATGCAGGCATATAGTATGTGTGCACAGTTCCCTGATAGAAAGTCTCTTTCAGTGTATGAAGTATCCTGCTGTTTGCCCCTGGAGTCCTTGACTTTACATAGTCAAATACATGAATACTCTTTTTACCAGTGCCACGAGGCATGAGATGTGAATACTGAATACCACCAAAAATACACAGTGAGAAGCTGAGCTAAAAGAGAAAAACATACTGCAGGGTATACACATCTGTGCTTTTGTTAGGCTGTCATGATTTTATACACATTAACTTTTAAAGTACTGTAAGGCTGTATTCAGACCAACACAGGCGGTGCAGTGTACAGCCGATGTATGTAGCTGATTTGGCCTTAATATGGCCTAAGTGTGCTAAAACGAAGTATTTCTGCTTTTAAGGACAGTCTGGCAGCATCATTGAAGTTTATTGAATGGAAGCAGACCAAGTAAATCTCTTACCAGAGGAAACTTCCTACATTTTTCTGGTTCATATTGGGGAAAAAAATCTTTTGAAGCTGTGGTTACACTGATATTTGAGAGCTCATCTCTGTGTGTGAGTTTAAAGCTCATTGGTCAAAAGCACAGGTGTTTTTTTTTTTTGTAAAGATTAGTCCTAGTGTACATACATGTGCCTGCAGTTTTCACTTTTTAATCTGACATTTTATCTTTAATCAAACTCCATTTCTGGTTCATTCATTTTACATTTCATATTTGACTTGTTTCGAATGTTGTGCCACAGTAGGAAAGATTGGATTTGGGATCCCAATCTGTAATAAGGAAGTAAAAGGTCAGCGATACAGCGCTGATTATATCTGTGACCCTAGAAAGGTCATGGAGGACATGACATGTTAGACTGAGAGGGAAGTTCTGGGAAAAGAAATGAGAGAATGAAGAGGAAGGGGAGATGTACAGAAGATGATTGTCCTGCTCCACTCTATCTGTGGATGTTCCTCACCTCAACTTCATTTGCTAGTTGCTGAATGCTCATCCCTGCCCCCCTCTTCCTTCAAAAACCAACATTTTACATGTTTCACACCAACAGTGAGTCTGATCTTTACAGGTGATGGACCTGCCTTTTACCACGTGTGATTCAGATCATTACCAGCCCATCGAAGAAACCATTAAAAACCTCGCTTTCAAACTGATGATCCAATAACGATCAGTCTGAGCACAATCAATCTCACTGTGTTGCCATTGATTTGAGAAGGGCTCATTTCTCTCCTCGGGTGTTTCTAAATGACCGAGTGCAAATTTATGAACAACACAGTTCATCCATTCATTCTTCTCTGAAGAAATACTCAGTTTTTTAAGCATCTGTTAAAACATCTGGAGGCAAAGATGTGAAGAGATCACCGGTTTCCTGTGCACAACACTAAAGATGTGTCAACATTAAAATGTAACTCCTAAACACCAGAATTCTTCAGACAACAAGGACCAGTTTATGCTGTGGAGGCTGACACAGGTGATCAAATCATACTGTTTATGATCATTTTCATTTTGTATTCATGGCGTGACATTTCTTTCACAGTCAGTGTTATCTACAGTAGGCTGAACAACCCTTGAATCAGTTGTTGCTTAGTCTATTAATCCCGCCCCCCCACCCACCACTCTGCCCTGCCTGACTCACCACAGGAAATTACTTTGGGGTTGCATGATGTATCTGAATGCCACACAGTGTCTCATATTATAGGCTTTACTCCAGTGGCGTAGGCCAATATGAAACTGACTTACAAAAAAGCTTGGAGAAGAAAAAAGAACCAACAGACAAAATTAAAAACCAGTGACCAGTTTACTTTGCAATGTTCTGCATCACAATGGCAATAACAGCTAAACACTGTCTTCAACACACGTTCGACCAACAGAGCATCAGTCTGTGAAGGCTGCACACAATAGAACCGACAAAAAGTGCCTTTTAAAGTCTGTCCCGTGTAAAATACAGTATATTTACACTGGCATTGGTTCTACAGTGTACAACAATTTTATTGCACAAAGTGAAACTTAACATAAACACAGACAGCAGGGAAGGCGTGAGCTTAGACAGAAATCGCACATGTAGAATGACCCTTGTGCATTCATTATAGCTTGCAGTCAATGTTGCTTCAGTACCAGTCAGCTCACAAATAACCATATCTGCACATTTTACAGACAACTGTGTCATTACACTCTGTTCTATCAAGAAAATTGCATACAACTTTGCAAATTTACTTTGAAAATACATGCAAATTTGGCTGTGAAGGTGATTCATAAATGGCTCATAAATTGGCGGGTGAACTCACATCAGGCTGACCAGGAGAAAGCGCTATAACTAGGAAGAAGAGTCTGTTGGACTCATTGGATGGAGGTGGTGGTGTGTCTTCTTCTATATATAGATACATATCTATATATCTACACAGTGAGTCAGTTGTATCAATACTATTGTGTGTGTGAAAGCTACAGGAACTAAATTTAGTCCCTCAAAAGGTTCTTTGTTCCCTGAGAAAGTTTCTGTGGTGGAAATGATCTTTAGTTAATAAGCAAGCAGAGCGGTCTGCACAGTACACCACGAGAAATAAAGTCATGGTTGAAACAGACAGTAAAAGTAATAAAGGAATTTGATCAAATTTAATTCTAATTACGTAAAATAGATTAAATTACCTAAATTAAATATATTAGATTAAATTAAATTATTAAATAAATTTCAAATAATTAAATTGAGGTTAAATACATAATTACATAATTAATTTAAATACAATTGATATATTTAATTGAATACAATGACACAATAAAATAAATCTAATTTAATCTAATTAAAAAATGATATTAAATTAAATTTAATTAAATAAAATGGACGTTTTAAGTATATAAGTGAAATGTTGACGTGTCAAGTAGTGCATATTTGTTGAACAAGCAAATCTTCACCCTATGATGAAGTGATTCTACATATACAACTAACTTCAACAATCAAAAATAAGGAAGAAAGGAAGGATGGATTTTAATATTTTATAAACTGTCACAGATCTCAATTCTTGTATTGTCAATATTACAATAATCTGATAATATATATATTTACAGAATAAGTTTGGTCCAGAGGGGGACTCCAGCCACTATATGTACGCATCCCTGCGAAACTGTCTTAGGCTTTAAAAAACCTGAAAGAATGTTTTACCAGATGCTGCTTCCTGCTGAACATTGCATGTATGTTCTTCTCTGCCATCTCGTGTGTGTGTGTGTTTACATACACTCTCTACGATCCGTGTTCTTATGCATAACATGCAGCTTGCATGTGTGTTATGGTCTTAAGTGCAGTCAGCAGAGATGCAATAGTCCCAGAGGGAGGACAGAGAGGATCGTGGTCTGATACTGAACTCACCATCAATCCTCATAATGGAGCCGCTCAGCTTTCTGCTCCACCTCTCCACACCCCTCTATTATCACTGACAATGTATCATCACTACTCCTCTCACGTGTTACGTACATATTAAAGCATATAATATTTCCATAATATTTCCAGAGCACCCCATAGCATCAACAAAAATCTGCTCCTGCCTTGATAAAAGATGCTTGGAAACACTTTAAACGTGAATTCCTTTTACCATTGATCAGTAAACACATGTGTATAGTCATGTGACCACACTGGTTTTAACATTTTACATGACAGTTGATTTAAAAATAGCTGTACTGATGTTTATATGCTTTAAATTAGGCTTACAGTGTCCCGACAATAGATGTATCATTCCTGTATCTATGGGGAAATCATCCTGAAGCTCAGAGAATTGCTAAAGGTGACGACTGTAGAAGATAACAGGTCTGGAGTCAAGCAAAGCTCTCCTGGGCCAGCTTGGCATCGGACTATTTGGCACAACACGTTCCCGTTCCTCCTTCTTAGCTCTGATTACCAGCATGACAGCTACAATAGTCTAAAGTGACATGAGCTACTGTAAGAAGCTGTAGCTGTATTTATTCCAAACAGACTTACATTCTTTGCTGTGAAACAGACAGAGAGGCCAAATTCACTCCAAGTCAAACATCAGTCAACATTTACTGTCAAAAGCAACACAATCAAAACAAATGATAAATTAGAACTGTACAACATAGTTATGAACATGAACACACAAGCGTCAGTTCAACCAGAGAATCACACAGTGCCTCTCTCTCTCTCTCTCTCTATATATATATATATATGTTCTATACAAAGTTAATTTCCTACAGATGATGACAGAAACCTTTGACTTTGAACTGAGTGAGGCTGTGAATGTTAAACCTTCAAGGTTGTTGCAACAATTTGACTATTTTAAGTTCCTGTGAGTTTTATACAGAGTGCATTTTTTTAGTTTAAAGCATGTAGTCATAACAAAAATATTACTTTTCAAAAAGGTTAACATGGAATTTTGCTCCAAAACCAGTAACATTTTAAAACAGATACCTACACTACAATATGACCAACATTGTGAACTCTGCCAAACTTTATAATACAGTCTGGCAACTGTCTAAGAAATTAATATAGAATTATGACCATGAGTTTGGCTCTGAATGTAAAGCATTTACTGTATGTGAGAGTTTGGTGTCTTGTTCAAAGACACATGGCTTCTGTTGGAAAGTTAATAAGTCTCCTTTAACAACCTGCTGTTGAAAATGACACATATCAAATAGATACATTCTTTTTCATTGTAATCCTTCATGTATTTTTTTTCAGTAATCAGTAAAACAAATTCTACAAATGTTAATACCTCGAAGATGACTCCACAATCAGTGGGATGTGTCTGCTGCAAAATATTTCTGTGTGAAAAATGGTCACAAAAATCCAAACAGTGCTTGTTCTTCAAACTTTTTAAAGTGCCCACTTGTGAGTATGAGGGGGTTTGTAGTTACTTCAGGTCTAATACTGTTTTCTAGACAAGATGAAGTGAAATGAACACAGCAGTGCACTGTTCACACATAGTTGTTAATACACACAAAAGGAATCCAATCCTCCCAGCTGGTTAGTCTCAGTGTTTTATGTTGAAACGTCCTGCGTCCATCATCTGACCCACCAAACATCCACACAGGCTGCTTCTCTCTACTTGTCTGCACTGATGCTGCACAGACCTTCAAGATCCACCTGCTCACTGCCCAGTGGCAGATGACAAGGCGTCACACTCTGAAGACCAGATCAGCAGCTCCTGAGTGGAAGGGAGGGGGGCAAGGCGAAAGAGGCGATGTCACCCCTGGAGGTTAAATGTCCGGAGGCAGTGACTGGAGCAGCAATAGGCCACGAAACTCACAGTCGTCCTAAACAGGAAAGAAGGGAGAAGAAAAGAGTGAGAACATGGGAAGAGTGAAGTCGCTGTCAGGTTGTCACTAGTCCGTAGCAGCTCTGTAGACATGTGTGTGTTTGATGTAACCTGCGGTGCACTCCTGCGAGGGCGGTGTCACGGAGAGGGAAGAGTTTGGGATAGATGATGGTGAACATGGCTTGGCTACAGCGGTGGCAGTGACCCAGCGGGAACTGCAGCAGGTCCAGCAGGCTCTTTGGGAGGGTGATGGGAGGCAGCAGGTTCAGGTCTAAAAATACACAAAACTTGTAGTTAAACATAGATTTTCAGTGATTTAATTTTTAACCATATTGATGATAAATACTTTTTATATCTCCATCCAGACACTGAGAGATGCACCAGTACATGAAGGCAACAAACAAAACAAAAAAATTAAAGTAAAATGCCAAGCTGGCCACAGGTGTACGAGATGTGTATTACTCCTCACCTGTTGGGCGGTGGTGATAAAGGCGGTGCAGGGTCCTCATGGCGAGCTCCTCCAGGGGAACCACATTATCCGTCTCTGAGCCCACCACCTTTACTTCAGCTGGCAGCCCGACCAGAGCCTCGCTCAAAGCCTCACCCAGGACCTCACCCCACTCTCCCTCCAGCACCTGGGACGACACACCACACCTATGTAGAAGCAACAGACACACACACACACACCTGATTAGAAACGTGTTTTATAATGTTCAGATGAATCAAGACGAGTCAAGATAAATGCTACGTGCACCTGAAGATTTATTTTGCAACCATTTTTTCCTCTTTTCTTGGTGTTTTGTTTACATTTTATAATTATTAAATCAAACAATAGATGTATAACTATGTATATAAGTGGTGAACTGTTTGGGAAGGTACGTTACCCGCTACAGCCGATGACTTTATTATACAAGTAGGAGGGGAGGCCTTTTAGGTCCACGTTGTTGTCCACAAACACGAACTGCAGCTCCCGTGATCTACCCAGATCTGAAACACACACACACACACACACGTTCACATACTAGCACTGCCTTACTCACAATATCCAGATCACTATGACGACACACATTTAAGGGGATACACTGACCGAGCGGTAAAAAGGTCAGCCGGTTAGCGGCCATGGAGAGCTGGTTCAGGCGGTGGAGCCAGCAGAGCTGCCGGGGAATGTGGTTCAGCAGGTTGTGGTCCGCCGTCAAATTCTGCAGAGAGATGCAGCGGTGCAGCCGCTCTGGTAGAGAAATGAGCTGGTTCATGGACACGTCCAGAGTCTCCAGTTCCTGCAGATCGCCAATCTCTGAAACATGAGAGAGCCTGAACTTGAAGTTCCTGACATCTGTGCATTTCTCAAAAAAAAAAAAAAAAAAAATCACATCTACCTTTCCTATTTAGCTCAGGTCTTCTCCAGATCGAGCCACTTGAAGGCAAATTTCTGTGACCTTTTATTATTAAACAGTGTTTTTAACAATCTTGTTTCTTTGCATCTATCTGAAATGAGCTTTAAATGGCGCAGTCACAGCACATTAAGGACTCCATCTGAGTGAACATGCTGCTAAGACACATAACATAGCGGTGTTTGTTAAAGTGAGAATAAGCGCCGTTCCACAATCAATTTGTTGTTCACAAATAACAGTATAATGTTGTCATGTCACTTTTTGGATGATGGTGAAAATGTTTGAGGTTGAATTCTAAAGCCATTATATAAGATGGAAATATGAAGTTGAATAACTGTGTTCCTTTTTGTAATATATTCCTCCAAAATAACACAATTTTCTGGATTTTAGCTTAAGTTGTGATACCTGGTTCACACATTAAGAGAAAAAACACAACATCCATATTCTCTCTGTGCTTCTATCGCTTTTTCTTTTCCGTTTCATTGAGGAACTCTGATGCCCTCTGCTGGCAATTCAAGCTGGTTTCTCACAACTGAAAACTGACCACTCACTCAGAGGGCATATCAAACATGACATACTAACTGACAGTGGCAAATGTAGTAATTGAAAGTATAAAAGTGTTATCATCTAGAGAGACATACAAGAGAGCATAAATACATAAATATAACAAATATATTTTATATGGATACATATCTTGTTTTATCTTTTATTACACTAAGGGTTTGATGCACAGACAGACTTTATATGAAGACATTTTTGTCTTCCTTTTTATCTTTTGGTCCCAAAGAAAAAATAATTTCATTTGAACTCTATACTTAAAGTGACAAAATAAAGAAGACCTTGAGGAATGACAACCAGACAGCTGGGTTTTACCTGGAGGGAGACATTTCAGCTGGTTATTGGACAGTCTCAGGTGCCGTAGGGACCTCAGTCGGCCAACCTCTGGACAGAGAAGCTGGAGGGCGTTATTACTCAGGTCCAATGACTGCAGCCTGGCCAAGTTTCCGATAGCTGAGGATCAAACCATAGTCGCCCTCATTATATTCAATAGACATATTTCTCATAGCTGCCCTAATGAGTTAAGATGAAGGATAACCTTCAGAGTGACATCATAAATTGAGATTAAGTTCTGCTTTTACACTTCACTGACTAATCTAGCATTTAATATCATGTTATATGTCAGTATGTCAGTATTAATGAATCAACAGGAGTTATAAAAGATTTGTACAATCTGCGCTTCTTGATTACTTCTTTATTGCAGTAATTGGTTTGCTTGTTTCCTTTCTTAAAATTTGAGAATTTTTTTTAGCAGCTGCTTATTAAATCAACAGAGTCAACAACCTCTTATCATATTCAGTCAATACTGTATCTCTTCAACAAACTGAAAGCTTACACAAGTATACCAGCCATGCACAGACATTTGACGACTATGTTTTCAACCACAAAGCCAAATGCTGTTAAGTTAAAGCTACAGTGAGTGAGACTGAGGCATGTTATGATGACATAAACGAGGACTCACCTTCAGGAATAATGACTATGTTGTTTGAGTGCAAATACCTTAAATAGAAGATACAATAAAAGTTACAATTTGAATATAAACAGTGTGATACCTTTTATAATCATGTCAGTGAAATTCTGGTATCAACTGCTGGTCATACATCCATCTTTCACTTATTTACCAGCAAATCATGAGCATAAAAAAGAAACGGGGTATTTGGCGTTATGATTATGTGTACAAAAAAAAACATGTTTTTTCTGAATACTCACAGTTCAATTAGATTTGGGAGCTTCTGTGCAAGATTGTCAGGCTGATATAGAGAGAAAGAAAGCAGAAACATTCAGTAAGTGTGACAGGAAATAACACATGTGAAATAGCCCTGCTCACCATTACCTCACTTGTAAAACCAACAGACCTTCTAACATTTGAGAAAAGGTCTTGAGTTACGCTCTGTTAGGCATTTCTGTTTATGCAAGACAAAAAATAAGCTGCATTAATGATGTCTGACACGGTTAAATCAGCACTGTGTGGATACCAGTGTAGTGAGTGAGTTCCTCTTCATGTACAGTCTCTCCAGAAACTGCAAGCCTTCATCTTTCAGCAGCTCCACAGGGAAATTATTAAGGTTCCTGTAGTTAAGAAACAGGTTTTTGTGGCGCTGCTGCTTGGCCATAAATATAGTCTCATGGAGTTCAGTTGCCATTTTTGAGGACACCTCTCCTTCCGGATGGAGGAGACTTGGCAGCGCCTCTCTTTCCTCTATGGCATTACTGAATTCTGAAAGAAAAACAGGTGAAAGGATCATTTAAGATGTGTGTATTTCATCTCTTGCAACTGAAAGGATAACATAGCATGCAATAGGATTGGTAAACATGGCAACAAACAAACAAAGCTTCATGCCTTTGCACCACAAGCACTACAGTTTATGACGCACAGACATATGCAGCAGGGTAAAATATATCAGAGTTTTACAGACAGCAGGTACATCGCCACTTAAATCTAATCCTGTACATTTATTTGTTAATTTATTACACTGCAGGACGCAGTCAGTGGCCTCTACAAAACCAGCCACAAAATGGCTAAAAACTACTTTCCGGTGTTTCAGTTGAAATAGTGACCGTGTTAACTGGTGACTTTCGGTTGAGTGCGTCGTGGTTGCCTGTAGTGACGGCAGCTGTTAAAAACACGAACAGAACATGTAGGTGTCCTCGTAAAAGCCTTTCAATTTAAATAAATTCAAACCACATACTTATACTTTGTTTAATATCTACGCTAGCCATTTAAGTTAAATTGTGCTCAGCAAGAAGTATTTGCCTCTCGTAATGTTTCTTGTTATATAGGAAACAAACAGTAGCCTAAGCTTAAATATAAGTTGGCAGTGCAGCTATAGCCTATTATATCTTGGGATTTTGTACCGTTAACTTATCTTGAATCGGAAAGTGGCTCATATTCATCCATATAATGTCAACTTATCTATGTTTCCCCTTATTAAAAGTAACTTCAAGAAAGGTGAATGCTTCTTGTTGGCGACAACAAGAAGCATATATACTGCAAGATAAAAGGGACCATAGGAATATAGCTGATGATATGTTTATATATATAGTCATTTCAACAGCTGCTGTCACTACGAGCAACCACGGACGCGTTCGGCTGGAAGTCACCAGTTAACACGGTCACTCGTTAAACCGAAACACTATTCCGTTGTTTTGACACTGACAGCGGTAGAAACTGTCGGCTTACAGACGCTGCATACTGTAAATACACACCACAGCTAGCTAGTTCAGTTAGTGTGGACTGACTTCAGTTGTCAGTAGCCGGCAATGCATTCACGTTAATTTGTTAACGAGTTTCATTTATTTATTTTATCTGTCAGTCTATTAGCTTGGAAGCTAAGTGGCTGCTGTTAGCATACGTCCAATAACAAAAACAGCACATAAAGCAGTTATTTACCTTAACTCTGCAGAAACACTTCATTCCACCTTAAATCCCACCTACGCTCATCTGCCTGTCTGATGGGAAATGTATGTATATTAAAGCACTAAGCTAGCAAGTAAAGGGCTGTTGAACAGCAACAGTCATCTGTCGTAAACAACGTAAAGACGTCACTGCTCCGTCTGATGTCAAAGGTCAGCCGCTCTGCGTCTTGTCAGGCTCACTGCTGCCACCTGCAGTTACAGCGTTAAACTGCATCGTGTACTTAATCTGCGACTGAAAAAAACTCAAACCCATGAAGTTCCTCCCAGCGATGGAAAAAAACAACCTTATACTCGTATCTTTAATGAGAAAGCATGAGCATTCATGAAGGAGATTTATTTTACTTTTTTGTCAAACATTTGAGTGAAATACTTCCCATATTAAAAATAACTTCAATGAATGAAATTAATTGAATCCAGACTTAACTGATTTGTTTATTAACATAGATCAACACACTTAATTTGTTCGTGGTAGGATTTTAAAAGACAAATACTTAGAGAATATGTAGTTTGCATTAAATTGTTAGAGGTCAATGTTGCTGGTGCTCTAACTGCTGCTGTGCAGTTAATGTATCATGTTATATGTACTTAGAATTGATTTTGCATGTATACGTCTGGTCTTATTCTGTAAAATAGTGCCTGGTAAGTGCAGCCATATTGGAGCAAAATGGCATTTATCGTCTTGGCATCCGTTTCTCTGGTACCTCATTGCAGCAATCATGTAATCAGTGGTTAAAAATGTAGCAGGACAGCAGACATGATATTTCCCAACAAAGACGAGCAGTCAAACTGTTTGCATACATTTTTATTCATCTTAAATCTTGTGTAGAAAAAAAAAGAATCAGAGAAACAGACATTCTCTTTTCCTTCTGCCAATCATTTTTTCCCAGTATTCAGAATATATTTATAACAGGAAAAAATCCCTACAACATCATGTACAAAAGAAAACCTAAATGAAACCTCAGTCTAACAGATCATTTCAATAGAAACGCAAGAGATGGAAGGCTATGAATAATTTACACACATCAAAATCTAACAACAAATTGGCCATCATTGTAAAAAAAAAAGAAAGAAAAGAAAAGAAAAGAAAAAGAAAGAACGAAAGAAAAGAAAAAGAAAAGAAAAAGGAAATTTGTTACATTTTATGTCCGCTCTGCGAGGCGTTCCAGTGGTAAAAGTGAGGCAAAAATCAGACCACAAACACTGAAATACCCATCCTGACCTCATCGGATCAGTCAGCTGTAGCTGGACTCTTAAACAAGAACCTACCGATGATGTCAGCTAAACCTCAGATCCCCAACACTCGCAGCCTGAAACCACAAACCTGCCTAGTTATGGGGAGAGACAGAAAGATTGATGAAATGAGAAGAAGAGGAAGGAAGGTTTTCATTTCTTTTCTTTTTTTTTTTTTTTACTGGAATTGTGATCACCATAGCAACAGGTCTAGGCAGACGGGAACAGCACCAACATCCTGTGAAGGCAGTAAAGGAACCTCAAGAGACACATGAAGAGGAAGTCATTTACATGTGTAAAAACACAACACGTCGTTAACTAGCTTCTTGGTTAACAGAGGTGTTTCCATAGCAACCGGTATGGATCATTAGCTAGCTCTCTCGGGTCACACACACACACACACACACACACACACACACACACACACACGTCTTTGAACGATCAAAAGGCTTAAAATGAAACCAGATGTGGTCTACCTAGAAATGCCTTCCTTCTACCTGGCACTCCACATGGCGTCAGTCAATGACGAGAAACAAACCGCTTTCAGAGCACATTAAAGCCCACTGAGGTATGTGGGAATGTAGATTAACTATTTCAGTCTGGCGGCGTACGGAACATTAAACCCGTCGTTAACGGTTTAAAGCAGAGCATACAAACATCACTGTAACGTGTACTAGCAGCGGTTAATTTACTGTACGTACAGTATGTTATGTTAACAGTTAACCAGTGTAAGCTGTCCCAAAACTAAATGTACAGATCCTCCCCCCCAAAATCCCCTTCTTCTTTTAGCAGCCCGAAGTCTCATAATGGTCCTCTATATGGAGTGAAAGACAGATTCAAATTGCCACACCGATAATATTCAAAAGAAGAAGAAAAAGATAGTCAGCTAGCGGTCCTGTTTATACATGCCTCCAAAGTATCTTTTAAACAAGCCTAGGCCAGAAAAAAAAGACAAAGTCTACCATTTTTCAGTTATGAACTTAGCTCCAGCTTAAAGACAACATAGTCCTTCTTATTATCCACAAGACCTTTCTTTCCAGACTCCTCCTGGCTCTGCTGGTATCTAAGGTGCAGATGTAAGCTCCAGTTTGTGCCTCTCATGTGTCACTAATCACCACTGCATTCAAGTCACAGAGCAAAACACCAATTTTCTCCTCTCCCAAAATAATCACCCGTTTATCTTTGAAAAACTCAGATCGTACTGCCGACATGATATTTTCATCCAGGTGATTGGAGTATTCTGGAGATACCTTCAGAACAGACAGCAGAGAGTGTTGTTTAACAACTTTCTGGGTTTTGAAAAGATTGCTAGGTAATTATTTTGCAAAAACAAAAAAAAGAAAAAAAAACCCCTTAAATATAATGGCAACACATGAGAGGCACAAACTCGGGCTGAGCTTCAGGCCGTGGATGTGAAAACAGAGCCGTCAGGTCTCTACAGGCTGGTCAGTAACACTAATATACAGCGATGGGAGGTGTGCAGCGGACAGGGACAGTGGGGTGGAGGTGAGAGAGCAAGAGGGGGAAGGTGTCTGAGAAAGGAAGGGTGAGGGAGGTCAGGAGGTTTTAACAACTCGTCACAGCAGGACACTTCCTCCTTTTCTCCAATGTTTCTAACAAGCTCCTCTCACAGAGGATCAGAGAAATTAACCAGCTTTCCACTCTGCAAGACTCCAGGTAAAATAATAATAATAATAATAATAATAATAATAAAGGAAAAAAATAGCTTACTGGGTGGAGCAGAGCTTCAATCAATCACCCACAGCACAAGTTCGTAAACAAATGTACTGGTCTCAATGGGAACTTATATGAACCGCTTCGTCCCAAAACTCTCCAGCACCTCTTAATAATCTAACAGGAGCCCGAATGATCGGTTGATTACCTGCAGAGCAGAAACAAATCTGATTTCTCCCTGTTGGCAATATTTCATGTTTTCGGTGCTCCTTCCCCCTCCAGGATGGTTTGGTTTGTGGTTTGAATTTGACCGTGTAATCAGCACTCGGTAAGATCGTCATTACAGCCGGACAACAGAGATGAGATGTTTTGTCTTTCTGTACGCGTAAATAGATTGAAAGAAACAAAACTAAACAGTGAGGTAGATGAATGGTTGAAGGAATAACAAAAACCTTCCCCCGAAATAGCAAAAGAAACACAAAAAATATCAGAAGGAAAAGAAAAAAAAATTGCGGGGTATTTGTACAGTGATTTACACTTCACAAAAAATAACATAAATAACCAAGAAACATCTGGACTGGGAATCCAAATGTAACTTTGTGAGGTGAATGAGCCTTTAAAATCTATTCCATGTGCTCCTCTCTGATCATGCTTGTCTTCATGTTTTAGTCTGATGTGACTCTTTAGTAAACCTTACTTCTGTGATACAACAGTCTGTTCAATGACGCTGTTCTCTTACAGCGAACTTGTCTCAAACCAAATGTGTGTGGCTGAATACAAGTTTAGTATTTTAATTAAAAAAAAAAAAAAAAAAAAACAAACATGTTCATAGAAACAAAAGGGCCTCAATCCCGAATCCCTTTAGCGTCATACGTAAATCGTGAAATCTATTTTTTCCCACTGACTTTATTTTAAAAAGTCTGTCAGTGCTGTAAGATAATTCCACTTATTTCTTAACCCAATTTTACTTCAGCAATCTTCTACAGACAAATGTTAATATGTTGGAAAAAAGATAAATAATGCAGATGACTCCAGCAGCATACAGAAACCCACCCTTGAATTAAAAAAAAAAGTTGATTAGCAGAAAGTGAAATTATCCTACAGACAGGTTTTTGCACTTCAGAAAAATGTGTTTTTAAGGTTCACAGCTACATCACATAAATTCCATTTTGCATTTACTTTGTACCTTGAAGCCAGTGTTATTTCACAGCACTGACGATGAAGCCCCGAACCTAACAAAACTTAGTTAAAGGTTATCAGACAAGTCATACATATATCTGAATTCATTGCTATGTAATACCTTAAGTTAAATAAGCAAAATGGAGTGTAAAACAAAAAGTAAAGCTTTATACTTTTCCTTTAATCTCCAATCAATTGGTAAAAAAAAAAGCTTCATATTTTTGCTCGCAAAATGTCCTTTTCCTCACCACATTTCCCATCAAACATGTCCATTTATGACAGGGCAACGTTTGCTCCACAGTGCGTATACACCATGCAATCTGTGTGGTTAGCTAGTTTAACTGGAAACACTGGTGGCTAAACCTAGCGAGCACTGCGCCTTTTCAGCTAGCTACCTAAACAACAGCAGTCAGTGCATGTCATGTTTAATCATCCATGTAACCTGCTCCACAATGGACTTTGTGTTGTATTATTCTTGAAATTTTATAGCAGTGCATGACTTAATGACTTTATTATTTATTAAGTCAAATTTACTATACTTAACTATAAAATTCTAAGTAGCATTAACTAGCTAACTGTTAGCATTAGCTTGCTGGCTTTGTTTAACAGTACATGCACTAACAACTAGCTGAAAAGGCTGTTGCTCAGTGAGTTTTGCTATCAGTGTCCTCAGTTAGGTAGCCACACAGTCATCTCATTGTAACACACACACACACACACACACACAGGAGCAATAATTGCCCTGACAAATCACAGAAAGTAGGGAAAAAGGGAAAACCAAGGTGTGGAAAAAGAATAAAAAGGTAAAAGAAAAATTATAAAGCTTAATATTTCTTTTAACACTTATCATTTGACTAAACATTACTTATTTATGCATCCAGTATATTTTAACTTGTATAACATTTTACTATATTTTGTCTGTTTTGGGGCTCCATACAAACAGTGCAAGAACAAATCCAAAACTGACTGTGACCCTTCTGGTTTCAGACTGTTGTAAGAAACACTGCTCTTGTCTAATGATCAAAGAAATTGAAATAACAGAGTCAGAGGGAGACAGAGGTTAACACACACACACACACCAGGCTGGATGTCTCTGGGTATGACAGCACAAAAAAAAAGAAAAAAAAGAAAAAAAGGAAAGTAGAAAAGGATTTAACTTTTCTCTTTGACCTGAGATTTAGTTGGGACTCTGCAGTGGCGCCTGACTTCTGTCCTCTGATGATGGGTAAAGGGGGTCTAGTCCAAACCCATGAGGACAGAGGTGGACGCGTCCCGAGAGAAGACGAGGACAGAGATGGTCATCGGTACCATCGCTGACCTCTAGTCAGATGGGAGGGGAAGTTACCGGTGTTTCAAAACACAAGGCAAATTGTCGTACCTTTTACGCAAACACAGAAATGAAACCAGCTCAGATACACTTTACACAATTACAAGCATTTAAAAAAAATGGACTGTAGTGGAAACGTTCGTAGATCTGACCTGAAGGAGTTGTTTCTCTTTTTATATATAGATATTAACTATATTACAACCACAAGAGAAATAAGGAATAGCAGCTTCTTTCTGTACATGATGAATGTCTCCAACCGTATAAAAGTTAGAAAAGTGACACAAACAACTGGTGTGTACATAAATGCTCTGCCCACGTAGAGATGTTGGAAATGTTGGAGACTAATGACTAGTCTAAAAAAATACCTGTTTGTATACAACAACAACTTTGTCTCTGAACTTGGAGCAAACTCAGATTGAGAGACGTTATAGATCTAGTGTTTTGTTCTAGTGTTTTCCTCTTTACGATCGTCCCTCCTCAGTCCTTTGCTCTGAGGTTTTTTTTTTTTGCTTCTTTACTGACTGTTTTTTTGGCGGTTAAAACCTTATGGAACAGCACTTTGTGACAAGTTGTGGCTCAATTTCAGATAAATTGATGTAACCAAGGTCTACAACTTCTTCTATCATTTAGACAACCATTTGATAAGAGGTCTACTGACCAGATCAAAACAGTAGCTGTAGATATTAGTGAACAGCAACAGAGGAAGAGTGTAGGACTGTAGAGGGAACCGAATATCCTTTTAATCACAAACTTTCAGAATGAGAACAGTGTGGAAGCAGATCAAAGTGCTATTTTTTTTTTTCTTGCTTCCATTTTCAACGCAGGGGTGGTGAAGAATTTAAGGGCAAGACTGCAGAAGAGAGGATTTGACAGAAAGTACAATTTTGGCAAACAAATTTTGGCAGATTTGACCTTTCCCTCTCTGGTTGTTTGTTTCAGCGGATTGGCTGTTGACCCGGCATTACGCTGACACCCAGCCTGCAGAGCAACAACACTACTGAACGACCGACGGAGACGCTGACCTCTCTTGAGTGCTTCTTCATTAGATATGCTTAACAGTTTCACCATAATGCCCGCCCAAAAGCGACCAAAACGCCATTTATAAAGGCCTACACATTTTTTTCCCCCCCATTTGGAAATACATATAAAAAAGTAACAAACAACACTTTATAAAATAAGTTCAGCCAAAGAGAGAAATAGAGAGCTCTCTCGTAATGATTTTTTTCCTTTCTTTTACAGTTTTTTTGTTCTTCCGACTCAGCAGCAAGGCCAGTGTCACATCTGACAGCCAGCTGGTAGAAACCAAAACTAGAATAATATGAAACAAAAAAAAGTGTGTGGAGGTACAGCAGAACATGGACCAATGACAGTTTTCTCCATCTTCCTGTGAGTCTCTGCTCATCACCGAAAAGCCACACCCAGCTGGTGGACATGGTTTTGCTGTATTTCATTTAAAAAAAAAAAAAAAAAAAAAAAAAAAAAAAGAGAGAGAGATCCCACCCACTGAGACATCAGGTTCTGTGGAGAAGAAGGTGGCAGGGTGTGCAGTCTGGTGGCTATCTGTCCGATCAGCAGGCAGAGGACTGTGGGAGGGGCATGGCACGCTCGTTTTTGCGTCCTCCATTCATGTGCGCATACGGCGGCAGTTCGTCCAGAGACGGTCGCATCGTGACGCCTGAGCCTGTCCCGAGCCCTGACCCTGCTGCAAGGCCCGCCCCCGACAGCCCGTTGGCTGCCTGCTGGCTGGAGGGCTGCTTGTCCATGGCAGCGGTGGATGTGCAGGGAGAGGAAGGGGAGCTGGGGGCTAGCGAGGGGGCGGGTGGGGCCTCTGAACTTGGGGAGGGTGGGGTCTGTAGTGGGACTGGGGCTTGCTGTGGTTGGGTGGAAGAGGGGGGGTCCAAAGGAACGTCATCCATGTTGTCCATCTTGTCCAGGTGGAGCTGCGGAGCGTCAGCCGGCTTGTTATCAGCGCTGTAGAAGAAACTAACCTCACTGAAAGACGGCTCCAGCTCATCCTTTATGCTGCTGATGATCTCCACAAAAGATGGACGCATCTTCGGGTTATACTGCCAACACATTCGCATCAGCTCGAACCTACACACACACACACACACACACACACACGCACACACACATACACACACAGGTTAACTCGGTCCGCATCAACAACATGTCCTCCTGTAGTAAAAACTCTGTGCCCTCCTACCAACAAACCAATATTTACTTTTGCCAAATGTTTGCTTTCTGTTGCTAAAACTGCTGTATGTAACCCCCCTACTCCTTGTTTATGAAGCACAGAGCTGATGCGGCTTTCAGTTCTGTCCAGCAACTGGCACCGAGAGCTTTGCATCTAGCCCGGATCTGACAAACAAGCCTGAAACACCACAACGGCAACCTTCACGTCACAGGAAATGTAGTGAAACTGCAGCGTCAGTGTGCTGAGATGCAGATGTGTTAGGCTCTTGTTGTTTATTTATGATAGTGATAAAGCTTACAGTATTTGATCTGAACCAAAATACTGTTTTAGCCTGTCTTCTGTCACACAACATTTAATCTGTAATTTAAAGTTAAATAATTTGTGGATGTAATGTATGAGAGATAGCTCAACATTTTGAGAAATACACTTCAATTCGCGTTCCTGTCCAAAGTTGAGAGAGAAGATTGATACTACTTTCCATAGATGAGAGTGGTATCGATCTTCTCATCTAACTCTCAGCAAGAAAGCAAATAATCACATTTCCCAAAATCTTGAACGATTCCTTTAAGGCTGAATACTATCACTAAGAATGGATACTGCGCATGTTATTAGAGTTAATAGCATACTGCAATTAAGATTATTTATTGGTGTTAGAGAGCTCTCTCATCAATAGAAATGTATTTTTGGAAGTAAGACATCATCATTGCTCTCACAGCAAAGAAAAAAAAAAAGCTGTGTGGCTTCACATTTGTTCTCCTCATGACTTCACCACCTCAAGGTTTTGTGGTGGGTGGCCAAATTTGTCTGCCACGCTCACAAAGACATTTGATGTGGATTTAAACTTGGGCTGTTTCATATTAAGAACAAACGCATCACGGAGAACACAAGAGCACACAGAGACAAACAGACAGGCTGTGAATGGAACGGAAATCCTAGTGACCACAGGCTGAAGAGCAGCAGTACTGCTTCACTTGTTTGTTTGTGTGAACACACAGTAGTCGTCACGTACAATTTAACCAGCAAAGTAGAGGAAAACAAGGTAGAGAAACAAACAGGAAAAGGGTGTAAATGTATGCTTGATGGCTGTGTTCCACTCAGTATATTTTGCACACATTAATGATCTTACACATGAGAGCATAAAATGTGAGTCTGCAGAGTGTGGGTGTGTGTTTTGGTTACTTACAGCATGTCAGGACAGTTCTGTGGCTTCTCCAGCAATCCTCCCTCCATCACAAACCGGAGAACCTGCTCATTGGACAGACCCTGGTAGGGCTGTTCTGCCAGAGTGGCAATCTCCCACAACACAACCCCAAAAGACCTACAGGAAGGGAGAAAGAGATGGAGGTTAAATTAGTGTGTCTTCTATTATTGCTGTCATACTCAGCAGATAGTTTTTGGAAGCAGTACACACAGAGAGAATGAAGCTGCCATATGTGTTTGTGTTTGTGTGCGCCTGCTTACCAGACGTCAGAGTTTGTGGTGAAGACTCCGTCCTTCAGAGACTCAGGTGACATCCAGCGAACAGGGAGCAAACCCTTACCACCTTTGCGGTAGTAATCCGTCTCATAGATGTCTCTGGTCATGCCGAAGTCTACACACACACACAGAGGGACAGACACAAATTGTTGAAAAAATTTAGCCAAGATGCTAGCATGCTACTCTGCAAAGAAAATGCAGAGAAAAGTGCTTTAGAAATGAAACGACTGGCTGATTGACAGGAAATTAATCTGCAAATATTTTGCTCGTTGATGAACTGTGTTGAGTCATTTTGGTTTTTTGGTTCCAGCTACTCAAATGTGAATCTTTTCTGATTTTCTTCAGTGATAGTGAAATAAATATCTTTGGGTTTTGGACTGTCGGTCAAACAAAGCAAGACAGTTGAAGACATCATCTTGGGTTTTGGCAGATTGTGAAATTGTGAAATGACTTAACGATTAATCAAGAAATAATCTCGAATAATCTCGTCATCTCTAATATTGTAAATATTTCTTTGCACCTTGTTGAATGTAACAACTTCCTTGTTCTTATGACAGTAATCAGCTGACCACCAATGCCAGATTCCACTCAAGAAAAATTTAACTTCAAGACAGTGCCAACCTTTTCTAGTGCAAATTCTGGGTATAAATTTTCTTCAGGCTTTTTGTTTTATTTGTTGCCTGCGTCCATATTCCACAGGAGGGCGCTCTTTACTGAGATTATCAGCCTAAACATTTTACTACAGCAGTCAATACCACACAAAGTCACATTGTACTGCTATTATAAACCTTAAAGATAAGGTGTACACATCTTGTTGTAACCATAATTGCCCGAATGGGGTTGTATATTTTTTTACACATTCAAAATGAGTTGGATTTCACTTCCTGTTGCAGTGTTTTATAATATCAGTATCTGATACAAGATATTAACTCGCAACACATAGATAGAGTTTAGAAAGAGGTCAGCTGGGGATCAGACACAGAAACAGTGATTAATGAGAATGCTACTGATTCCCTGCCACTAATGCTCCATAGCTGAGGGTGACCTCTGACCTCCTTACAGTCCTTTACCTCCTATCTTAACGGTGAAGTCCTCGGCCACCATGCAGTTCCTGGCCGCCAGGTCTCTGTGGACAAACTTGTTTGCGTTGAGGTACGCCATGCCGTCAGCAATCTGCCCGGCCATCTGAAGCATTTTCTTCAGAGGAGGAAGAGACAGGCTTGACCATTGCTGCTGGAGACGCGAAGAGACGGATGGGAGAGAGTAAGTTCACAGAAGAAGAGTCATGCTCAACATGAATTAGCAGGTTAAGCAGATTGGTGACCTGCTGGTGTTATGCTATAAGTCCGAGAGTACCTCTTTTGGTCGGAGGGAGCGCAAGTAACTCTTCAGGTCTCCTCGCGTCATCAGCTCCATGATGACCAGGGTGGGCTGGCCCTGTGAGACCACTCCCAGGAGACGAACCTGCACCAATCACACAGCATGATGACATAAACATTGACTACCAAGCATGAATACAAAGTGGAGCCCCCCACTGCTGCTCTGTATGATCTGAATGTGTGTGTCTATATGTACCACGTGGTGGCAGTTGAACTCCTTCATGACGGAGGCTTCGTTGAGAAACTCTATCCGCTCCCTCATGCTGGCTGACTCGTTCACAGTCTTAATGGCGACGCGGGTCTCTGGTTCATCTTTGACCACACCCTTTGCCACGCCCTCATACACCATGCCGAACGACCCCTGGCCGAGCTCGCGACTCAAGCATATCTTCTCCCGTGCAACCTCCCACTCATCTGGTACATACACTGCACAGAGAAAAATTATATGTTAATACACACCTTTGCACCTACACAAGGATTTTAAGTTATTCTGACAACAACAGCAATATCATTAATACTAAAGACACGTCAAGTCGACTGCATTATCTATAAACTTTGCACTACATTTCACACATATTCACACTCTACTCACTTTCAGCTGCACTAAAATACTCTGGGTTGACCGAAGCATACAAGACTCCATTTCCAAGCCGATCACTGTTCCTGGCCAACACAAAAACAGAAGTGTTTACAGACACACACACACACACACACACATACTTTCACACTCACATACCACATGTATGCATAATTTTGGGATCGGCATGATGTATAATCACACATATCATAGTTTTATCTTCCACAGAATACTGGTAAACTGCAATCACAAAAACATTTCAGTTCCACAATCCAATAGCGCTGGAGCAATTCAAAATATTGATTCAAGCTGAAAAAATGAGCTAATTTTATTTCCTAAAGAACACTTCCAGCATTGCAGGAATGGTTTATTTCCTGCATAAACTCACTTCTTTGTGTTTAAATCATATGAAGACATTTTTTTTGTAACTATTTTGACACAAACATACAAGGTACTCCCACTAAAGCGGAGGCTGCCAGCTTTATTTGCCACACCGTTTTATGGACTAAAACTGGTAGAAACATTATGCTTTGGTTTGTATGTTGGTTTGAGTGGGTTGTGAGTGAATATGAATCCTAATGTGACCACACAGGCCATTAGCAACAAACCTAAACATTTATCCTGGACAGGAAAAAAGAAGAAAACAGCATGTTTAGCTAGCCGCTAGTTGTCGTTTACATGTTTTCCTATTAAGGTTTCCTTTTTTCACTGAAGGTCTTGTGCTCAGGTTAGGTAGGTTTATTTTATGTTTCTGATACTCTGCTTTTTGTATTTTGTTTTTTTCCCCTGTGTATTTTATGCACTGGATACTGTATTACTGCATTTAAATGTAATGGAGTAATTGCTGTGCTCTACCCACAGAAGTGAAACACACCTTTTCCTGTTGACGAAGACCAGTATTGAGACCAGGAAGCAGATGAAGAGGATGATGCCAATGGGAACAAAGATCATAGCGTAGAGGACGTTTTCATATCCTGTTGAGTCAAACAATTTCATTACGGATTGTTTCAATTAACTGCATTTCTGTCTTATATGAAAAAAAAACCCCAGCAAAAAATACCTAAACACACTTTTACAGTGTACAGATAGAAAGAAGTGAGTTCAACTTGATGATGCAGGAGGGTGTGTGTCTTACGTTCAGCCACATAGAGATCCAGAGCGTGTGTCCAGGATCCGTTGCCAGCCAGGGACGTGGCTCTCACTCTGACTGAGTAGTTTCCTGGACTGAGGTTGGACAGCCGAACGCCACGCTGAGTTTGATACATCTGACCAGAGACACAGTCGTGCTTCTCGGTAGTCTGACACACACACACACACACACAGACACACACAGAAAGGGCTTATTACAGACTTATAAAATTAGATTATAAAGGTCAGTCGAAATAAATAAAAACTTGCAAAAAACTGTGAATAAACAACATGACTTTTAAATGTACTGTATCTTCAGGCTTCTCATGTGTTCTGTAGGGGGCAAGAAGTGACAATTACAGTAGAAATACAGATGTTTTCTTACCTCAGCAGCCAGTTTAAACTTGATCTCATACATGAGGATTAGTCCGTTGGGGTGAGGTGGCTCTGGCCAGCGTAGAAACACCCAGTCCTCGTGGCCCTCCCAGGTCACTGGGCCGGGGATGTCGTCAGCCTTTTCTGGAGAACCGCGGGGAGAACAGGTTACCAAAGTGACTAAAGAGGTCACAGGTTGTATTCTTGTGACTGTCTTGACTATCCAGCATGTTTTTCCACTGGCTTTAGCTGCTTGCAAAACCTAGCCTACTTAAAGCTTCTTTTAGTGTTTCATCAGTCTACCACAATAGTGCAAGACTGACAACTTACTGTGCTTTTTAGAGCACTACGGTGACAGTTAAAAAAAAGTTAATTATCATGTACTACATTTGTAAACAAAGCTTCTTCCGCTAACCTGCAGGTTTGGTTCTGGAGAAGACAAACTCTGCGGCACTGCAGCGTTGAACCTGTCGATTACAGGCGTGAACATCAATGCGGTAAACTGTGAATGGCTGCAGGCCGAAGATCTGCAGCTCACGCTCCGTCACTGATTGTTCAATGAACTCAAACTCGCGGTCTGCTGGTTCTGGGTCTGCAGTGCTGCTGTTACCAGCAGCTTGGAGAGGAGGGACAGTGCTGCTGTTGGTGTGTAGCCGGTTTCGGCGGGGGTGAGTGGAATTGGCGATGCCAAACAGATCTCTGCGCCGACGATCTGAAGGCCTGGACGAGAGAGCAAAGTCATGAGAATAAGTGCAGTGTAAGTGTAGATACAAGAGGGGTAGGAGGGAGAGATGGATGAAGGAGAGAAGAAAAACGACATCTTGAGATGTGTTTGTCACATCTAACGGCACAATCAAAGTACTCAAAAGTTTAGGGCAGTTATTTTTTTCTCTCCAAAAATCTACAAGGAAATGTAGCTTTGGTTGATAAGTGCCTGCAGTTGTTTAAAACTCTCACACAGACAATAAAAAAATGTAACATTCAGCATAAGATATGACTGTAACAAGCTGTTGAAGCTCAGAATGCTGATGTAAACCACAAGGACATCTTCTGCTGAAACCTGTGTCTGTATGCTTTGTTGTTTGTTCTTCAGCTGTTTTGATTCTCTGTTGATCCCAGAACTACTGGAAACCTTTCCTTGCTCAACCTTTCAGTCTATGAGTGGTTTGATTGTTTTCGTTGCCATTTGGCTTCAATTTCAGTTTCTGGGATGAAACTTGGTGGGCATATTCTAAATAGAATTACTGAACAACTCAGAGGATTTTGTAGCTTTTGAACTTTCACAAATGAAGTTACGTTATACGCCAATATGTGATATATCACACCAACTGCTACTAAATGTGATCACAGAACTTCAAGATTTGACCAAGTTCTTCTTAAGCATGTGTATTTAATTTGATGACATTTGATTGAATGGATTCGAGATAGTTTTTGACTTACAGTTAAGACGCCAGTTGATGAGTACCAGGTTTAAGGTTTAAGTTATCCTTTCAAGTGCTATAACTAACTTTAATTTGTTTACTATTGCGCCAGGGTAACTTCTACTGTCAGACAGTTCACATCATTGTGCAAATGTTGCTCGTGTCTTCCACCTCAGCAAATGAGAAGAAGAAAAAACAAAAAACAAAACCCACAACTAAAAAAACAATAGTTGTTCAGCACTACATGCTTCAACCACTAACTATCACACAAGTTCAGATACAGTCCAATTCACAAATTTACAGTGTGGCAATGGGTTCTTATGCTGTCAGGATCTGAAGTAAGCTGAGAAGAAAGTACTAGAAATGTAAATAAGTGCTTCCGTCCATTTCGTCTGCTTCTGCAAAACATACTGAGAACTAATTAACATCAACTGGACCTGGCTTTGCATATATATGTGTGTGTGTGTGTGTGTGTGTGTCTAGAGGCAGAGGAAGAGAAAGATAATGTGATGCAGATGTCTGATTTAGGGAGTCGGGCCTGCTGCCTTGCACTTCACACAGAAGCCGAAACATAAATTAGAAAGGAGCCGAAAAGAGCTGTCCTTGTTTCATGTGTACTAAAATTCAAACAGGAATGACAAAGAGGACCAAAAATGATCATATCCTCCTCCCTCTTTGGTCCACCTTCTTGGGTCATTGGGTTTGTTTAGATAACTACAAAGCAAAACGATATATGATGGCCAAACACTGTACAAAGTCACTGATCTGCACTGAAGTGATCTGGAAAATAACAAAAGATATTTAAGAAAAAATGTGCATTAACGCAAAGAAAAGTGTATTTTTCTGTAGTGTATCATCCATTTTTTGGTTTAGACAGAAATGGTTTAAATATGATGTTTAGGTCACACGGCTAAAAAAATAAGGATGAGGAGCTCACCTTGGTGTAAAAATGGAGTTGTGTAAGAAGTTTTCAAAGACTTTTCTGTAAGAAGCATCAGCAGCCTCAGCCTCCAGGTCTTCCACTGACTTGGGGCAGGGGCAACAGGGGCCTTTATCTGCACCATCGGGATCTGGTTTTGTGGGCTTGGTATCCTCTTCCTGGTCTCCCACCCCGATGGCAGCAATCCTTATGGGGATCTTCAGCTCTGGAGGACGAGATGGATTTATTGTATTGACATTTGTACTTTGTTTGTCCTCTAGGGAACAACTAGCAGTAACGGTGTGTATGTGAATACCTTTAGAGCAGTAGTTGTGCTGGTATAGCTCTCGATCTTCAGCTTGTTGCTGCCATCTGACCAGGTAGTACGTTTGGTTCCCATTGGGTGAGATAGGAGGTGACCAACGCACCACCAACTGGGTAGAGGAGTTAGAATAGGCTCGTACATCCTGTGGCATGGAGGGAGCTGGGAGAGAGACAAACATTTTTTACTATTTTATTACTGTCATCTCTCTGTGGATGCGTCATAAACCAGATTTCTGAGAACTTTTCTCTCTTTCAGGCTGAGATTTACAGTCTGCCAGTGCAGCCTGAGATTTACAGTCTGCCAGTACAGATGTGATTTTCTGACATCACAGCACTGCTATGTCTTTACTGTGCAGCTGGATTTATTTAAAAGCACTCTTCCATTGCATCTAATCTAGAGCTGCAAAGCAGCTCTCACACAGTTATCTTCACGCTGCATTTATTTATTATTATTATTATTTCACTGTTTACCTACTTCTGTACGATGTACAAACTTCGTTTCAACATCAAAACGTACCTCTTCTTAAGGAGATGCATGCTATCACTTTTTTATTGTAACATGTTTCAGTGGTTTAAATATTTTTTTAAAGTATTAAAATTTATAATAGAATGTCTATGGGAGGAATGTTTTAAAGTTGATATCTCAAAAACTAAAAGTGCTAAAGCATTCATACTTACTGGACAGGTGTCCCATGTGGAAATGCTTAATATATTAAAACATGGGACCTATAGCGCCACCTTGTGGTCAGTTATTATGTGTTTAGCATTTTGGCTAATAACTCATGAACTGTGAGGCACAGGAAAACAATTTTTGCAACCTGTAGAAGGTGATTCATCTGATACAGGCCAAGCCCATTTGCGCCTGGAAAAAAACTTCTGCCATTTTGAATTTTTTGAAAGATATTTTTTGCTTCTGTTGGCACATATTTTATCTATTTTTTTTTTTTTTACCAACCTTGTTACATACCATAATTAGATGACCCAGAAGAAAACTTATGAGTTCCTATTGAGTATCACTTACTGTTTGTCTATAATTGGTTACCAAACTTTTGAAGGCGTGGCCTGATGCACTTAACGGGCCAGAACTCTTCAATATTGAATTGGATTGCAACCAAATTTGTAATGTTGTTCACACAGCCACACTGCACAAGTGTGTAACATTTGATACAATTCTACCCATAGAGGGCGCTACTGTAATATTATAATATGATATTTCTACAATTCTGTTAATAAAATGAAACTTGGTACACAAGTTCTCCATAAGAATGTGCACAACATAATTAATGACACCAATAGCCCCACCTTGTGGTCATTAGTGAAACACCACAACACTACTTATTCACTACCATATCTCTTAAATCTAATATCTCATGGTAAGTTCAGCAAAGTTATACAGATGGGTAAGCTGAACAAGTCTATAGTATTTGATACAATTTCAACTGTAGGTGGCGCTAAAACATTTTTTTTAATTGCTGCAGTAGCAGCAGCGAACAGCTGGCAGCTCTCACATGCATTTTCTTCAGAAAATAATGTTGAAAGAATGAAAAGAATGAAAAATATTCTAGTTATATCTCCATTTCTTTGCGTCGCATCTCTAAAACTGCCTTCCCCTCCATCTCCATACTCTATGTTTGGATTAAATCCAGAAATACTATCACACTGTCATCATCAAACAATCCCACACCTACACTTTTCAGAAGATGGAGCAACAGTGTGTACAGATCCTTTACCTGGGAGTAAACGTGTTCTCATGCAATACTATTGGTTCAGTTAAAGAGCAATCTCACTATTTTAGCACTTCTCTCATTTGAAATCATTCTAGGAAATATTTATTAATATTTATCTACTCTCAGAATGACCTTGAGTTCTACCTCTGGTTGGCTGTCACCTTGTTTACCTGTGAAATTATCATATTTACCTGAAGGGCTGGTGCGGATGTAGACCACCTTGCTCTTCGCACCTGGCATATGTTTGTCCTCCACCATGAGTGTAATAGCTTTAACAAAGACAGCATACTGTGTCCAAGGCTTCAGGTTTGACAGCAGAACACCAGGGTCTGAGTCCTTGTCCTGCCTCAGCTCCACATCCACCATGTTCCAGCTGTTGGAGCCACACCCATCCTGTCCCTCAAACTCTGTGATGTTCTGGTATGGCCTGGGAACAGGAAGGATAGTGTTGGAGGCAGATGAATAATCTCAAATATCTCAAGTGATTGACTTTAAAATGAAAAATCTACCCTTAACTGTATTAGAAAACCTTAGAGATTTGAGATTTTGTTGTTGTTTTATATATAAGTCCTGTCAATGAATCTGATTGTGAGTGTCCATTGAATCACTGATTGTGCCTTTAAAGTTGATGCAATCTGGAGGATTTAAAGGACCAGTGTGTTGGATTTAGTGGCATCTAGCAGTGAGGATGCAGATTGCAACTAACTGAATACTCCCGTCAGCCTCCTCTTCCAAGCATATAGGAGAACTCACAGTGGCTGTGAAACTCACAAAAAACATTAAGGGCCCTCTCTAGAGCCAGTGTTTGGTTTGTCCATTCTGGACTACTGTAGAAACATGGCGGAGTAACATGGCGGGCTTTATGGAAGAGGACCCGCTCTCTATGTAGATATAAAGGGCTCATTCTAAGGTACTGAAAACACATCTATTCTTATTTTCAGGTGGTTATACACTAATGAAAACATATTAATGAATGTTTTATTCCAGAGAACAGAAGGGACTGGAGCATACTGATTAATTTACAGCCTTTAATTGTGCAAACAGTCTAACAATTTGACACTACTGTGTCATCATCAGAGGCACCATTTCTGCCAAGTCCGTTCAGTTAGATGTCACTAAATTCTACACACTGCACCTTTCAGTCTTAAAACCAGCAGTTTTATCACTGCTATGATCAGTCATACTCTGCCCAGAGAAGGAGACAGCTAATGACTGGGGCTGTTGTGAGGAAACCTACGCCTCCTTGTAGTAGACGATAAAGCTGATGAGGTCTCGGTAGTCAGGAGGGCGGTAGCGCTGCCAGGTCAGTTTGATCCTCGTACTGCTGGTGCTGTTAGACTTAAACTTTAGGATAGTGCTTTCACCTGTGGGAGATGAGGGTGAGGGAGTTAGTTAAAAGAGAGCATAGTTAAAAGCAAAGCATTTCAATCTGCCTCATTTAAAATCTATAGCAATTAGTCTTGTTTACTTAGTTCAGTAATTACTGGCACGTGTTATAGAACAAAAACCCTCTAACAGACCCGGAGGAGGTGTTTGCATAGTAATCTACAGTAAGTCCTGTGCATGTACTGGACACAGCAATTATCATTTTTGTGGTTTTCGGACTGAAGCCTGTTTGATCCTTACAGCTGGCTCTGTCGCCGTTGTTTCGGAAATCGCTCTCATCGAAGCGGCCCTGGATGCCCGTCTTCTCCCACATCTTGCGGATCTCGGACGTGCAGAGTTTTGGGTTGGCTCTGAAGAACAGCTTTCCTGCCTTGATGGTAAGGTTGTGCTGCTTCCAGTCCCAAAGGTACTGGAGCTGCTGGTTGTCAAATGCTGAGAAGGCATACATGCTAGAGGGCAGAAGGAAGAGAGGAATGACAGTCAACAATGTGCTTCCTCATTCATTGTATAATGTTTCTGTGTTGGTTTATTGTGTGTGTGGTGATTTATGCCATGCTGACGGCCAACTTGCCCATCAGAAACAATGCCTTATTTTTCAGTGCATGATGGAAAACAGCACAATGAGGTGTCACACAAAGAGAGTATATAAGAGTATAAGTCCTATATAGCTGCTAGTCCAGTTCTATATAGGGAAGCTATGCTAATGAACAAAGAGCAGCAGAGTAGTATACTCTTCCATTTTCAGATGGCGGTTTAATGACCCAGTTAGATGCTAGAGGGAAATCAGACTAAGCAAGGAGTGATTGTTTTAGTTTAATATTCAAGTTCAGCAAGGAGAGAAGAGAAGAGAGGTTTTTATGAGTCATTTGGTAACACCCAGACATCCAGTAATGACTGTAATGTGGACCTTGGGACAGTAAGACTCCTGTGAACTCAAGGAGAACAGAAGGAGGGGGGAGTGAAGGCCTCGCCATGACCCTGAGAGAATCTTTCCTTGGACTGTTGGGAGTTTTGCTGCATTCAAGGTCTTATAAAAAAATGTCACATGTGCTTAAGGCAATATAGTTACCGTTTCGGTTAAGAAAGAGTGACTCAATTGAGTTTTTTTTAAACTTAAGTGATGATTTTACAGTTACTGACCCAAAACAGGTCAATCTGACGTAAAATACTTTCCAGTCTGCAAACTCGCAGTCAAAACATCAGTTAATGAATGGAGTGCTTTTCTTTCTTTCTCTCTCCATCCTGCAAACAACTCAGTGATGATCTCGACCAGGACACAAACATTTCACAACTACTGAATTGAGAACCGTTAATTGTTTGAACATAAATGTGTGTGTGTGTGGTCCTACTCGTCCAGAAGGTCTTCTCCGTCAATGTATCTCAGGCTGCGGAGGAAGGCCAGGGAGCTCAGAGTGTGTGAGTGTCTGATCCGCACATAACCGGTCACTCTCTGGATCAAACCTGTAAAACTCTCCAGCTCTGCGACCATGTTGTCTAAAAACACACACAGACACACTACTGTTAATACTTGCTATATTCATCCACGTCTTTTTTAACTTCTTTATGCAAGTTCATATCTCTGTAACGGTTGGACTTGTAAAACCCAAAATCTTGCTTTTATAGTCCATGTTTAGTTCCCTCTTTTTGAGCCTTCTTCCTCATCAAACAATGTGTATTCATGATTTTTTTTGTGTGCAAACATCAGGAAGTGATAGAGTTCTCAGACTTTCCAGACCTTTAACAAGCTCTGGTCTAGTCTAATATTGACATCACTTCTGCATTGTAGAACAATTTCTGTTGTGTTTGGTAGCAGAACATTTCAGTAAAAAAAACATACTGTAACTGCAGTGGTTGCCAGTGTTTAGAAAATCCAAGTCCAGAGCTGCAGTAGAGAAAAATTTTGAAATGTGGAACTAATGCTTACCAGAGCTATTGATGTCATCAGTCATGGTTTAACAGTATGTAACTGACAACACTTTTTCACACACCAGCTGAGAAAGTGTAAGCTACACTGGCAGCAGCAGAATTAGCGTAGCTATGTTAGTATTAACTGTAGTGTTGGTGCGGTACGTCGCAGTACTTACGGCCTCTGCGGATGTTGATATGCAGGTTGCCTTTGATAACAGTGCAGCCTTTGAGAGACTGAGCAGCATCCATGGAGTCGATGACCTTCTCATCACATACTTTATCGCACAGACCATCACAAGCTGTACAGAACATACTGCAGACAGACAGAGAGCGAGATAGATGAGATACTAAATGTATAGTGTCACATCATTGACGTACATTCATTTTCTAAACTCAGTGAGCTCTCACCTGACCTTTCATTTTTAATTTCTGTCCTTTACATCAACGTTCTACAGTACCCGCTACATGACGTCAAGATTTAACCAGCAACTTACATTATTTTACCACTTAACTAGGGGTTTATAATGGGATTAGAGGTGGTTCATTGCCTCAAAAGTAGCTGACATGTAATTTATTGGAGCTGTAGTATTACATTCAGTTTTTGCCCAGATGAAATCTTAGAAGGGAAACTACGAGAAGGGTGTGGATCTGGTACCGATGTCAGGCCAACAATAAGAGTACCTCCACCCAGTGGCTCCATTTCAACCAGCCTCAAGCTCACCTGTTGGGTGCGGTGCGTGTGTACCCAGACGGGCATTCGGACATGCACTCTCCACCATGGATGATGAAGCTGTCAAAGTCAGGGAGGTGGACTTTGGAGCAAAGCTCAGCACTGATGCAGCGCCAACCCTCAAACTTGTAGGTGCCGGGGGGGCAGTCGGCCACGCAGTGGCCTTGGTGGTAGTAATGCACACATGCAGCACAGGTTGTGTCACTACCCGGGACTGTGCAGCTGCCCAGGCACTGAGGGTGGCAGCACTCGCCGTTCGCTGTGCATGCTCGCCGTGCACACTTTTCTGGACATTCTGGTGGGGAGACAGAGAGAGGAAGTATTATACCAATGTAAGTGAGTCAAAATATGTACTTTTTCCCCACAGGATGTAACATTTTTTCTACAATGTAACTGACATTTAAGAGACTTTAGACATTTTCTTGCCATAAACCCTGATCCATTTTGCTTGGTAGAATATACAACTTTTCTGTAAAGGAAAACTTCAACATTATGGAACATATGCTTATTAGTTTTTGTTTTGTTTTTTTTGCTTAGAGATAAATGAGAAGTAATACATATGAAGCTTCCACCCACATTTGTTTAGCCTAGCTTAGCACAAAGACTGTAAACAGTTAGCCTAGCTCTGTCCAAATGGAATTAAATCAACCTATCAGCACCTCTAAAACTCACCATTAACATGTCATCTGTCTATCTCTTTTTTAAAATATGTTTGGGACATTTTATGCCTTTGTTAGACAGCAACAGTAGAGACTTGACAGGTAACGAAAGGAGAAAGAAAGATGGGGAACAACATACAGCAAAGGTTGGGATAGGTCATATCTTGTTTGATTTGTACACAAAAACTAGAGGTTGACCGATATGTTTTTTTAAGGGCAGATACCGATTATTAGTAAATCACAGAGACAGATAACCAATATTAAGAACCGATATACATTTACAGTAAAATTTTGGTGTCAAAATATATATTATGCTTAATTTATTACAGCAAAACATCTTTGGCAAGCCTTCAGTTGGTGGTAGTGGTAAAAGTAACTAAGTACATTACTCAAGCCCCTTACAAAACAAAAAACAGCATGTATTTGTGTCTCTTTGTCATGTTTCAGGTGTCTTTGAGTTGTTTGCAGTTCCACCAAAGAGACATTTGCTGTCACATGGTCTCATAGTCTGATTTTCTGCAAAACGAGTACTTTTACTTTAATACTTTAAGTCAATTTAGATATTAATACTTCTGCGCTTTTATTTAAATAGGATTTTAAATGCAGGACTTTTACTTGTAGTGAAGTATTTTTACATTTATTTCACCATAGTTTAAACGTTATTAACAACATGTGATAGTCATTCAAAACTAGGCTACGTCATTATTAATGAATACTATAGCTGAATATGTACAATTGCAAAAGAAGTGACTATTCAACTCTGACAGCTGTACACCATCTGTGCAGTCCGTGTACGGATTAACAGGCCTCAGATGCAGTTCCATTACGTGTAAAGTCTCTAACAACAATCCTGCACCTCTCCATCAGTTACAAGAAACAGAGTCAGAGACAGTTTCAGGATACACTTCAGTTACGTTACTAGTAGTTGTGAGTTGAGACAGAGTATGACCAGACCTGGTAAGTGACATGCAAGAAATAACCTTATAGCTTATTAACTTCAAGTCAAGTGGCTGAATTATGGTTCAAAAAATTAACTTGTTGATATTCGCTGTCGCATCCAAGTTAGCTGTGTGAGATTACTACTGCTCGAGTCTGCAGATGCTTCTCTTCAGAGGTGATCGGCTATTATTCATGATGTGTAACCACTCAGATAGTGCTGAGAGGTGGCTGCATCAGAGCCAAAGTAGCACATATCTGCAATCAAATAAAAAAAAAAAAAAAACAGATTCTGATAATCATAAAAACATCGGATGAATATCGGATCCAACAATCGGTCCACCCCTAGTAAAAACAACACATTCAGGTTTTACAAGGGGTTGTGCACCGGACGATTGGCCAGGACCGGTCATTTACTGGAGTCATGTCATCACTGTGAGGTTACCAGGCAACAAGTAGAGACTCCAGGAAATGACTGCGCCTGGCCAAGGAATAGTCCAGCACACATGCCCCCGTAAAACCACAATGCGCTGTTTGTACACTTTGTTTTTTATACGGATTAAATCAACATGACATAAGGTGTTAATTGGTGAACAAGAAAGCAAACAAGTGTGTTTCCCAAAACTATTCCTTTAAAGGTTTCCTATGATGTTTTGTATTGTGTCATGTTCTGTGATGTGTTATTCAATATCTGTGTGTCAGTATAGATCTGGCACAGAACAAACAAATAGTTTTAAACATTTTGTGGTACACCTGCGAAATACCAAATGTCAACTGAGAGCATTAGGATACAGTCCTAATGTGATTATCTAAAGAGAGCAATGTGGTGTTTTTAATAGCTGGCATACTTGGTGGGTTACAAAACAAAAAAAACTTGGAACTGGATCAGCATTTTAAAAAATGTCTTGATGACCCAGAGGCTGATTTAACACGTACGCTCGGGGTATCACTGCCTGTCATCATGTCCCTGCTCTTGTCAATCATATATATCAAGCAAGAAAAACACAACTTTGCCCAAAAAGTAAAGGAGCATTTCCCTGATTTTGCAAACATCAGAGCGTGATAAACACAACCAGTCAGTCCTCAGCCTGATTTAGGCTCAGGCATGACGCTATTGGCTACAGTCCCAAACAAATGATTTGCATTTACTGGAGAGTGACAAACAACACACATGCAGAAGCATGCACAATCATACACATTATCTCTCTGAGCCCAGATTAGTGTGCGTAAAACACCATAAAAGGCAGTGAGGAGAACATGTATGATGCTTCAAATCAACCAAATTCTTTTTGTCTTAAAAATCTAAATGCAGCTAATAAAACCATGTCGAACAAACAGCCAGTCAGAGGTTTTGTCTAACACAGCTGTTTAATGGGTGGGCTGTAGTGCAGTCTGGGGTCATCCCAGATCCACATTGACAAGAGCCTCTCCACTCCGGGTTTTCCACCGAGCACTGCTGCAAATAACTCTTCCAGTTGCTGTGGTGCCCCTCTAAATGAGAGGATATTTTAACTGATGATAGGAAAAACTGATTGAGGAGCTCCAGGAGAAAAACACTGGACTGACCTACGTATAGAACATAGCCGCACCTTGTGGTGGCCTTTGTCTCTGCAGAAGGGGTTTTTAAATCTAGCACGATGCACTAAAGCTGTTCATTTCACTAGCTGACACACAGCTTCCAAGTTAAGCATCCAGCCTGAACCCAGCTTTACTACTAGCAGGAGCTCATTGGTTCAACATAACAGCACAAACAGAGACAGCAGCTGATTGGTTCGTACTGACTCTACAAACTGAATGCCACACTGTAAACCACTGCTTGAAATTATTTGTGTGTTAGTGAGTATGTGTTCTGTAAGGCATAAACAAAGAGACAGGACCATCTGAACCAGAAACAACTTGATGAACACAAAACTGTAATTATGATTATGTCATCCACCTAGGATAGCCAGGGGCTGTTTAAAAATAAAACAAACAAAGTCAAGTTATGGGAAATGATGTGCTGTTTATAGGACGCTGAGTGATAAAACACTGTGACGCCTTTCAACATGTTGCTTCCACCAGTTCAGTCCACTGCTCTGTACACCGACTACTTTTACATGCACACTAATATTCCACTATTATTCCGAAAATGACAATATTCCACATTTGATACGGGCCACATAAACAGCATATTCCGGTTGGATGTTTCAAATTAGGCCTTACACCAAATTTAGCATTTTCCAATATTATCCAGGTTTTAGGGGGAATTTTTTGGACATGTATACAGCACATTTGAAATATGTGTCTCAATTGGGGCTTTTACTGCAGTTTGCAACACATGACCTCTTGCCTGTTTACGGTTGGAAGGGGAAACGTTTTGGAAGACTTGGATATCAACAGGCTTTTGGATATGCACAAATATTGCAACGCCAACCTTTTCAAGAAGGTTGTTGAATGAATGAAAGAGGGAGGCTGTGTTCCCACGGTTGAACAAGTCCACCAACGGAGGAAAATTTTGAAAAAAAAAATCCTATTTTGATGCAAAGAAGGAGATGGCACAATCGGCTCCAGCCGTTCCACTTTTCCATATTTTGACGTGATAAACGGAGTTTACATGGCTGCATATGAACGGGAATTTTTATTTTGATTAGTCATGCAAACAGCTTAGTAGGAATAATGTATTAAAGGCAAAAAAACTGAATATTTTGTGCATGTAAACGTAGTCACTGAAGACACCAGGCCAGAGATGCCTACTGCTGCTCCTCTTATTTATATTTCAATGATTTCTCCACAATAACTCCAACATAAATAGTTCAGTCAGTATATTTGAGGCGTGTACTTGTTTTAATACTGTTTTCAGAATGGTTAACTGATGCTGAAAGATCTGGACACTGACTCTAAGGCTGTTTGAAGTACAGCATCCAAAAACAGATGTCAAATTGGAGTAGGAAGTCACTCCCCAGGCCAAAAACACTTCAGAAAGGTTCCAACCATCTGCCTGGTGTTTTACCTCGCCAATTTTTAAATCAAAACTTAAGGAAGTGTGTTTTTCAGGAAACATGGCTGCCATAAAACGCAATTGTGTGCTTCAACACAAGTTTTATTTTTTGTTTGCAACTTGGGGGTTAATGGTTAAACATATCAGGATTTCTGCCAGTGTATTGCAGGCCCTGCAGCCTGCTGGGCCTAAATTGACCCCCCACCAGTATTAGAGTTTGACTGGTGTTTCCGATTATCTGGTGAGATTTGCGTGCCTGAGACAGATGTGTTGTAGGCGTGGCTTGTTAGGACTCATTGTTGACCAACCAGGAAATAAACATTCTGATTACTTCGCCTCTAACGGGTTCATGGATGTATTTCTCTACATTACGTTCTCTTCTCGATCTTTTGAAACATTGCAATAGAAACAGTTTACTGGAACATTCATTTTGGTTTCAACAAAAACACATGGGGAAATACATTGGGAACCAACCCACGGAACATTATGTTGTATCACCACTGATGTCTTATGGAGACATCAAGGTAAGAGGACAGACATTAAACCTCAAGTCCCAGTGCTAACTGTGACATTAACATCGCTAGATGCTTTACAGTAATAAAACCTGAATGTTTTTAAAGACGTGTGTGTGAACTTGGCCGCCTTAGTCTAGATACTGGAAAGCTAGAGTGAATTGTGGTTTTATATGATATAGCCAAACAATATAATGCTAGAATCAGATCATGCAAGTTCCCCAGTAGCTGAATGGTTACTGCACATGCCACGAAACTGCAACTACCCTTGTTTCCTGTCTGTAGCTTTACAACCAATACTGGCTGCCTTCAAAATTTTCATCATTGAAACCAATGAAATAGTTAACATAACAGCACAGGCAACCCGCTAAACTCTGGCATAAAGATGTAAAGGAAAAATAATGGTGCCAATCCTACTGATTCACATTAACAGCATGACCAAACTCAAGCTCAAATATGCAGCATAGCTTTGTGTTTTGTTATATAGTAGCTAGGGTGAACCAAATTTTGTGACATCAGTAGCGATTGTATTTAAAATCACGCAGTGTGGTTATCCAATTTCACTTCCTGTTTGCAAAATGAAAGTTGACAGTTATGTCAAAATTGGATGAATGACTGCTGAATAGTGTACAACATTGTGGTAAGAGACATAAATGTCTGCAGCCTTTCATACAACATACGATCAATAGCAGATGAATCATAAGTTAATCTGGGTGTTTCACAATGCTAACATTACCTCCAGCAAGCTCCCTACTGCATTCAAGCAGAGTATGAGATGCATGTAACATTATGTTTCACTTGTATGCTCTGTTAAATAGTCCTCAAATCCACACAACATCAGATTAATCGCCACATATGATACTAACAACAACAGCGATTTATTGACATATTTTATTGACACAATTCCGTCCTGATTACAGAAACTATAGGGCCCTACCTTAATGCTACCATCAGTCCGTGCCGGGCCCGTTAAAAAAAAAAAAGACACTTGCCTCTGGGGGAAATCTTGCATATAATTTACAAACAATTAAAAATGCTGCACCTCCCATGTGTTCATACAGTCTCATACAGGACATTATGTTTGTTCACTAGCTTCTTATTAATAGCATTTTCACACTTAAAACAAACAGCATGGATGCCAATTTGGATTAATTTCAAAAATAATAAATAATATAAATATTATATTGTAAATGCACAGTATTTTCTAACCCAACCAGTTCTGTAATCTTTCAACCATCTTAAGTTGTCCAATGATGAGGATGCTCACATGTCATATCTTTCTTGTCTTTATCATCCATCTTATATGAAGGAATGCAGCTTTAAAACACGTTTACACATTCTGGGTTCATGGAAATGACTGAGCCAAATACCAATGCATTCATATGTTTTACAAGCCTCCAAGACAGAGTTATAGATGGAAAAGTGGCCATTCTGAGGGGGACCTATTATGCTCATTTATAGCTCTTTTTTTTTTTTATTCCACTCCAGTAGCTTTGCATGATTAACACTTCAAAAAACTCCTTATCCATATCTTATACTGGCCCTTTATCCAGCCTCTCTCTGAAGCAGGCCATTTTGGATTCCCTTCCCCTCTACATCCCTCCCAAAAAGTCCACTCTGTTCTGATTGGCCAGCTTCAGGAAGCTTCCCTCGGCTCTGTGAGAGGGTTACAGAGGTAGCATAAACAACCTATAGTAGTCAGATTTTGCGTCTTGTACTTTACTAAAAATATAACCTTCTCAAATATATCTTTACTTGTTGGAGCTGAAATTCAATCCGAAAGATGCAAGTGGACAGCCCGAACATCCGCAGCCCGAACTCTGTTTGGTAAGGCTCATTACCTGCTTATTGTGTGACATCTCTACTCTCTCTGTGTGGAGCTCTCAGTACTTTTGTAGCTTCTAACTGAATCTCTGTGGTTTCAAGTTTAGTTTCTCTCTGTGTTCCTGTTTGTACTCTTAGATGTCTGCCTTATTTTACTGTTTGCTGATTGCTTTCAGTATGTATCAGAGTCATGTTAAGTTATTGCTGATGAAAACCCAACATTTCCTGCTTTTGTTGCTTCAAATTAAAAGCTTTTAAATGACTAAATAATAAAAGGGAGACTTTTATTGTGAAGAACTTACAGGAAATTAAGTGTTTAACCACAGTTTTAGCCCAGCTTCGTTAGCAGCGCTACTCTTCTGATAAAACCAGTCGACACAACAAGATCTGGAGATATTTGGAGCTCTTTGTTCAGCAGATCTGTTAGAGATAATGCAGGGAGGAAGAATGCAAGCAGAAACAGCCACAGATAGGCCATGATGTTCGCGGAGTAGCGCAGTGAACTCCAACAGGAACAGCTGACACACACACGCTGCAGCAGATGACCATATGAAGAAATCCGTCACAAGCCGACATCTGCTCGGACTGAAGGCAGAAAAAAAACGTTGGAAACCGAGCATTCAGAGCAGTCTGAAGCCGGCGCTTTTTGCTCACAGGGCTTACTTCTACATATTCGACACTTTGGCCACATTTAATATCACACACACACAAACACATATATTACATATATATGAAAATAAGGAAAAGCACAATAGGTCCCCTTTAAGCTACAGTCCCCCAAAAACTTTTATGATTTCAGTGTAAATTTCTTTAATTTCATTAAACTACTGAGTTTGTGCAGACTACACACCTTGTCAGCCCATGTTTTTCTGACCCAATATACAGTTTAATACTGATACTGACCAAATACACAATCTTCATTGCCAAAACTAATACAGGTCAAAACATCTATACAAGTAATATCAACTGCAAACCAAAAATCCAATACAGTATCTGTGTGTTAACCAAGTACTTTAAACACTTCTGAACACTTTCTGACAGCCGCTTGTTTTTTCTATTGGGTGCCACCTGAATTCAGGAAGTTGGAGAACTCTGCTGTCCTTCCCATATGACAAGAATTCATCATCAGGCAGTGACCATGAGATGACCTTCCAGCCCGCCTCTTAACAGACACAAAAGCCAATCAGAACCTTCAGACTGTGTGGTCCCACCAACCATTCAGCAGGCTGTTTGTGCTCAGCAGGAGAGAACCAGTGCTGCATTTCTCTGGCACAGAATGTTCTTTCTCTGCTCTGAGCCCCTGCCACCCCCCGACAACGTCTCTCACACTCTGACCTCTGCAATGGGGTGATAGGAGCTGTGTCGGTAAGGTGTCATTTTGCAATGTGATAATGTACAGCCTCGAGCGTGTAGATAGCTGAGAGAGAAGGAAGGAGATAATCTAAAGTTTGGCACAGGCTGGAGAAGCTTGTCTGCAGCCTCCTAAACACAACTCGCTGACAGACTGCCTGACCAGTAAAAGGTGGACACTGGTGGAGGGGTGAGATGGGTTTGTGTACTGTACATCAGCATTCCACAGGATGTGTGCAACATAATGGATACCAGCTTTTATCCTCAATCTTCTTCTTACTCCTCTTTCAGAGAGGTTGATGCAGAGCTGGACTAGGGGAGGATGTGAAGGAGTAGGAGGAAGGGGTAGAGGAGGAGAATACGAAGGAGCTAGAGAAAAGGAGGAAGTATAGAGGATGGATGAGGAAGAAGAGACAGGGCTGCAAGAAAGATCTGGAAAAAGAGGAGGGGAAGAGGACACAGTTGAGGAAGGTGGAGAAGGAAGAGGTGGAGATAAAAAAGAGGAAACAAAAAAACCCAGCATTTAACATGGCATGTCTTTTCAAAAGACACACACACACACACACACACACACACACACACACACACACACACACACACACACACACACACACACACACACACACACACACACACACACACACACACACACACACACACACACACACACACACACACACACACACACACACAGGGCTGCCAGCTGGGGGAGCCAGACAACACAAACTGCTGCTGCTATGCAGAATTAAGCTGGTAGTAAACAGAGAGGAGCAAAGATTTTTTTAAAATGACACCGTATTTCAGTAATTGTCTGCAATCCTGAACCACATTTAAAGTAAGAAATCGGATTATTCAATTAAAAAAAATAAAAAATAAGATAACAATCCTGTACACTGATCAAAGATAATGAGATCAATAAAAACCTGGTGTATTGTTCTGTATATAATACTCCATTAACAACATCTGAATAAAGTATTATAAGTATTATATATTATATATTAAGTGTTATTTATGACATTTTATTTACAATGTATTGATATATCTTTTTTTTGGCTGACTGGCTTCTAGAGTACATTTTTAGAGAAAAGAGGGAAAACAACACCAGGAAATGTATTTACTATAATAATTCACTAACACATAACCCAGGAATTGCTTTTCATTATCTTGTTCTCAGGTGAGATGTCTATATTGGTATGTTGTTCTTATCTACACAGGACAGTGCCCACCCAAGAACCCATCAGTTATTTCAGGGTTTCCTGACATATAGTATTTTACAGTGTTTAAATCATTTTGCTTTAGATTTCTCACGGTGATAAAAGACACTGAAAATAAACTAGATTACTAATAAAACTGTTGTCGTTTCTAGTAGACTAGGCTAAAAGGTAATCAATTACCATTCAGACTGTCAGGTGTTAAGTGAACTATTACAGTAATGTAGATGTCATGAGGTTTTTGAATTCTCACTGATAAAAATAGAACTGACAAATTGGTCAGGTTGTGCTTCTATATCTTATTAACCAGCAGTGCTCGGTTTAAAGAGGTTGTTAATCCGCAGATTATGTTTAAGTCATATTATCTCATTTCTATGTATTAGAACATTAACGGGTGGGTTGTTGTTGTAGAGTTGCTAGAGTTCAAACAGTCACAGTTCACCTTTTCCATTCTGCACACAAGCTATGGGATAAAGATCGCTGTTGTGGGTCAAAAAGCAGATACAGGGCTTCCAGGGAGACAGAAATACCAGCCCAGCAGGAAGGTATGCTGGGAAATTCACACCAGTCACCAGCCGAACAGCGGGAAAGTTTCTGGTTTGTTGCCTCTGAACTAATCTATTCTATTAGCCTCCTCTGCAAGTTACAAACGTGTAGAATCAAACAGGACTTCATATATAGTCATATTTGACTCTACCCATCTTGTTGTCTGATTAAAAAATGAAAGCAGCAGGTGGCCTGTTTTATCTCAGCTGATGAAGTATGAATTAAATGCCTTCCTAATTGTTAATCCTTGTTCTCAGCCCCCATGCTAGTGTGATAGGAACAGGATGTCCCACATAGACACACAGTTGCTGTGATGACGCTCCAGGCTTTAGCAGTGTATGCTACTCAGCAGCACAGGACAACAATAACAGGGCACGGCAGATGTCTAGACTGATGACAGCAGCTGATTCAAAAACACAGAGATCTATATTGGCTTCGATTCTAACAGCACTAACCAGAAATTCGCAATCAGTTAATATTTTCAAAAGTGGAGGCTCAACCCCACAACAACTCAACAGTAACAGGTTACTTTTTCTGGTTTTTAAGTTTTCCTTCAGGCAAGCAAAGCTTTTAGCATTTAAAAAAAAAAAATCATATTAATAACTTCAGTCTTTGCCAGACAAAGAACACTAAAAAGAGATCCACAAGAGTCCACATTGCATTTGACAAGTTTTAGTCAAAATCAAACCCTGTCAAAGCTGTCTGTTCTATGACTTGTCTACCTTGTCAGACAGTTTTTTTAAAAACTTAATCATTTGATATAAGATTTTAACTACAGAAAAAAATATTCACACTTAGAATTGGAGAGGAGATGGTGGAGGCAATAATACATCCTCTTTAAATTAACACTTTTTTTTAGAAAAAAAGTTCAAACTTGTGATTTGGGCTATCTAAATAAGTCTGACTTGGCTTAATTAGTAAGTGAGGTGGAAATTGTAGTCAATATTGGGACTGTAATGTTTTTTTCCCGTTAATTGTGTTGCCCTGGTGACAAAAACTGCCAGGAACAGGCCTCCAGGGCTCCCTCAACTTCCTGTATGATTTGGTTTTATAATTATCAGTCTCACTGGCAGGGCTGAACCATTACGCCTAAAATGACAGTGTAGGTAATGTTTTCGATATGATATAAACATGGTTATGAATTAAAGACTAATCTGTTTTATGTATAATATAAATTATATTTTACATCCTTTTCCCCACCCTGTATTAACATCTTATGTCAACATAAATATCCTACCTAATTACAATTGTAGTTTTAAATGAAATGTTTCACTAATGTCACTATGTCAATATTGTATCATTTCTGATCGCGGAAACTAAATTCCCAGTATACAATTATACATACACAGAGACTTTGATGTTGCAGACTATGCTGTCATTACAGGAATGTGTACTACGGCTGAGGGAGACAGTTACCCCTAAAACTAAAAGCCCCTCCTGGACCCAATTGCCAGGCAGACAGACAGAAATACTCCACATCAGATATCTTAGTTTAGTAGGCATTGATTCTCCCATTCACTATCTTTGAAGTAAAATTCCAGCAAAATCTACTCCAAACACAATCACTCTGAAAATGAATATACTAACCACTCACTACTACCAAAAACAAAACAAAAAACAACCAGAACACGTGACCATCTCTGACTGACCAGCAGATAGAAGAATATTGATCTGCACCATTTCATTCATCAACATTCAGCCTCACCCGCTGTATGTGTGCGCTACAACTTTGACTCACAGTCTGAAACTGAATCATGGGTCGAACACAGCTTGTTTGGTCCAGGTCACGCTGTAATTTAGCTGTCATTTCTCTTTAATTCTTGCTTAATCGGGTTGGATTAGATTTATTTTCTTTCCCAAAAATCAGAGCATGTGAAACAATTATTGTTGGTACCGAAAGTGCATCTGCGCCATGGCGAGAAGAACTTCACAACACATACATCGTATAGGGGCTGGGCATAGATAAATAAGAAAATTGAGAAACACAGAGATGAGTTATAACACAACAAATGTTAACAGTCAACACTAAAAACTGAGGTTACTGATGTTACCTGAGTCACTGATGTGAACCACTGAGTGAGGAATTTTCCCCACCCTCTTCCCAAACTCCACACACTCCCTGCCCTCCCAGTGTGTTCCAGTATTCAGGCTGAATTAGGAAACAAAGAGCACCAGTAAAGTCTCCTCAGACAGAACAACAACTTGATGATGGACAGAAAACACAACAATATGGCTGTGCTTCCAGTCTTATACAAAGCATGTTCTGTTCTGGCCAGACAGTCTGTCAGTGTGTAGGCCAGTCAGTGAATCAGTCATTCAGAAAAACAGTCAGTCAGTGGTGTGCCTGGTGTCAACAGGCTGCCTGGCGTCAGTAGAACAAGGATCTCCATTTATTGAGTTCATTCACAGCCTCTACATGGCTGACCAGCACTGACCTGTTCGTCTGTGAGCCTCCCAGCAGATACCGGACATCACAACCGGTCAGTCGGTCGGTTTCAGCGGCTCAAATGCATGAGACAGCCACAGACATGACAACCTGCCAGTCAGTCAGGCCTGATAAATAAGCTGCTCAAAGAGTGTTTTGAGCAGGAGAGGCGACAACAAAGAGTGAGCACAGCATCGACCATAACAGACGTGTTTGTGGCCGGGCTGCCAAAATCCACCGACAATTGAAAATCGCTAGATTCAAAACAAAATGACACAAAGTATCAAATACCTTACAGAAGAGTTACTGGCATCCATTTAATTACGCAATCTTTGTGATTCATCTTGAGAATCTTCTTTCAACACTCATCAATGAAAAATCCACAATATTTCACAATTTATTTGGTAGTATTCGGGGGAAATTTGTGCGTCATTTAGAAGAAAACAATTACTGGAAACATTACAGAGGAGGTACAGTTTTCATTGGCTGGTGCCTAGTAGCTTTTTTGGATCCCAATTAGAGGACTCGGACAGCTTCAATGGGTTCAGCTCTGATGAAATTAATAAATCGACCTTGTATAAGGTCTAGGTTAGTTAGTTCAACATCGAGGCGGATACCAGAGCAAGTACAGGCACTGTTCACATTAAGCACCAGCTGTTTGGTGCAAGTAAAGAACTGTACAGTGTTGCTGACAGATATATCAAAAGTAAATGCTGGATTTCCTCCTCCACTCCTCCCAGTGTGAGGAGGCGTCCCAAAGGACATGTGTGGTCTGAAGCTTCCTGTTGATAATTACAGTCTGTTCAAAGGGAAAAACACTAAGAGAAGGTGAAGCACTCTCAGAATATCATTCCCGTTAGTGATGGACATTCTGGCTCTATAAGAGGGGATTCATACAGAGCTGTGAAGATCGTACTGCCTGTCAGCTCATCACATCACACCAAGGTGAACAGTAATTCCTGAGACTGAGGTATGGAATCTCAGTTTAATGTCTGAAGGGTGGTCTGATGGCATAAACATACAAGTTAATATCTGTACAGAAAACCACACAGTACCTGACCGTGTCTGTCCTGGCATTCATCATAGTTTTGGAAACTGTTGGTGTTCCCTGCCTGTGCCCAAAAACACCAGCATTTACTGATTTATGCACACATGATTTAGAAGAGGTGTTTTTGGGTGTAAACATATTGGGTGTTTAAAAATGCTGGCTTACTGTGGTTAGAAGTCATAACAAGATAACAAAAGATAACCAGCTTGATTTAGTATGAATATAACAAGACATCTGTATCTAGATCTCTGTAGGTGTGGGCATGTTGCTACAAAGTACTGGCAAGAAGATTAAATGCAAACCAGCAAAACCTAATCTGAAATGTTATCAGCCACAAAGATACAAGATGGCATTTTACTCTCCACTTTTTCTCCTAACTTTGGATTGTTCTTCCCTTGGATTACAGATCATGTCATTGTTATCTCCACTGCTGAGGGTGTAGCCAGTAAACAGACATGTGTTACCTCAGTGCCTCCAGCCCCCTTTCTTTTCTTTTCACCAGCCAGCAAGGAGGTGAAACAGGAAAGGGTTGACATGCATGAAGTTGCATGACCCCTCCCACCTCCATGCAGGTGCCCAAACAAACCAGTATAAATTGCTGGTGCAGCAAAAAAAAAAAACAGAAAACAAGAAGAAGAAGAAGAATCCTTCACTGGTTTCCCACATGCAAACTCTCTACTCTCAGTTGTTCAGACTCTACCAATCATGATCTATTTGTGATTCTAGCCACAGACACTGTTTTGTGGAGGTTCAGACAAAAAGGCAGAGACATGTGGAACTGTCTGGCTGCTTATGAGCACTAAGTTGCGTCTCACACTCAATGATTCAGGATTATATTACGTACAGTGCAAAACAGTATTCAAGTTTGGTGACCATACAAGGCAAGGAATCAAATATTATTTAAATAACCCTCTTTGATGACAACCAGAAACCTTTCTACATACACCTTTAACAGCAACTTTTCTCCATTAATTCTATCAACTCACCACTCCGTCATGTTACAGGAGCAGTGAGAAGTCAAGGCTTATCAGCCACTCCAAAACACAGCTTGTTGGCAAATCATATTCCTTGTAATTACCTTATAGTCAAAACATATGAAACTACACAAGAAAAATATTCTGTTTAAACTAGTCTAAACAGAGCCAACAGTTAACCTTGTGGAACTTGTTGGGAAAACACATCTGTCAGATCAGCTGACACTACAGGATAACTAAAGACAAAAGGAATTCCTGGCATCCCCCAGCTGACCTGAAAAAGACAAGACAAACCAAATGCTTTTGTCCCCGGAGCTCTAGACAGACCAGACAATAAAAAAAAAATATAAAAAAAAGGGTGGGTGAGGTTTACAAGGAGCTATCACATTAGCCGTGTCTTGATACCTGAAACTCCATGATAAAGAAATCTAAGATTAAGGCAGCTATCATGATGGTTTCACCTGCAGGAACAACAATGGCTACAATAAGAGTCTGTCACTTCTCAGGGTTATACCTAGGTCATAAAAAAAGACTGCCGTAATCTTACCCAGTGCAGAAGGTTTGACCTTAATGAAAAAGTCTACATGCTGTTCCATACACTGTTACAAAAGGCACAAAGAGGAGGACTCGCACACACACACATCAAGATGAGAAATCTCACACAACATCATTTTATCATTCAAAAAAGGACAGTTCGCTAAAGCCGCAAAACTTTGACTGTAAACAAAATATAAACAGAAGCGTGATGCAACATGGTTTTCGTGGTCTCTGTTCAAAAAAGTGTCACCAGAATTTTAAAATCTATTTTTAAAAATCTTAATGATTCCTACTTGTGTTCACACCTACACCCAACAACCCTCTCTCTCTTATTCCTCTCTCTCTCTCTCTCACACACACACACAGCAGCAGAATGAGTTGTCTACATTCCTCAGTCTTTGTGTTTGTGTGTTTACTTGGCACAGGAAGACAGAAATATCTCTGGAATTTGATGGAAAGGATGGAAGAGGCAGAGTCTAAGATTTTCTTTCACCTTGTTGCAGTCTGGCCTGGTTTGCTGTGCTAATGACCGACCTCTCTGGCAGCTTTAAAACATGTTGTGCAACTTATCACTACTAGACTTCAAGGCCTGGATGTACTATCCGTTGACCTAGCCTTCAGTTATAAGTAGAGATACTTGAAGCGTATACAATATATCCACCTTGTATGAGGAAGGTGATGTATTAAATAGAGACTGTAAAACCACAAGTGAGAAATGATGCTTTGAAAAGGTTGGTAGCAAGATATTTTTTTACTTCACCTCTTTACCTTCATGGATAAATTCTTAGACTGGAGCAAGGCCACCAGATACGATAAAGTCAGACACAGATAAAGTCATTTACTACCAAAAAAGGCTCAGATGTTGGTAGTAATGAATGTTCCAGTTCAAATTGACCAGCACTTTGTTGGGTTTTTTTACGTTACATGTGTTGAGATAGTTTGTTTTTGTCCCCTGAAGTCAATTTGTTCATGATGTCCTCTTTAGTGTGGTAGCTTGTTTATTGTGTTCTTCCTCATTCAAGTGAACAGGAAGGTATATCCAACCTTTTGACTGGTAGTGTATATATTAGGCAGAGTCTGCAAACGGTCATATTTTTGTTGATGCTCCAACCATTTTGGGGTGTAATATGCATCAAGGAAGGCTAAATATACAGATTTATTTAAGCAGGAGAGTTCTCGGTCATGTCACAAGAGCAAATGAGTCAGTCAAAGAACAGGATTATTAATGAATACAATTTGAGAAAATATACTATATGGAGCTTGTTACCAAATTATATAAACGTAACACAAAATTCTAATCCTAAACCAGAAGACGGAAGAAACCTCCAACAAGGCCAATGTATTTTGCCCTTTCTCTCTGTCTTTCATCCTATTTCTCCACTGTGATCATGGCGGAGTAAAATGATGGAAAATGGGCCTTTATAACAAAACAAACTATTCCAACCAGCCTCGAATCCACAAACAAGAGTCTCATCTCAGTCCCTGGTCACAGCTCATCCCAATCTGACAGTGTTAACAGAGCACAATTAAAGGCCACATAATTACAGTAGGCACTTCAACACAGCCAAACCAGTAATGTTCTCTTCCAGGAATTCCAGGGATGGGTGTGACTGTTCACTAAAAGTAGTCATGGATGTGCCTGGTTTACAAAGCAGTCCCTATAATTACCAGCCCTGACAGTCTCCGGGTTCTGGGTCATGGGCAATATGGCCTTAAAATAATATCACGATATTGTAGGCCTTTTTTTGCTGTAACGATATTTTTGACGATATATTTTACAACACTACTGCATTTTCATCCAACCTGAACTGAAGTGCTGGAAATGAGGAGAAAAAAAAAGAAATTGAAATATCGCAAAAAAGAAAGTTTGAACGGCTGACGTGGAAAAGTCGGTGTATCCATAACCAGAAAATGTAACGACGGAGACAAACTTTGCGAAACATGAACACTAAAGCTTCTGCTCCACTGAAGGGACAAAATGGTGGCAGACAAAAACATCAGATAAAAAATAAATGTCACATTTTCCACCTGGTTTACGTTGTTTGAGGACGTAAAATGACGTCATCTTGTTGCACCCTCTTTCTATGAGGTAATTTAATGCAACCACACTAGAGAACAAGCGCCATCTTGACGAGCCCACCTCTAATATTTGTATAAGTATTGGATGGTTGATCTTCCAGAAATTTGCGCTTTATTTAGATGGAAACTTGACTATTGTAGCTAAAATACTAGCTGTATTAATGTTAGTCATCTGAGTACAGCTGATTAATGCCAACCTTTAAACTAAATTCAACTCAGTGCAGACCGTATTGCATAAAACAGCTGGTCCAGCTGGTGATTATCAACTAACTTCAGCCTGCTGTTTAACTGGCAGCGCTGTCTGCACTCCTCTGCTTGTGTGTTGATGTTTTCCTCCCACATCTTGACTGTTAGTGGCCGAACCTAGACTATTCCAGCTCTTCCAAAATAAAACTCGGTTTTATTTTCTTGTGTGGCATTGCAAAGTGCTGCTCTGATTAATTACTGCATTTCAAATGTACAATATTCATGATTGATCAAATATCGTCACCTGAGCTGAATCAGAACCTGATGCGACTTGTTCTGTAGCCAATGTATGTATGACAGATTATGCTTTTACTTAAGATTTATTTTGTTGTATTATATTACAGTTGGCTACAGTTTTAGCTTCTAAATTTTGGTCAGGTCTAATTCCTCTGCCTCTCTGCTTGAGTAAATGGCTACAGAGCAGCTTAAAAAGACCCAAACAGCCTTTTTTACAGCTGTTTCACACACCTGGCGAAACTGCAACTACGAAAAGATGAGAAGACATCACAGTTGCTGCCCATTAATCTGAGCTTATGGCAGTAATGAATACCGGTTGCATCTAAAGTCACCGTCACGATCTGTTATTTCTGCAATTGCAAAACTGGATGAGAAGCTGTGCATTAAAGGTCACTCTTGAAATTCAGATTCCGACACGCTGAGACTTCACTAAATTGTAACAAATTCACACATGTGTCAGTATTTCACACAAGAAAAGTATTTTAAAATTCTCTCCTAGGTCTTTGCGTTCTATCACAGGCCTCTAAGTGTTTGCTGTGCATCAGCCAAATGCACAAAAAGCCCCCAAAAATGTTAAAATGTTCTAATGCTATAATTGTCTGTTAAACATATGTGGCTTGACATGTTGACAAACATAATCAGCTGCTCTATGTGAGTGGCTGTCAACTGGCAATCAAAAGCTCTGCTGTAAATGGAAAAGGACACATCAGCAAGCATCAGATAATAACCAGATGTAGTAGAAGTTTAAGTGTTTTTTTTTTGTGAAAATAAAAGGCAGGTATGCATTAAGTAAATGTATTACATTTTAAGATGATTTGCCAAAAGCACAAACTGAACTGAATGTCACTAATAATCATTCCTTATGGACATCTCTGCAGTAACTGAAGGGACGACGTTTCTAATTCACTTTCAAGCCAAAGACTCACACGGAAAAACCACCTGGACACACACCTGCTTTACCAAAACCTCTGGAAGACCAGTTCAGTGTGTCTATAAAGTGAGGGAGTGGGTGTCTGTACAGTACATGATGGTATGGAGCTAATCATTGCAGAGATTAGACAGACATCAGCTGGAGCTGGTAGTCACTGGGCTTCCTTAAGCCCTAAGCACTGGGTCATACAAGTCAGACTGTCTGGATAACATGCCCTCTTTGCTGGAGCTGGGCTGCTTTGACTTTGACTGATCAAAAACACCTCCGCCCTCTCCCCTGTTGCACTACATGCATTTGATGTATACGCCACATACTGTCAGTGGTTTGACCTGTGCTGTTCCTGCATGTGTGTCAGTATTGCTTCATTTGATGTAAGAGGTCTTGTTCACATGTACTGTGTATTAGGAGCTAAAGCTCCAAACACAATACCTGAACTTACTAAAACACTTCTTGATCTGATTTGAGCTGAGTCCATCTGTTTCAACCTTGTGGACCAACACACTCACATGCGTATATTACAAGTACAGTATATTACAATATCACTATGTATTATACTTTATACACAAACAATGCTCCCCAGCTAAAACAGCAGGCCCTCCTCTGTTTTTTTTTTTTTTAAGAATAGCTTGCTAAAGACTACTACCACAGAGACTTTGGGAATGGTGTTGGTTGATAAGCAGAAGTGCTCCTCCCTTTCAAAACTGTATCAAAGTATTGAAATTTGTATTTAAATGTCATAACAATACGGATAGGAGACAAGCTGTATGTTTTGCCTTCTCAAAATAAACATGAATACTTATATTGTGGCAGTGATGCAAGTCAAAAAAAGTATATATTAGTATTTATAAAAATGAAAATAACAATAAGTGTAGTAAACTTCAGAGGCTTCTAGTAGTAGTACTAAAGTAGTGGCCACGAAAAAGCTCTCTGTGGTATAGAAGCAGTATATTGAAAGCTGACTTGCTCACAGCAGCAACGTGACAAAGGCTAATTTGACTTAGTGTTAATGTGGCCACATGCTCTATCTCTTTGTTCTAATGTTGTGGTCACTGTGTGCTACACCTAAAAGGAAACTGCTGTACTGTAGAGAACAGAGCCGAGCTGATACGGTGATATCAGACCCTCACTATAGATGAGTCACCCTCACAGAGATAAACAGAAAAATGATGAGTGAGAATATACAAGTAACAGATGCTTGGTTGTCTTTTAAAAAACACTAAGGAGACAGTGTGGTTGAAAATAAGATCAATTAAGCAACTCACTGCTGATACCACTGGTTGTTTTCCAGTGGAATCATGTTTCAAACCCTTAAAAAAAAAAAACAAAAAAAAAAACAACACTTAACAGCACAAACCATCAACACAAGCCACACTCATCCCAGCTAACTCATCTGCAACATGCTGGGTGAGAGCAAACACTTACAAGGTCAAAATGCAGCAGAGATGGTTCAGTTTTAAAAAAAAAAAAGAAAGAAAAAAACCCAAAGACATTAGAGAGGCAGAAACTGATGTGTTCACATTAAGAAAAATATATGTTTAAAAATGGCCTCACATCTAGCACTGGAGAGGCGCTGGGTAAATAAACACTGGATCTACCACATCCAAAGCCAACTAGAAAACAGGAGCGGGAGGAGGTGGAGGGGGGCCTGGGACTGAGTCCACAACTCACTCGCGCTCTCTCTTTAGCCCTCTGTCACACACATGGAAGTGTGTTTTCCTACTAGACAGCTGATAGTGTGTTTTGCCCTGCATGTCGGCCAACACGCGCAATTTCACTGATGCCGCAGCAAAGTTATTCAGCATTTGCATGTCTGCTGGGGAAAAAAAAAATCACAACAGTATGTATTACTATAAAAGCACAGAGTATAAACAGACCATTTGAATGGCACAGATTTGTTTAAAGCTTGTATAGCCAATAAAACACACACAAGTTTTCATTCAACTGTTAACACCGGCTCAGATGGTGGTAACAAGCACAGTGCTTTACTGCTGTGCGTTCATAAACTACAGTACATTCCTGGTAGAGACGTAATGTTTACTTGTGACAAGCGACAATGACCTAGTCACTGATGTAATTTACATTGAATTCAGGACACCTGAGGCGCTGCACTCAAGAAATTTGCATTGGCACAGATCTAATCTCATTGTTTTACATACGGGTTGAACTATCAAGTCTAGATTCTGAGACAAAAATAATATGGCGGAACAAAACTTTACTGCCCGCTCTGACCCCACCCCAGTTTTGTATTGTCCAGGGTATATTTTTGTAGGTTTTGGCTTTTTTTTTTTTGAGGTGTATGGAAGAGATGCACTGATGTCTATCACAGTGTCTATTTAGATGTTGCCACTAGGTGTCACCAAAGTCAGAACAATCTAATCCTACACATGGGGGCATTAAGTTCAGGTATTTTTTCCCCCCATACTTGATTTTAATTTGTCTTTTAATCCCACTGTTCACAACAAAAATGACAATTACACCTATTGTCCCATTGTTTTTTTATTTTTTAATACTTTTTGCTTTTATTGTGAAAAAATAAATCTCTTTGAAAAGTTTGGACACGCTTTCTCATTCAAGGGAATCGGGAGGCGTGTCTAAACTTTTGACTGTTACTGTATATACTTTTGTCTTTTCTGGGAAAACACTGACACGTCAAAGATGGTAAATTAATCAAATGGCAGGCTGAGCAACAACCCTGAAGGCAATCCTTCTAGTTTAATGTGTAATCCCTTCAGCCAGAGGTTAAAAAAAGACAAAAAAAATCCTTCCAGTAAATCCCAGAAGACTTACTTTGTACTTTAATGATGTGCTTTCATCTCCTCCGACCACACAAAGCACCGGAAAAACATCCCCCATGCTGTTCAGTGTGTGAGCGTGTGTGAGCGTGTGTGGGTTTGTGTGCTTGAGAGAAGAGTGTGAGGCAGTGTGTTTGCTTCCCAGCATGCATGGACATGGCTCTTCTTTGGAAGAAGCTTATGAGTTATGAACGAGACAAAACACTCAAACCAGATTCCAAAAAACAAATGAGGGAAGTAAACATGGGAGAATGTAGCCCCCACCACCACCACGAGAAAAAAAAAAAAAAAAAGCTTCACTTTCCCAGAGGAGGAAACAAGCTTTGAACCCTCTTTTCCCTGTAATAGTTTTATGAATGAGTTCAGGCTGAAAGCATGTCCTTTATATTAACTCAATGAAAACAGGGCTGGTACTTTCCCCCCTCAGTCATTTATTGATCTGATGAATGAGCTTGGAAATAACATTGACTGTCATGCCAGCACAGCACAGGGCCTGTGAGGAAGGCACACATTCATTAAATGGATCCCAGATAAGATTACTGAAGCTTGATACAGGGGCGTTATCAGAAGAGACAAACGCTTATCATGATAATACATCCCTCTGTTACTCCCATCTAGCTACATGGAGGTCAGTGTGTTTGGTGTTGTACAAAATAAAACAACACAATTTAACGTACAGCAATATCAGACTTTAGTATTTTTTATTACTACATACTATTCACACACACACACACACACACACACACACACAGGACTGTGTAGCGTACATGTAGACAGTGAATGAACCCTGTTTGGTCAACGAACTCAACAACTCCAGTTATCAGTCGTCCTCGCTTTAATGAAGCCTGGTTTTACTACCACCAGACTTCTCCAATAAACTGCCTAATAAATAGCACAACAATGCAGTTTCTGCAGTGAGAGCAGGAGTGCTCATGTTGTTTGAGATCAATTCTGTTTTAAAGGCAGTGGCAGCGGCAACCGATGGCCCATTTGCCCTGGCTGACACACTCCCTCTGGAGCCTAGTAGACTGTTTATACATCTTCACAGGGTCATTCTGCCATTTTTACTTTAACTGACCTCACCGAACATGTCAACCTTTTAAACAAGGAAGAATCTGAACACGAACACAACACTTTTAGTCACGGCTAAAAGTGCTTCATCTGTCCGGTTAGTCACATTATAAAAAAAAAAAAAAGGCCTGGGACAAACTGCAACCACAAGGCTTTGGGACAAGTGTGGTAAAATTATCCAGACCTCCGGAGTAGAGTCTACTTTACTTCTCCCAAGGAGGTTTGAATTTTCCTTCCTGTCTATTTCTACTCTTATCTGCTGTATAATTGAATTTCAAAAGTTTAAATAAAAAGTTTTTTTTTTTCAACCAGACAGCACTATTGGCACCAGTTTGTCGGGACAATAGTGGAGCAGAGGTCTGCGTGTGTACACTATGACATCATACAGCTGCAAACAAAAGAAATGTGGCTCCAGTACTTGATCACTCGGAGTTGCAGTAGTTGTAATAGTGGAGTAAGTAGAGGCAGTAGAAGCAGCTGTATTACTATATTTACAGTTGTAATCTTAGCAGGAGGAGAAGTACTTGTAGTAGTAGTAGTAGTAATGGCAGCAGCAGATGGCCTAGTAGTTAAGGCAGTAGTAATAAAAACATTAGTAGCAGCACCTGTTGCAGTAGCACTGGTCATAGGAATACTACTAGCCAAGACATTTAGTATTAGTTCTTGGCTATTTAGAGCCCCTGAAAACTTTCTCCATAACATGAAATATTAATGACAAAAATAAGCATCATCAAAAACGAAAATACATCTTTAGGTATCTTAGGCAGCTATATGCAACACTCGAGCCCAAGCCAAATTTCCTCTTGGAGACAATAAAGTATATCTTATTTTATCAAAAGTTTTATATACAAAAACAGTTTACATAAGCACAACTGTCTTAACTTTTGCAGAAAATAGTGTGTTTTGGTCAAATCCCATCACTCATGAAGCTTACTGATAAAGTTTTCAAGGCCTTTATAAAATGATATCCAAATCTATTTCCTGTCCTTCACCACCTCCTGCCCTCTGAAAAACAAGTTGTAGTCTAGTCTCAACACAGTGGAGTTCACAGACAGAAAGATGGCACTCTATCAGCAGAGTGATGCTACACTCCTTACATTTGACTTTGTAATATTGACGTAATATGGAGGTATTTTGTCAATATGACAGTCATCAGAACAATCCAATAACTTCAGAAACTCTATAACTGTATCATGTTGTGGCTGTAAGTCCACAAAGTGACAACCTTCAAGCCTTATCTTAGGTCAATATTAGGAATTGCTGATTATTTGACTGATGATGCAAGAAGAAATAATGGTCACAAAAATAACAAGAATGTAAATAAAATGAACTTCTGAATCAAGGAGGTTTTTGGTCAAGGCAATACAGCTGCTAGCTGTTAAGCGGATGGTGCAGATGGATGGCCTTCCTGCATGTGAAGACAAAACTGTAGATAGGGCTTCATGGTGTTTTTAGGTCACTGTCCATATGGTGACTGGCTAAATGATCTAGACTGATATTCTTTCTTATTGGATGAGAAACCTCACCTGTTGTCTACTTGAGTCTAACACCTGTTAAGCACAAACACAGAGGCACAAAGAGGAGAAAAGAGGAGAGGTCCAGCTTTTATTGTGGACTCTCCATAGTGTTTTCCTGCTGATGGGAGAAATGATAACTAAGGCTATTCTTCACCACCTGACACCCCCGGTTCATCCAACACCTCCATCCAACCAGAACGTCTTCCTCCAACAAATTCCATCTCCTGATGCCCACACTCTCTGCCACTCCAAAAAACACACAAGGCAGACCAGCCGTATGTGTGTGTGTCAGACATATTTGCATCTCTGTAATCTGTGTACGTGTGTGCCTGCCTGAATCTCTCTCTGAGCTTTGTGTGTGCATGTGTGTCTTTGATGACGATGACTGTGTGCGTGCATGCGTGCGTGTCTTTGTTTACATGCATGCAATCCAGGCCAGTCCTGCGACAGTTCCATGTCACAAGACTGAAAACATCAACATGCTGAGTCTGCAGCAAGGCGCCAGTCACCAGGGAAACAATTCAGCCAGACACACACACTCAGTCAGCCAAAACACATCGTCTGAAACGCACCAGCAAAACAAGTCATCTAAAACACTGCAGTCGTAAACACAAAATTAAAAGGGCAAGTTCACACTTATTGTATTTGGGATAGTTGAGTTAAAATCTGGAGCATTTACTCCTTTACTTCAGTTTGTTTTGGGTGGTTGAGAACAATTGAACTGAACAAGACACCTGAAAAAACAGGGTTACTGCCTCTTTTTGCGAGAAATGTAATAGGAATAAGAATATAATCCACACCAACTAGAGAAAACCACCCCAAAGCACAAGGTTTGATGAATATAAGTGAACACATTTTTGACATTTGAAATCCAGTTGTTGCAGATAGAGAAACCTTGCACAACAACGGCATCAGCAGAGGAAAAACTCAAACCTCAAAAGTATGTTTAGCTCTTTCTTTGTGTCCCTTTAAATTGTATAAACACCTAAGATGTATTACAGCAAAGATCCACAGAGAATTTCGCCTTCCCCTCTCCACACAGCCAGTTAAAGCAGTTTAAAGACACAGGCAAGCAGACCACAGCTGTAGGCACAGAGCCGTTCATTACACTCTCAAATTCATATCCACACAAATCAGGCTAAAGGCTAGACTGTCTGCATGATGTATTTGTAATTTTTTTATTTATTTATTTTTTTAAATCCCTCCTGAGCTACAGTATCATAAGTGAAAGTCAGCTTACCTTTCTGGCAGTGATTGGAGTTCCAGCAGCGGTAGTTGTAGTTGTTGTTGAACATGGTCTTCCTGCACTGAGGGTTGTTCTCCATGATGCCCGGACAAACATCACTGCACTCCTTGGACTGCTTGTTCCCGGCAATGAAATTGTTGAACTCCGCGTCCATGATGAGGGACCAGTCGATAGAGTCCAGGTAGCAGAGCTCAGGGTTTTTCTCAATGCGGATGGCGCCGCGGGTGATGTTCCTCAGGTTGTACAGGCCGATGTCCTTCAGGCTGGTCATCTCAAAGATCACGAGGGCGTAGTTGTAGAAGAGGTTACGTCCGCGGATGACGGTGAGGTTGGGAAAGAGCGTGCTCAGACTGTCCAGGCCAGATACCCGGAATAGCAGCAGGTAGTCGGTGATCATGGTCAGCTTGGGGAAACTGAGGTGGCGGAAGACTTCCTGGTTCACGTTGTTGTTGTTTTTGTCACCGATAAGGAGAATCTGCAGGTAGCCCTCCACCACCGTACAGTTCTCCAGACGCCTAAATTCACTGATGTCATTGCCAATGTCAATGCTGGGGCCGCAGACTGCAGGTGGGAAACAAAAAGGAGACATTGAGGTGACTATGTAATTGTTATATGCATGATTGAAAGCCAAGTAATTACCACCCCACTATATATTCTATTATTTCCTTGCTGTAAAATCTTATTTGATGCTTGCAAAATCCACCTTTCTCTGCAAGGATTATAATAATGTCATCATAGCAACAATCACCAAAGCTAAGCAGCAAAACTATTACATGAGGACACATTCTTACAAATGATCTGGATATTTCAGAATTTATTTACACACCCTTTGCAATAAATATCTGTCAAATGTAACAATTCTACAAAACAATGTACTCCATTCCTGACCCAGAGATATTTATAAAGAGATGTTTATCCAATACAATTTTCAAATATTGACAGTACACTTGAGCTGCGGTGTTGTTGACAGAACATGTTTGCCTTGCAGTTCTCATTTTCAAAGCCAACTTTACATGGTGCGACAAAGTAAATACTTGAGCCAGGTTCAAGTCAAGCTTAGATTAACGGCGCAATAAAGTTAAGACTGCTCTGCCTTCGGGCTATTGTTGCTCTTGTTTCCAACCAATATCACCGCAGTTTGAGGTTTCATTGTGTGGTGTTATGAAGCTTTCATCATGTAACAACATGAAAGGCCTAGAAACTATTCAACAACAAAAAACAGCATCCATAAAACATCTACACACTGTCAGTTGATCAAGTACAGTATATCTATTAAAGCAACATGTTAAATAAAAGGACAAAATGAGTCATGAAGGAGTTTCACAATTACTATGGGAATATCATCCTTCATGAAACAAGAGTCTACAGTCACTCTGGAGGCTCTGTGAGGCTGTACTTGGCACTCAGCTGTACTCAGAGCTAAATGGTAACATCAGCATGTTAGCTAGCATCCTCACAACAATGACAAGGCTAATATGCAAATCTTTAGCAGGTATAAGGGTCGGTTTATGCTCGATCAGAACTAGTATATACAACACAATGTCCGCCCGCGTCAAGATATAAAAGTGTAAAAATCAAAAGCCGACTGTCATAGAGATGGGATAGATGTGATATTGACAGTCTCTCCTGGAAAGCATGGATAGTGTTGCAGGGTCAGCCATGGTTTTTCCTTGGGAAGTTAAAATCTTTTTCCTTCCCCATGTCTGCACACCTGGTCAATGATGGGTGAGACACAGACCCTCCCCACTAATGCAATGTCACAAAGGTGTGGAGATTTCTGAAGTTGTTTGACTGTCTGATAAGTAGCTCTGATGGAGTATACTGGCCAATTAATGTTTACCATATTCACCATCTTAGTTTGGCGTGTTAGCATGCCATGAATTTGCAAACAGAGAGGAAAGCTGAGGCTGATCAATTTTGCAAGTATTCTATAAACCAAAGTATTGGACAAATTCAAATTTTGATGTGATGATGGCGGTAGACAAAAAAAGTTAAAAAATCACTAGTTATTACAATTCATCCATGAATGTCTGCAACAAATTTCATGGCAATCCATCCAATAGTTCACTCCAAACCAAAAATGTCAACCTCATGGGGCCAGTAGAGGAAAAGTAAGTAGGATACATTGTGTGGGAACCATGACAGGCAGAATTTGTGCCAATTCATTGATTAAATGTTGAGATATTTCACAGGGTAAGACTGTGAGAGGGGCTACATGAAAAGTGAAAGGATTGCCAAAATCAGTATTATTCATTGTCTGGGGACCAAGATTATCTGTATCAAATTGTACAGCCATCCATCTAGATATTTCAATAATAACCAAATATCTCATTCTCATAGAGGAAAAGTCAGGGGATCAGCTAAGTCAATAAGCTTCAACCTGTGGGGGTCATGAAAACTTGTACAAAGTTTCATGGCTATAATAGATGTTGGAAATATTTCAGCTTGGACCAAAGTGGTGGACCATCCTACCGACACAGTCATCCCTACAGCTACACATCTAGCATGGTTGATAAAAACTGCAGTGGAACTACAGTGTGTGCCAATCTTTGTATACAATACGATCTTCTGAATTGAAGCCATGTATCTACAGTGGAAATATCTGGGCTTTGAATCAAACACATAACGACATCAGACAACAAACGATAATTATCTGTCCTTTGATACAAACAATTTTTAAACCGTGTATTTATGCACTTTTATGTTCAGTGTAAAATAGATTTGTTCTCATTTGTTTCATTTTTTTAACCACTCAAGTATTAGTTAGATATTTATACTGACACGGTCAGTAAGGTTGGACTCTATTAGGACAAGAAAAAAGCCGAAACCAAACCAACTACAAAGAAACGTATGAACAAGTTTCTGCTCTGTGGCCTCTGAATAATCAGAGCCCTCATCAGAAAAAGTTTGGTGGTGATGATCGGTGATGACTGGTGAAGTGTTTGCCTCTCCAACTCTTACTCCCACCTGTGTGCTGTGCTCTAAACAATACTTAGCCTGAAGCCCCAGCAGCACCCACAGAAACATGGAGGCCATTATCGCACATCACTGTGAGGAGGATTTAGACTTCAAAAGCTGGAGGGCGGTGAGTCATGGAAAACTCACACCAACCAGCTAACAGGTTGTCATACTACTACTTTAATGCTGGTCTATAAAGTTTTACTGTATGAATGTGATGAAGGGAAGCTTGGGAAAGACTAGGCTTTCTCAGCAAACAATAAATTGTATCATTAATGACAACCTTTTATAATTAAACATTAAGGCTGGTGTTGTAGGTTTAATGAGTATTAAGGCATTGCCCTAAAAGCAAAACCTGGAGCTTGAGAAATGTGCTGCTGTACATACATATCCCCACACCAGATGTTATGCCCCAGGGTTGTACACTTCCCTGTATAATTTAAGAAAATAAGTTATTGTGTAATATGTAATAAACTCTCTACCATCTTCTAACAAATTACAATAAGGTTATCAAGTACGCTTTATGCAAATCAAGAGTAGAACGACAAGTGAAAGACTACTCTACAAACTGATTATGATGATAAAAAAATGCAATGCAAAATCTTATGAGTGGTTACAGACAGTACCGTTGATACTATAATCTGTAGTTCTCCAAATGTGGTGGTGTCTCTTAAGAAACCACACTGCTATTGAGGTGGAACAAAGTTTAATTTCCAATCTAAAAGTACACTCTGAACCTTTCTGCTGGCAATGGAAACTATTCCCAATCTCCTCAACGCGGTTTGACAGCGTAGCACAACTTGACTCATCATTAAATTGGAACAGGTCCATAACTTACCAGCTACAGAGATCTACCACCATTATACATTCTCAAAAAAAACACCGTGTTCTGTTTTCAGCTTTAACAATCAGTAATGATCTACTGTTGGATCAGGAAAACTAAAGTAAAAGAATTAGTTTAAATTCTAAATGTTAGTTGTAGTTAAAAACGATCAATTAGCTCATGTTTCCACAGTATGTTTAACAGACTGTAAACCGTGGATGATGTTCATAAACATCTTACAAACCGGGATGCAGCCGTTTTGGCTCTGAAATGATCCACTGAACAGCAGTTCTGGTTCTGGTGTTAAGCCATTTTCACATATGATCTCTGGACAATGTCCGATGAATCGCGTCTGGACACTGTCCAGAGTTGCCCATGTGGCACACATCAGACGCGTTCTCATCTACTGGAAATACTCTGCTTGGTTTAGGTGATGGGTGGCGTTTGGGTAAAGCGTACAGCAGGCAGGAAATGATGCACAAAAGTATGCTGCAGTTGTAATTTTTCACCAGAAATAAAACAGCTTTTAGTCCTCTCTCCCATTAGCTCAAGCGTCACAGTGGAGCGTTCAGGATCAGTCAGAATAACGCGGCTTAGCTGGCCTGCTGCGTTTATCCAGCACCAGCCACATGGTGGAAACGTCATCAACACGCCCACTCGCTCTCTGTGAATTCTCCGGAAAATGCTGCCCTGCTGTATTCACACATGGACTCAATTAGACATTACAAGGACTTTGTACTAAAGGAGCTGACGGGGTAAAGTCTGTTTAATGTCCGGTCTGACTGATTCGGACATTTGCATTCACACATACAGCTCCTCCGGGTTATGTCAGGATAATTTCAGGGTTGCAGTGCATGTCTGAAAGGGGCTTGAATTACACACACATAGAGAGTGAGGCTGCAATGATAGTATGACACTGTCCACAAATGCAAACCACAAGTGATAAAACAAATGAAACACGTAAGTAGGAGACTATAGCATCCCTCCATGAGTCCGTTATTTGTTGAACAGGGAGGTAATAGTCCTGTTAAATTTCAGAAATCTTTGTAGTTTTTCACTTGAGGGGGATTAAAAGGAAATTCTTGGCTATTTTTCGAAATTATCTTGGACTATAAAATGTGTTTCTGTACAGCTGGACACAGTCTCTTATATGATAGCACAAAAGATGTGTTAAAACTAAGCTCAGCTTTGGCAAAGTTCACTATAAATAGTAACTTTCCTATAGTCAGTTCAAACCAACACAGTGACGCAGGTATAAATTCCTGATGTCACAACAGTCCTAAAGTGCAGCTCAGAGAAAGGGAAGGACAGACTGCGGTTTTCCATATTTGAGCTTGATTAGAGCCTTTACAAATAAATCTCATTTAAAGTCTTCATTATTAAAAACTGCATATATAGAACATGCAGCAAGATGTGACAGTAAGCTTTTATTTGTGGGTTATTGACTTACAATGACCTGCAACCAAATTTTACTTCTTTTAGGTTTATGTTACATAGAATTGTGTGACTGTATACATTAATATACAGTTTGCACACCGCTGATCTGATGTTAATGTAAACACCCTCAAACTAAAACTGAGAGCCAGAACTCCATAATCATAGACAGTCATCTTTTTCAGATCCAATGTGCAGAAGTATAGAGCCAACAAAACAAAAAATGTGGGATTGTCCTGATACTTTCTAGCTGCTTTAAGAAAGGACTGATTCCAGTAAAGTCACCATAGTGAAGTGCACAGTATTTAAATTTAAAAGGTCCAATGTATAAGATTTAGTGGCATCTAGCTGTGAGGTTGCAGACTACAACCAACTGAATAACCCTCCCCTCACCCTCTTCTTCCCAAGCATTTAGGAGAACCTACAGTGGTCTGCGAAACTCTCTAGAGCCAGTGTTTGATTTGTCTGTTCTGGGCTACTGTAGAAACATGGCGGGCTCCATAGAAGAGGACCTGCTCTCCATATAGATATAAAGGCCTAGTAATGAAAACACAAACAGTTGTTATCTTCAGGTGATTATACACTAATGAAAACACACCTATGGACATTATATTCCATTTCTGTTAAGTCTATTCTGCTAGATGCCACTGAATTCAACAAATTGGACCTTTAAGGTTGAAGCTAAAAGAAGGAGAGAAAAAAAGTGACATTTCTACATTGTAATACGTATTATGCAGTCCAATTGCACATCTCGTGTTTTACTGTTTCGCTCCAACTATTACATTCGTTGATCCTTTTCAGGGACATAAAAAATACGCAAAAAGCAGCAACAGACACAACAAAAATTGGCAGATAGACGCACAACTCTGTACTGAAAAACACAAAAAAGAAAGTTGGGCCCATTTATGAAAATTAAGTTGGTAAACTGGCTCAAACAAGTCTAAGATTGTCCTATAATTTTTTTTCCCCAAAAGCATGTTTTACCACAGTAAACTATACAGACAACAAATATACCCAATGTAAAAATGTCCCAAACTTGACCTCTTTCAACCCTACTTGGGACATCAATGCCAAAGCACAGTGACGCTGTGGCTCGCGGTGTACCAGTGTCCTGCTAAAATACGTTTCATTTGTATTGCCTTTCTTTGCATTTGGCATTTTAATTGGGGATAATTTGGTTCTCACATAAAATAGAGGGTTGAGAGCAGTAGGCTTTTCAAACTGAAACTGCCGAGAGTTTAGGTCTTCTCAAGAGACGACATGAGAGCCTTTGGTGTGCCATTATAAAATGCCTTTGGTGTGATTTAAGGCCAGCAGTGTGCTGGTATGGCGGTTATGTCTTTCTCTGTAATCTACTTGTCAGTGCACACTGTCAGCAGCCCTCAGTGAGCTGCATACCTGTTAATACAATCCCAACACCCGGGCCTGTAAAAAGACACACTGCCTAGTGATGTTACATCACCACAGCCTCAACGCTTCACCCTCAGTGGCCTCACTGCAGCGCCAGCATGGCCATCTTTCATGGGAACTGCTCCTAATCGCACTTGTGAAAATACTAAAGCAAGTTTCTGATCAAAATGTACAACCGGCTAAGTGAAAAATACCGATGGCAGGTGTAGGAGCTTAATAACTCCCCCTCTCTTTCCTCCCATACCGACACATTTTAAACAGCTGAGTACACAAGCCTATCTCCGCAGGCTTTGATGAGCCTCCAGATCACATATTTACTTTTGATAACCTTTTCCCAGCTGGCTGCAATACCCAGACTGTCCGCAGACAATCAGCGGAAATCCACTAGAAGCCCATTAAGAGAAGGAATAGGAAGCAATACGCCCTCTTAGCTGGCACTTCATTCACTGCCAATAGACTGCAGCAAGTCTGTTTACTCCTCATTTCCATCCCGTTAGTGACAGACCGCCCGAGGGGGGAACGTATTCATAAATACTTTTCCACATGAGAGACAAGGTGAGAAGAAATGCGCTGGGAAGCTTTAGCAAAAGATCGCTCTTGACAGATAAAACTTGTTTGGTTCATCTGAAAAGCTGTGTCTGCAGGAACAGAGCTGAACCTGGTTAACCCAAACCAGCCAGCTGCCCTTAAGCCCCAACTGATACAGCAGACCAGCAGGAATGTTCAGAGTTTAGCCACACAAGGAACCTTTAGACAGCTCCACACCAGAGTGAGAATGAATGTAGGATTTCGATGGGAGAACCTCTCTGCAGCTCCCAGGTTTGTCCTGTGACCACTGGGGCTAACAGTAAACCCCATAACACACAGTTCACAAGCTCCTCACTCTTTCCAATCAACAGAACTTGGTCTGTTTTGCTTGCGAATGTACTTTGGCTTGTTCTATTTAAAACCCAGACCCTGGTTCAACCCCCTGACCCACCCCTCCCCAACATGTCATGATGAATGGGATGAATCGGGAAGCCCAGTTTACAGAGTAGCTGGAAACATGGAAAATTTTCAGATGGCAACACATATAAAGATTTTTTTAAATAAATACAAAAGCTTCAAATTCATTCAACGTGAAGGTTTACAAGCTGACGGAGCATATGAGCTTGATTAGGCCACCGTAGTTTGTCACTAAAAAGTCCTAATCCTAGCGCTGATCCTTCTGTGTGGTACCAATTAGTGCCTCTCAAAATTATCTCAAAGTTTCAAATGAGTATTGGTTTACTTCAGTGGAAAAACATTGGACTGTAATCTATAACTTCAGCCCTTCTGTGATTCCCATCATTTGCCTGATGGGAGGATGTTGTTGCGCCTGATCAACACAGCTGCAGCAGTCTGGCATTCATGAAACTATTTCCAAGTTCAAGGTATCCCCAGGTTTGTTTTACAAAGGAGAATAAATGACTATGTTCTGCCAGAAAAGTGCACAGTGACCCCTGTAGACAAATAGCATTTGTTGCTGTGGTTTCAGTCAGTATTAAGGGACTTTTGTTCAAATGGATGGCTTTTTTTAAGAGAATATCTACATACAAAAGAAGGCCTACAGTTGACAGTGATGGTTGTGATTATTTCCCTCAGGTTAGATCTGTTCTCTCATCAAAAATGATGGAAAGTTAACATGAATATGAAGGCAAAGCTCTTTCATTGTTAAGTCAAGACTTTTATCTACAATAACAATCGCTCCCTTTGTGGTGTTTACATGTTTTTACGTTGCACTTTCAAGATCCTAAATGGACTGGACTGTTAAACCATCAGAGCAGCAGTAATCAAGGGTTTCCACGACTTTTTCTGGACTACTTTTGACCCCTTCAGATGTTTAAAAAAAAAAATCCCTGTGACTCACAACCATGAAAAACTAAACATTGTGCGTGTGTCTGTGTGTGCTTGTTCATTTTATGGCTCTATGATAGGATACACAGGGCGTTATTTGTCAAAGCTGTTAGTACAAGCAGGTCCAGTGACAACTGACGTGTTTGCCCACCGTTCGCAGTAGTGTTTCTCACTTCAATATGAAAATAATACCTTATATTTTTGAATGAAGAGGAAGACAAGCCCAACTAAATTCAATTAGCTACATTTTAATTACCCAATTCCTAATTCTGTTTGAGGTTTTTTCTCCTGAGATTACAGATACCTCCCACCTTTTGTTGATTCTGATTCACCACACTGTGACTCAGAGTTGACAGTAAGGTTTGTATATATAGCATGACTGACTTTCTCCACTGGCTGAGTCATAATAATGTATTTACCAACAAACTTAAATTAAGTCTTTATTCTTTCAAGTGCAGTTTAAAACTGACTTTTTAAAAATAAATCACACCTTCTACAATATATCACAGTATTAACTAAAACCATGTAAACTACACTTACTTGCACTATTGACACATTGTATATTAAGTACTTTTTCCACTGAGGTAAAATAATATTTATATCAGAGTAATATACTGTTACAGCTTTCATAAAGTAGGTTTAATGTAAATAGAAAAAAGATTCCCCAAAGCCACATGCAGAACAGCAAGTGTGATGACATCTTTCTTATCCAATAATAAACTGTACAAATTCAAGCTCTCATATTTTTCGTAAAGATCAAACATGGAAAATAACATGAAAACATCGTCTCTAATTACATAGTATTGTACGATACAGAATATATGCAGTGTATTCAGTTTTCACCATAAGGAAAGCTACCGTTACTTCCTCAGTTTAGATAGTATTTGAGCATGTAATAAACAGCAGTGTGGAGTAGCAGTACTTACTCTCTGCGGTGGCGGGCCGGAGGCAGGACGACAGACCCAGCATCACACACCAAAACAAGGTCAAGCGGTTCCTTTCCATTCGAGACCTCATTCCTGGAGAAGTAAATCCCCCCCAAATCCTGTAAATAAATATGTTGAGGGGAGGAAACGTCGGCATAAACTGGTCAGAATGATTAAAAGGCTTTTTTAATCTCCAGCCAGCACCTTTTAGCTGTTAGCCGGCTAATGGAGCTAATAGCTACTACAAACAGGCTAGCAGGACAGTCCAACCGTGCTCCAAAAATCACCGATTTATTCCCCTGGCCAGAAAATATGTATTCATATTTCTGTTTATTCCCGCCAAACAAAAACAACACCACGTTGATGTGTATAATGAAACCAATGCGGCTAAACTAGCGGTGGGGGATTCCTCTGTAATCCGCATCTTCACTCTCCATATCTGGAGGAAAAAACGTTCAACGTCCCGCTGCTGGAGTATCCTCAGGAGGCAGGAAAAAAAGAGTCAAACCCCACTACAGTTGGGATGGAAAGAGAGTGTCTTGGGTATATAATAACATATTAAAAGGGTACACAACCCCCTTGAGTGAAGGACACGATGTTTTGTTTCGAAATATCCAGGATAAAATCTGGTTTTCAGACCGCAGCCTCCTTCTCCTCCTCCTCCTCCTCAGCCGCTCATCATGCACTCACACGCCGCGTTGTTGTTGTGGCTGCAATTCATCTTCATACCAACGGAAAATGGAGTATTTGACCTTACTGCTCCGGGCCAGTTCAAGTCATCTGGTTATCTAACGCGCTCCGTCGATAGATAGCTGAACAGGTAGCGTCGTTAGACAGATTAATGTACAGGTACATACCGTACACAGTCTCTCCCTCGGTCGGTCTGCAGTCTGCCGTGTCCGCTGTAAACACGCCGCCGTGCGCAGAGATCGTCTCCGTTTCAACAGATGAATCACTCCAGCTTGTTTCTGCCCCGCCTTCCAGTCTGTGAAAGTGGGCGTGGCTCTTGCTGCAGTTCAGCCACCATATGAGAGCAGTTACCATAGTGACCGGTCTGGTACTCATCACAAGAAGGTCAGTTTTTATCTCTGCGTGTTAACAGTATCGTGGACAGAATAAACAGTATACGATATCTACGATAAACATACCACGTCTCATTAATCTATCATATTTCCACTGGTGGAACAAATACTGAGATCTTTTACTCAAGTAAAAGTATCAATACCACAGCACAAAATTACTTCACTAAAATATTACTTAAGTAAAGTATAAAAGTATCAGCAAAATTTATTTACCACTACAACTCTTGGACTTTGTCATGTTTTGTTGTCTTAAAACATCAATTGAATGAGGATTTAATGCAGATTTTGTGAAACCGATCAACAGAAAAAGAGCCATTTAATGTCAACTTGAAAACAGATTCTAAATAGTGATCCAAATTAATTACAAGTCAAAACAAAAATCTGTTTTAAATGTGAAATATTGAAGTGAAAAGTATCTAATAATTATAGCTATGAAACAAATGTAGTACAGTAAAAGTACAGTACAGTAAAGTAAAAAGAAAGTACTTCAAAACTGTACTTAAGTACAGTACTTGAGTAAATGTACTTCGTTACTTTCCACAACTGCATATTTGCAACAGAGGACCACTTCACACACCATTAACTGGGGTAAGGGTTATTAGGTGCACTGTCACTGATCCACCAGTAGCCTATAAACAAACTGATTCCCAGTTTGACGAAGCATTAATTTGTACTCTTCCTCGCTGAGGTACCCGTCATTACCATTAAGGATCACAAATATAGACAGAGTGAGACCTCAGCGCTTCTTCCCCTCTCTGGTCACCGCCGTAGAGACTCCGTTTACGACGCGGTGCGAAGGAAATCCGGGATGCTGATCCAGGATCAGGGTTGTTTTGCTGCTCACAAATATTCAGCAGAGGGCTGCCTATACAAAGATCGTGTCTGTCTGTCTGCACCACCTAGAATTACAGTCTCAATCAATCTGCGTAGTTTCAAGTGTGTCTTTATATGTGCACAGTGTACAGGCTCATCATTCATACAAGTACAAATATCACTTGTGCCTTTATACATCATTACCTACATTAATGAACCCATGGGTCCACATTATGTCTGGCCTAGTGTTTTCAAGGCGTGTGGCCATAGTTTTCACATTGAATGATATGTGTGTGTGTTGATATAATGATCTGTAACAGAATTCATGTAATAATTTGTAAAATCACAAATTATGTTTTGTCTTTAAGCTCCTTGTAATATTACAGTATATCTTAAATAAAAAGACACAAATTTAAGACTCATTTAAAAATTAGCTATTAAAATTAGAATCCTGCAGAGATATGGAATCCATTAGGATGGTTATTCCTTAATCAACATTGAACATTTTGAAAATTAGCCCCTTCAATAGATCTCATTAGCTCTGAGCTCTGTATTCCTGCAACAACATTAAAGGGGCTGTAAGCATTATCAGCATTTTGGCTAACTTCCTGTCCATTCTTGCAGTTAGCACTCTCCTACCCCCTCCCCACATGAACATGCAGCAGTCTTCGCTTACAATATAAAGCACAGCAGTGATTGAGAACAGTGGTTCATCTACCTCAAACCAATAAGTACATTAAAATATCTGTATAGCTACTGCAGAGTAAAATATAGCTTACAATGATATAAATGCAGGTCTTGCATGACTCCTGCCTCTTTTTTTCCCCAGCAGCTTTCTTTTCTTCAGCCATCTTAAAGTAATAATCGCAAAGATTTACATTTAAATAAATTGAAAAGCAATGACACGTTTTCCATCACTCAGCAGTGGTTTCTCCACCAGAGATGGGGCCTTTCTCTATCTGTGTGAAGTGACGTACTGTGTTTTGGGGTCTCTGCTAGTGTGACGTCACACAGGTGACACTGTTTGGATCTCGCCATAGGTGCCGCCAATGAGAATGAAAGGGAAATCAAGACTGTTACTTTAATTTGCTTGGTGTATTTGGTAGTGTAAGCTGTTCTGGGAGCGCTGTAATCGGTAGGTTAACCTGTCCCGCCATGCTCAGTCACACCGAAATTCTGCTGCCTGCGTGAATGCGCAGAGAGGAATGCCTCTTTGTGGAGTTCTCTCTCCTGATTAAATAAAGTAGGAACATGATACCAGAAAATATATTTTTTTGTTTACTTCAGAGCAGAGGGACTGGGACACCCATGTTACTGACCAAGCACACTATGCCAGTGATGGCTGTCAAATGTAAAGCTTTTTAACACTTATTTTGACAAAAAATATCATTACAGTAAGTTTTGGGTTTGCTCTGAATATGCACTGAAATGCTGCCATCTTGAGGAGATAGGAACAAACTGCAACTTTTAATGTACAGTTAAATAAAACACAAGGGGGGAGGTTTGCTGTGGGACATGGACTTTTTGTCCACATTTCTTTGCACTGCAATGATATGATGATATGATCCCAGTAGGTATATGGACCTCTCAACTCCAAAAGTGTTGATGCTGTGTTCTACCTATAGAGCTAAACCCACCTTTAACCTTGGCGTTTCTGTTGCTTAGCTCTACCTGTTGAGTTCCAGAAGGTCACATCACTGAAAGGAAGAAAAAAGTGATATTGTATCATTGTGAGTCAAATATACAGGAACACAGAACAGCACAAGTTGTGCCCTTCTAAATGTGTATGGATACAAAAACAACTCATCACATCTGTCTTTTCATCACACTGTCTTTTAATTTCTTTGAGACACAGACAGGTGCAGTAGCAGTGAACTGTTGATGTCTGAGGCCAAGGCCGAGGAAGTTGAGGGCCAGTAGCTTGTGATGCTGCGAGAGAAGCAGACAGTAAACAAAACCATCCATAGAAGAGCCCCTGACAGTTTTGACTATCCCTGTAATTACAGGCCGCTTTCATCACAGAGCAGAGCAGAGCACAGAGGCATTATTTGAACGCCACACATTACCTCAGCTCTGGCAGACAGCACGCAGCATCCATCGCAATTCAACAATTAGAACTGAGAGAAAAAAAGTGCACATTAAAAATGAAGTGAATATCAGTGGCCACCCAAGAGTCCAAATACAGTGAGTCACCCTCTAACAAGTGCTCACTGTACCAACATGACCCGCTTGTGCCAGAGAATGTTGTGCCTGTCTACATGCATTTGTTAAGTCCCTATTAAAGTCCCCATGAAGGCAGCCGGCGGGCCCACCTACCTCGACTGTCCCGGTGGAATCCATTCTCACACTGCACTCATGTGGAAATAAGCCTGTTTACCACCAACGGGTCACACATGCTAATGAGTGTCTATTTGTTTTCCACTGTGCTCATGTAGGAGGAAGGGAATTTAGGGGGGAAATAATAGATGATACACAGGCAACAACCCGGGTGGCTTTGCAGCACTAATGATGGAAAACGTAGGACAGAAGAATTAATGGATATGAAATCAGAACAGGACATGCAGATTAACATTTTGATGTTGCTGAGGTTGATCGAACAGAAACACAGAATGTCGTCTGATCTGGATTGGAAGTATTGGTGTAGTTGTGGGGCAAGGACCCCCAGGTAGATTTACCACAGATCCCCATAAGGTTTGTCTGGTGGATCTCCATCAGAGGGATAAGGTGTGATCGAATTAGATACTTGTCCAGACCATAAGTTCTAGAAATAATCATCTTATAAAATATATTGACTACAGCATACACCATATCATCTCAACATTCGGCACAACCATGAAAAAGTGCTAAATCCCCTTTAGGATAAATTTTCATTAACTTTTCTTTCTCCAGTGAAGTTAATCAGATGGTCTCCCTCATAACCACCTTTGGGGTTCTCTTGAGTAAGGTACAGGTGTGAATGTGTGGAGCAAGACTCTGATAACAAACATGAACATGATACAATATGTGGACCCCGAGAAGTGTAGCTGTTGCCTGGTGTAATTGCTAATGGGGATCTTAATAAACTAATAAACAAAACTAAAAAAGTAAATAGTTTGAAGCCAATTGCGGCCGAATTTGCAACTTACAAAAGTTTGATGTTGAAACTATTTGCATGTTCATAAATTCAGAATATTTCAATTGGAGAGAGAGAGTAGATGTAATTTTAAGAATTTTAACTAGTTAACAACTATTTTGTGGGAAAAAACCATATCAGACCTCAATTATTCAAAGTATTAAAGCATTTTTATACATATATATCTTAAAACATGTCTGGTGGGGATTTTTAAAATTACAGTAATCACTACATCATCTACAAAAAAATTTTGTATAACTTTGGAAATTCATACCGTAACCTATCTACTGATAAGACACCAACCTTTTATTTTTGCTAGTATGTCCAGCAACCTTTTTTGTTTTACATCATAACTGTTGTATTCCCAACATGGAGTAAAAGTCAGTGTTTGGGAACTCTCCATATAAGACCAAGATAACCCAGCTAAGATGTGGCTTAGACTTTATAATCATAATGACAGAAATCATTAGCTGAAGATGCTTGAAATATTTCATTTGATGTTTTTGTTTCACAAAGAAGTCGTAGCTGATTCTTGTCCTTTCTGTGTGGTGTTTGTGTGGATTGCATCCTTCAGTCCAAAGACATGCAGGTCAGGTCGACTTAAGAATCTAACTTGTTTGTAGATAAAAAAAGAGGGAGAGCATTAAACTGTTTCTCTGCCTGTGTGGTTTCCACGCCACTTGCCAGTTCATGCAAACACTGGTTCCAGCTCCCTGGTGACCCCAATAACCCTGATTAGAAAATAGAGGATGAATACATTCTGATTTCATGAATAAAAATTTTTAAACGGACAGTATTTTGATTGTTAATTCACTAATTATATTACTCTAATTGGTTATTTTTGGAACAGAGCAGTCTGAGATGAGCCATAACAGAATTCACTGGTGGTAAGAGAGACATTTACAGAGCAATATTACGCAGGTAAGAAAAGATTTGCACCTTTATTCACATACAGGAGCTGTACAAAAACAGTTCCTTACAATACAATCATTTTGAAGTAAACAGGTTTACAAGTTTGGTCAAGACCATGATCTTTGTTTTTGTGGAGAGTCTCAGCCATCGGTAGTTAACAATTTCTGAGGCTTTATTTCATAGAAATTTCTTTAATGGGGTTCTTTTCCAATAATACAATTTCCCTGTTTTTGGTATGTGTATATTGACTGATTTTTTGAGACATTTGGCAGCTACTTAACATAATGTTAGTTTTAAACAAATTCTCCACCAATTCAAGCAGAAACAAAGAAAAGTAAAACTGGTGTGACATCATCACTTTGAGAGGTCAACGCAGTGTGAGGCAGCTTACAAAGGTACAAAGGGTCCAGTAATTGCATGGTGCCTCAGTTGCTGGTGCATTACTCACAAAAGCTGCAAATTATGTAATGTTGCAGGGGAAAAGTTTCAGCTTTTGTGATGACACATGAGTAAGACAGAAAAAGAGAAGAAAGTGTAAACCCTCACCACAGTTAACTAAGGTCACTTTGTGGGATATTGGTTTAACAACACTACACATTTCCAACAAAAACTATAATTATGAGCTTCGCTAAACTGCTGTACTGCAGGGCTCCTATATTATATTGTGTGGTGTCTGAAGAATAGAACATGTCATGTCAATATGTTTTGAGAACGAGCTGACATACGGAGAACAATTGTACTAATGTTCAGGGGAAGTAAGGAAACAACACAAAGTTTTTACTTAATTTGGTCGAATTAAAAGCCTTAATATATGCTGTAAATTCAATTATAGTTTACAAGCTATATTCTGTCAGATTCACAACATTTTCTTTGAGTTTATAGTCTTTTAGAGTGTTTCTGATATACAACACATAATCAGAATCACAATCAGAATAATCTTTATTGTCCAAGTACGTTTACACATAAAATAATTTGACTCTGGTTCAATGTACTTACACAGAATAACAACACAATAATCTTCAGAAATATACACATAAAATACCATATACAGATGAAAACCATTATAACGTTATAGAATAAAAATAATAATACATAAAAATTGTATTTTCTGAAGGAAATGGGTGTGAGACGTGGAAGCTGTTAGTTGCTGCTGCCTGCTACTGCTGCAAGCTGCTGCTCCAGCAGACTTTTTTTTTTTTTTTTTTTTTTTTTTAATAATTTAGCGCCACCTACAGGTGAAATTGTATCAACTGCTACAGACTTGTTTAGCATCTTCATCTGTACAACTTTGCTGAATTTGGTTACCATGAAATGTTACATTGAAGAGATATGGCAGTTAAAAGTAGTATGGTGGTATTTCACTAATGACCACAAGGTGGGGCTATTGGTCCCATGATTCAATACACCATGCCCATTCTCATGGAGAACTTGTGTACCAAACTTTTATTCATGACAACAGAATTGCTAAAATATCATGCTAAAATGTTACTTTAGTTCCCCTTCTGGATGGAATTATATGAAGTGTTACACACTTGTGCAATGTGACTGTGTGAACATTACAAATTTGGTTGCAATCTAATTCAGTATTGAAGAGTTATGCCCCCCCTTCAAAAGTTTGGTTGCCAATTACAGACAAACGGTAAGTGATAGTTAAAAACGAGCACATAACTTTGGTTCAGGGTCATCTAAATATGGCAAATGCCAAGTTTGGTGATGTTTAGATGAAATGTGCGCCCAAAATGGGCGTGGCTTATATCAGTATCAGCTCATCCAAGGAACACAATATGCAAACATTGCTTTGATACGCCTCACGATTCATGAGTTATTAGCCAAAACACACTTAATAACTATAGGTACCATGTTTTAATATGTTAAGCATTTCCACATGGGGCATCTGTCCATGAAGTATGAATTCAGCACCTTTAGTTTTTGAGATAAAGCTTTCAAACATTCCTCCCATAGAGTTTACATATACATTTTTATACTTGAAATTAATAATTCATTACTTAAATTTAATTATATTTAAAACGTATATATGTACAAATAAAACAATTGAATGATAGCAGTATTGTCCCGAACCTTTTTGGTATTTAAATATTTTTTGTAGCTGAAAGGATGCAGAAGTAGTTGACGACCATCTGATGTAATAATAAATAATAATTTGCTACAATAGAGAGAGGATATCCACATTCTATCGGATACTTTGATGAAGTACCAATAAAACTTTAAGTATCCTACCCGGAACGAAAGATGCCATGGTGTTCGTTGGAGGTCGACTGCTGAATGTGGAGACGCAACCGGATGTAACCAATTAAGTCATCCGGACAGCTGATAGGCCGTGTAGTGCGATAGCTAATGTCATCTATATAGTCAAAACAATAACGTTTGAACAGTTATTTCTTATTGTGCTTTGACAACGCGAAAGAGTAGAGATGATTAAAGCCATATTGATATTTAACAACCACGGGAAACCGCGGCTGATCCGATTCTATCAGTATTTTGTGAGTATTTGGGGGATTTTTGTTCAAAACATTAGCGCTTTGGCAAATGGTAATATGTGACTAGCAGTCAGTGTTTGATTCGTTTTTTTTTAAATCAGTTTTCAAACAAGATGTTTGCAAACCTTTGACCGGTGGGTGCTGTTGAGATTGTCTGACAATAACACAACAACACAAGTGACAACTTTTGTCAGAAGTCACAGTTGGTAGCTTTATCTTCTGCTAGCATGCAGCTTAATGAACTGACATCTGTTAGTTTCAGTTCCCCCCGGTTGAAGCAAACATCATGTTCATAACATATTTTAAGGATGTTTTAAAACGAGAACTATCAAACGCATAGAATTAGGCTGAAGACATGATTTCGCACAGATGAATCAGTTCTATCTGGTGAATGATTATTGACTTTTAAACAAAATTATTTTTTTTTCTGTCATGCTTTCTTTGAGGTCTTATGCTACATGGACTTTGTATCAGTTTGTATAAGCGCTTACCAGTTAAAAATCACATGGGACTACAAGTAATAGCAATAATAATAATAATGATGATGATGATAATGATAATAATAACTTTATTGATAGAGCACTTTTCAGAAACAGGTTACAAAGTGCTTTACAAAGACATAAAAACAAGAGAAATTAAAAGATAAATAATAAATAAAAGTAGAAGTGATACAGTAATAATAAGTGAGGTATGATCTATTAACCTAGGACCAAGAAGTTACTAACAGACCTCTGCTGGAGGATCTCAGGCTGCATTCAAGTTCATAAGAGATTAGTAAGTCAGTAATATTAACAAGGGCCAACCCCAAACATGCTTTAAAATTAATCATTAAAAATGTTAAATCAGTTCTAAAACGTACAGGTAAGCAGTGTAGAGATACTACACTGGTTATTTGTATGGCAGATTTATGAGCAAGACTGAATGATCATCACTTAGTTGACTGTGTACCATGTTTTCTTGCAGGCAGAGGACATGCAGCAGCAGATCATTCGGGAGACTTTTCATCTGGTATCAAAGAGAGATGACAACGTCTGCAACTTCTTGGAGGGTGGAAGGCAAGTAGTGCTGTTTGCTATGACATACTTGAAAAACTAAGCGTGTTTACATTTTGACAACATTTAAGAAAGTTAAAGAAAAGAACAACAGACTGACGCTCTAAACCCTGGGCCATGTTCAGGGGATTTTGCTGTTCGGTTTGATGTCACCTGACAGATGAAGATGAGCCAGCAGCTGACTGCAGATGTAGTAGCACGACTTTAACCATTAGATGGAGGCAAATCCACAAAAGAGTTCTTGGTCTTGGTCACTGTTTCTTCCTCTCTCAATCAAGTCATTTTCATACATACACCAAACTGATACAGATAGCTTGTATTTATATCATTGACCATGTTGACCTGTCACCTTTGTTATCTATTCACACCCAACATAAAGCTGACTCAGTGTTGGAAATTAAAATTAAAAAAAAAAGAAGCATATTTGGGGGGCAACTTTTGCCCCCACTGTCTAAAGAATGGGGCATATACAAAATGTTGGGGTCACTTTAAAAAAAATAGTAATTAGTGCATAAAGTTGCTGTTCTTAATGTGAAATAAGCCCAGATTAAAATGCACACAGTAAACAGTGTGTAATCACTACCATCTCAGTAAACACCGTCTCATTCATAGTTATTGTCTACATTTTCTAACTACAACAATAAGCATATGAAAAGCAAAACAATGCAGGTCTGTTCTCTTTCAACAAATAAGATTTTATTTAGGAAGAGCCTTCAGTATAAACCACCAGATGACAGTATAAGATAATGATCATCAGGTTATGATAATATTTAACAGGCTTGATCTAATTAAATCTACCAAAAGTTCAAGGGTCTCATTTATAACCATTGCGTACACACAAAACAGGGCCTGAAAGAAGCGTACGCTACTTCCCACGCAAAGGTTGTGATCTATAAAAACAAACTTGACGGGAGAATGTTCCCACCTGTACTTCAACTCTGACCCATGCGTACAAACATTTTGGAGACAGGGGAAATCAGTGACGCCGATGGCAAGGTGGTGAACTGAAGCCAGATTGTACAATAATCTCCTAACACATTTAATTTCACTTAATATCGAAGATTAATTATAGATCCACATTATCATGAACACTCAAACCAGCTGTGTTATCTGTATTTGGAATTGTACTGAGCCATATCTACTCAATCAACATCTTTCAATTTGAAAAGACATAAGCCAACCCAGACCTTAAAGTCCGGCCAACATTTCATCAGCGCTGTCTCACCCTGAGCGCAAAGGACAGACAGCTGAGAAGCGCAGCTGAAATGAATGATGTCAAGATGCGGCAGGTGGCAGGAAGCTGCTGTGGTATAATCCCAAAGACAAGACTTGACGTCAATATAAAACATGTAGAATGGTTTACTTGATATAATTGATTTTGACAAGGTTTGAGTAAACATAGGCCTACTGTAACGCCTTATACCAATCATATTATATGCCTCACGATGATCTGTAATAAATGTGAAAGGCACAAGATATGTTAAAGATAATCACTCCGTATACCCTGCATGCTTTACAGAAGAGGAGAGTCGTCTTATTCACCTCTTCAACATCAAGACAGTCTATTTTCCATTTTTCAATTGTCGAAGCAGCAACTTTCTTTGCCATCTTATTTGCTAGGGATGATGTTGGCGATGACCCATGATTTGGGTTACTTTCTTTGCAAACAGTTGGAGCTTTTTTAATGAGGAAACGGTCCATCACAGCAGCAAAGTTCACTGCAGGTACAGGAATGCATGACCTATGCCAGGTATCGTTACAGCAGCATAGAGTGAACAAACAGTGCTGTTTGTGTGTGTGTGTGTGTGTCAGAGACAGAAACTGGCTACACCTGAATTTTCTTCTCAATATTTAACATTTTTATCTGATTTCAGTCTCATCGGCGGCTCTGACTACAAGCTGATTTACCGGCACTACGCCACCCTCTACTTTGTCTTCTGTGTGGACTCATCTGAGAGTGAACTTGGCATTCTGGACCTGATCCAGGTAAGCTGATACTTTATTGCTCCTTAGAGATACTTGCTCTATTTGATGTGTTTAGTGTGTGGTTTCTGTAAAGGAAACACCCTGTCTCTCTTCTTGTCTTCTTACTAAGCTCCTCTATGTTAGAATATGTTTTATCAGCATATTCTAGTATTAAACACAAATTTCTAAGATAGTCATGTGATTACAAAGCGTGAGTGAGGAAACTCTGATATCACAGATAAAGGACCTACAGATAGTTTAACTAAATTATCACCTAAACCTGCTGATGTGCATTTTTTTTATCAGTGAAAAATTCTGGCAAGTGTACTTGTGGCACCACATTAGGGACATAACTCATCCACATGTATGAGAATCAATATCCTAAAAAGTTAATCAACACCGGTGTGAAGTTGAACTGAATTATCTCACTGAATGTGCGTCATCAGTTCCAGACAATTATGACAGGCGGAATATTATGCAAGAACAAATGACTAAGGGTGGATATTAAAATTTCCCTGGAAAACATGTCACTTTGCATTTGTTTTTTAAGTAGCCTGTTCTTCAGATATCTCTGAGCTACACTACAATCCTTCTTAAAATGTTTTATACTGACCAAACCAACACATGATACAAAAGTAAGAATATTTTAAATTTTGAATAACGTGTTAAAGTATCACAATTGTAGAATCCTTTGAGAAGCTCGATATATTTTCAATCAACTACCACATGTGTAGTTTTTAAGATGTTCTGTGTTAGAGTCAGTATGAGGCGTGAACTTTGGACCACAATCATCTTTCCTCACATTGTAGACTTATAGTACAAGAAGTGTTTCATCCACATCTTCAATACCATCAGTACAAATCCCTGAAATGTAATCACAATCTCAACTGAAATCATTTTTAGGTTCACTCCTCTTTACATATAGATGTTTGAGAAATGAGATGTTTGACCGCTTGCATCCTTCTTCATCATAGGTGTTCGTGGAAACGTTGGATAAATGCTTTGAAAACGTCTGTGAATTGGATCTGATATTCCATATGGACAAGGTGAGAGAAGGTTCATCCATGTTATCCAGGAAATGGTTCCAACTGTTTATGTTGGATGGATACTTTGGCTTGTCTGATGAGTGCTGGGAATTACATAACAACACTCCAGTTGTATGTCTCTAGGGCTGAATGCAACAGCCTTAGGAAATCTGACCTCACCAAAATCATCATCCAATCATCCAAATCCATGTTTATTTCATTTGGTTTAATGTATGTGATGACAGATCAACATGACCCCAAAGTAACGGGTACTGTAGTTTTTTATGTGTGTGTGCCTGTGCGCTTCTTTGCTACATAAACAGCTGTTGTTTGTTTGGTGTGTGGTTCCAGGTTTTTCTTTCCTAATGCTGTATAACAAACTGGGCTCCCGACACCATAAAGGAGGTCATGAAAGAGCAATTCTGCAGCTTTTTCTCTTGACATTTTCACCTCAGAAGTGAGAGAATCATCAGAGCATTTTATGTTCAAATGAGCATGTTTAGAAGGGATCTTTAAAAAAACAAAACAAAAAAAAAACATGTTCAACATTTAAAAAAATATATTTCCGATGATGTATTCAAAAATGAATTTATGTTGGACTACACAGACTCTTTTTAAAATGGAGGTCAGACCTTCTTTTCTCTCCTTGTAGCTCAGCTAGAAGTGCTACTGGAGACTAATCAGACACTTCTACAACCATCTTGATTGAATTTTCTCAGCAGGAAATTGACGTCATGTGGTGCAAGGGGGTTTGGCCTGAGGAATGTTTGCAAGATGAAACTTGAGGCTGGTCAACAACTTCTCAGTCACTTATTCAGGGTTCGGTATGCAGTTAGTTGTTTTTGAAAAACAGACTTAATATCCCTACTCTGTCATAGACATATGCAGATGATTAAATTACAGATTTAGGCTGCATCACCAAGTTTAATGGGGTTTTATTGCCTCACATCACTTAATGCAACTATTACTGACACAGTCAAAGCTGCTCTAGGCATGACTTTTTTTCATCATCCTCAATCTCAAAGTGAAATTGCAGTCAAAGACTGCAAAATATATTCTGCCCACTGGAGTTCCCGAAATTTAAACATGAAATTTAACATGAAAAGTCTAAAAGTCACATAGAAACAGTCTCCTAATGAGACGTGAATGAATGCTTTGTTCCAGGGAGAGAGCTGGACTCTCCAACATTAGATTGTTTTCTTTTTTCACCTCATTTGTTTAGTTTACAGACATCTTAGCCAAACATATAATTGTAATAAACATTCCCTGTCTTTGGTCAATTAGGATTTCTACTTTATTTTAAGAATGTGAAATGTCAGAATAGTGGTGAGAATGATATATTTCAGTCAGAACTGGTGTAACTGAGTCAGGTTTGTAGGTCTCCCTGCTCGCACACTCTTTTCCAGTTCAATTCAATTGAGGCTTTGTGATGGCCTCTCCAGTGCCTTGACTTTGTTGTCCTTAACCCATTTTACCACATTTTTGAAAGTATGCTTGGGATCATTACCCATTTGGAAGACACCGTTTGCGACCAAGCTTTAACTTCCTGGCTGATGTCATGCGATGTTGCTTCAGTATTGCCACATAAATGTCCTTCCTCATGATACCATCTATTTTGTGCAGTCCTTGCTGGTTGGGATGGTGTTCTTCAGCTTGCATGCCTCCCCCTTTTTCCTCCAAACTTAATGATGGTCATTATGACCGAACAGTTGTTTGTTTCATCATTTCTCCAAAAAGTGAGGTCTTTGTCCCCATGTAAACTTCTGAATCACTGGAACTGTGATATAGTGAATTGCAAAACTATGAACACCACTGATAAAAATTTCACACTACTATTAATGTCTCCCTCTCCCCACTCTCAAAGGACATCTGACAGATACTTTTATACAAGTGCAGCTGCTTTGTGAGTAAGTGCTGCGAGTAATGTGTATGTGTGTGTAGTGAGTCTGTGATTGAGCAAGCGGAAGAAAAGTGATGGTAAATGCGAGCAGAGCAGAGGAAAAGTTTGGCAGTAAGTTGTCAATCTGGCAGTAAATGTACGGTACAGACTACTGTGTGACAGTTAATAAATGCTGCAGCCTCTCAAGACCAAGAAAAGTCTCATCTGTTGTTTTTGCTGTAAAAGTGAATAGTGTTATTGTGCTTTTTAAGATGAACTGACCTTTCAAGCGGAGCAGCTATTCTCATTTTATAATCAGCTGCTCTTAAAATAGAGAACAGATAAATATTTGGCTACTGAGTCTTTTCCAAGTTTTGCTTAGCATACGCTCCCCCCAAATCAGTCAAAAAAAAAAAAAAATTACTGTCCTAATTGATTTTCCAAAATGGTTTGAAATCTTTGAAATGGTTAAAAAAATGAGTTTTAATTTCCTCAACCTAAGTGTGTGTAAACATCTGACTTCACCTCCATAACGACACACAGATGAGCTAAGTTGTAAAACAAGGCAGTATTGGACTCCATACAGCTGCAAACAGATGTGTCTGACTGCCATTTAGAGCAACCAGCAAGTGATGTGTATTCCTGTATGTTTCTTTGTTTTTTTTTTTTATTTTTTAAACTTTCTATTTGACATGATTAACAATTTTCTGTCATTCTAAATGTTACTATAAGTCACAGCAGAGACTTGTTGTAGTGACTGTTTATTAACTGCTGTGTCGTGCACTTGTCTGCAGGTCCATTATATTTTGCAGGAGGTGGTGATGGGAGGCATGGTGCTGGAGACCAACATGAATGAGATCGTCGCTCAGGTGGAGGTGCAGAACCGCATGGAGAAGTCAGAGGTCAGATCCATCTCCCTACATTAAAGGAAATGCCGGGGGTCGTCGAATGTCTTTGCCCACAAACTTTAAACAGTGTAGACTTTCCATTAGTATTGAATATTCTCCAGTGTGTGAGTTTTTTAGAAAGATGAATATGATTGTTTTGTCTCCTTGGCAGCCATTGCTTATTATTTACTTGCTCGAGAGGTCATGCATCACATTAAAGGTCGCTGTCATTGTGAGCCTGAATCTAGACCTCTGAGCCACCACCCACATTTCATATTTTTATCAGTGATTCATATACATCCATTGATGACTGTTTTCTTCCAGTTAAAGAAACAACTAATCAATCAGAGTTAAGTAGTTAGGCCTAAAAATGGGGCTGGCTACATTCATGACAAATGGACAGAAACTTCTCAGCATGAATCAGAGTGTTACAGCTGTACAAGATGTTGTAAATCCACTTACAGAAACAACAACTCTTAAATCACCTTATTTCTGAATTTGATTGCTTCTACAGCTGCTTGTTGTGTCAGTTGAAAATGACGTGGGACAGATATATCACTCACTACTGATTTGTCAGGGGAAAACAAAACAAAATAATCCCTCACTACAAGAAATGGGCTACCATGAGCTCAACAAACGAAATGAAACAAAAGAGCAATTCAGTCTGGTTATCACACTTTTTTTTATTGTCATATGGTAAAATAGTTCAGGGCAGACACTGTTTTTCTATTCTGATAATCTCAAGTAAGTATGGGAAACTCCAACAGAGTGTCTGGAATCTGAGAATAGGCCAAAATGCATCACATTCATGAGATACAATGAATCTCTGAAAAGAATCAAAAAGTCAAAACATGAATTTTGTCAAAAAGTAAGTGGGGATTTAATTAGTTCTTGAAATAAAGGAATAGTTTGACATTTTTGGAAGTATGTTTACTATTATTCTCAAATAAAAGCTGCTTTTTGTATAATAGCCGGGGGCATGGCCAGCGCAGACATATAAAGGCTGGGGAAAAATAATGAGGGGTGTGGAATTACATGTAGCCGACTACAGCAGCTCACATGGTAAATTTATGATGATGAAAGTAATTCCAGTCGTTTCTTCTTTACTCTACACTTGTTTTTTTGTTAAGCTACCATCAACAAACCAACTATATATATATTATAGCCAACTATAAAAGGTATCCGCTTTCTTTGATGATAGATGAGAAAATCAGTGTCACTCTTAAGATTTCTTTCATTTTTGAGGGAGCCTGGTTTCCTGTTTCCCCCCTGCTTTCACTCTTTATGCTAAGCCAAGCTAACTTTCATATTTCCCAGACAGATATAATGAGTGTGCTATCAATCTTATCAGCTTTTGGAAAAGAAGCGAATAAGCAGAATAATGTCAAACTTTTCCTTGGAGGCTGTATCTCTAAATTTCCTCACATGCACTGAAACGGAAGCCTTTAGTTAACAGTCCCTCAACAGATTGTGAAAATGACAGATTGTTTTTATTACTGCACGGACAAACTAGCCAATGGTAACCTTGAAGGTAGAAAAAAGATCAGAAATATAATGATATGCTGTATAATATTAATCTAATGACATGTTTTAAAAATAGTTGGCAAAGTATACATGATACTGTATTTAATAAGTGGGTTAAAACATGGAAAAAGGTCAAGTTTCTTAAAAGCTTACAGTTATTCTCTATTCTCCGCAGGATAATAATACGTAAAATGCTTTAACTATTTAAGAATTTCACACACTGTGGTTTAAAAGTTGTTTTCCTTGTCCTTGTGTTTGGGCAGGGAGGTCTGTCGGCGGCACCTGCTCGCGCTGTCTCAGCCGTGAAGAACATGAACCTGCCTGAGATTCCCCGCAACATCAACATTGGAGACATCAATATCAAAGTGCCGAGCCTCTCCCCATTCTGAACAAGCATCCCAGCTGAGCTCTGCAGGGCTGATGTACTACTGATGGCCTCTTTTCCCTGCAACTCCCCCTCCCTCCCAGCTCTGTTACTTACACAGAGTTTTTATATCATACTACAGAACCACAGCAGCTGTATCCTCCCCCTCATTCCAGTCTTTTCACACGTATGGGAGATAAGCTGCAAATTCTTTTTGAGTTCTATTGTATACTAGTTAAAGGTGACTCCAGTTGAAGGATTTGCACAATAATGTAAAGTTCGATTCTATAAAGCATCAAGTGTGATATTAATATCTATGTATTTTCTGCGATTGTGTATTTTCTTTTTTCTTCTTTTTCCCACCAGTTTATTTCCTTTCTTTCCAAAAGAAAGATGATCTGTGTTGGCCCAGCCCACATTTTCCTACACATCTCTTCCATTTCTCTGACGTTCATCACTGGCTCTGCCTACATTTTTAAAGCATTTCCCTCTGTCTCAAGTGGAGCTTTTTGATAGAGTTTGCTATAATGGGATCGTTTGTCTTCTGTGTTGGGCTGCAATTACTCAAACACATCTTTATCTCCTGTTCCAAATGTCTGCTAATAATTTTCCCTGTGCTTGGCTCTTGTCAAAATTTATTTTCCCTTTTCTGTAAAATACAGTGTTTCTGACATCCATGTGATTTGTCAGTGATTTCATTTGTCCTCCTGGGTGTAGATTATGCTCCATACAGCAAATGCAAATGCCATTTAGTTGGAGCCAAGTTTTACAATGCTGTGGTAGGTTCTGGTCAACATCTGTGCAGAGACGCGACACACTAACTTTGACCTTTTTTGGATCTGTAAGTGTCTACGGAACCTCATGGGTGGTGTTTAGTGGTGAGATATAATCAGATTAAAGCATTATAGCCATACTCTGTTAGTAGAATGAAACCATGAAATCCAGTTAAGCCCCTCAAGGAAGGAGTCGTGTCTCTGTGTTAAAGACATTCTTTGCCAGTGATAATAACCTGGTGTTTTTCTCAAGTGTCAGCAGGTAAACTGAGTCACCAGGCTGCGTTCAAACCACATCATGTTTAGTTTGCATTAGAACAGCCAGAACACTCTGTACCAGGAATGATGTGAGGCTCTTTTCTGCCCAACAACAAGTTAGCAGCGTTGTTGATACAGGCACATTCTTTCAGCCCCCCTTCACACAAATTTAGGTTTTTTTTTTTTTTTTTTGTTAATTTAGTGGCTTGTTCCCTCCCTATATCCCCAGAAAAGCCTACGGTAGCTCTCACCACCCTCCCAACTCCACATTCACATATGCAGACCGTGAGTGTTTCACATCAGCCAGGATCATTTTAGCTCCATTTCTGTGTCTCATGCTGACTTAAATCAGAGCTTGCAGTGGACATCTAGCTACACAGGGTTTGGTATGTACTGCTTTCCTACATTTGGCAGTTAAATTTACCCTACATGATGCATGCCAAGTCACTCTTTTTGTTGCAAGTTGCATTTGTCTCCACTGAAATCTACCGTTGCCTGTACTGTATGCTTTATTGGTTTTGGCGTATGGTACAATGTTTTGCAGCTTCTTTTATGCTGAAAAGGTTTCTCAGAATTAGTCTGCAACAAACTAAAAAGATTTACACCTCGGAAAGAAAAGACTGTAGCACACAGGACTCAGGACACAGGATTTGCAGCTTTTATTAGTGCAAATGTTTCCACAGTCTAACAGTCTGTTTGCACTATTAAAGGCTGCAAATCCATCCGTGTGCTACAGTCTTTTCTCTCTCAAGTTTGTTGTTGCCTGATCTGAAAAGCCCCTGATTCAGCTGCACATTGCTTAAAGATTAGAAAAAAAGATTTATACTGGCCGTCCACAACTGGTGCATGAATGCAATGTATACTACTCTTTCAGTAGTATTCAAATAGTTAAGAACACTTGCACAATACTGTTGTGAAACAGTTAATGCTGTTATTGGGAAATAATTTATCATGTCTGCTTTGACAACTGGTTGTCTTACCACATCCAGCGGGGGTTGTATTGGATGTAAACTGTAGATGCTAGAGCTGGTGAAAGCATATCTGCACCGAGTGAGACTGAGACCACACAGGATTGATTGTACTGTTCACAGGTTCACGTGCAGGTAGAATGATAATGCAAAAATGTGTGTACAGGTGCTTAACAGTATTTTACCTTCACACTTGAGATAAGATTAACTTTATTGATTCCCAACAGGAAATCTGGTTGAAATGGCAAAGGACAAAGTTTGAGAGAGGAGTTAGATGATGTGGGGGGAAAATGATTGTGTGTTGCCCCGATGATGTGTTTTTTCCATAATGGCGAACTTGCATAGAAGGGAAATGCCCAGTTTTAGTCTTTCCCAGATGTTACCACAAATACAGCCACATTCAAAGGACAGACTACTGCTTCTTCTCCTATTTTAACATATCTATATGCTACTACTGATTTACAGAGAAATCCACAAGTGTTGCACATGTGTAGGTATGTGCACTGTGCGTACTGTAAAGAGCATTTGATTACAAACAGGACTTCTTGCACTGGTTTAGACCAGCAAAAATGTGCAGCACTTGCAGGGGACTGGTGAGGAGAGTCTATTAAAATCATAGTATGTAATACAGAAGTGGTCACATGGCTCTTTTGTTGTCATTTTTACCCCATGAAAATATGCTTTGGCCATCCAAAATAAACATTCCCACTCACAAGATGATCCTTCTATCAATTGGCACGGGGAAAGTGCTAGGGATTTGTTTGACTTCTATTGCTTTCTAAGCAGCCTGAAGGTACATTAGAAACATTTCTCTTAACACAGACATTAAGACACATTAAGACAGATCCTAGAACGTCTACATTGGTGTAGTCTCGGTCTGCAGAGAGTTTAATCAGTTCCAGATGTTCTTTACCTGGTGTTGGGTTCACATGGCAGTCACTGTTTATCTTTTTTTAGTGCCTGGAAGACTCAATTATATTTTCTTAATAATAAAATGACAGATAAGCTTAATATAAAGCAGGTCATAAAACTTCGGCACCTCACTTGATCTTTTAAACGGGTTGTTTGTTGTTTGATCGTCTCGTCTCCTGCTGCCTGGTCTATGGGAAGAAATAGGCTGCAATAACAATACTAGTTTGAACTAGTAGGAATTCAAATGTACAGATTCGTAATCTTACTTCTGCATGTAAAGCTTTGTACTTTTATCACAATGAATGCTACCATCATGAAAATACAATGGATAAAATGCAAAAAAAGCAAATTCCTGACGAGCTGTTGTAGACAGGGTGTAGGCGGACTGAACACCAGCTGTCAGCTGACATAAGCTTGGACAAAAGACACCTTATCTCTAGCCTCTCACTAATATGAAATTGTTTTAAATTATTATTACAATGTATAATGGGTTTTAGCCATCAGTAACCTTAATGTCCTGTTTTATGTCTTTCAGATCTGGGATCTTTTTTATTTATCAGCTACTGTTGTTTTATCATCTTGATATAAAAATGAATTTGAACTGATGACATTTTTGAGAAGTCCACAACAGAAAGTGATCACCTCTTGTTCACTTCTTGCGTCACTTCTTGTTCTGGGGGACCCCAGCAGTAAAAACATGTTTGAAGACATGTTTGAACAGTACTTTTTATGCAGCACTACCCTCCCAAATCTCAACTTGATTTATTGGAATTTCTCTTATTGGGGTTTTACAAGCCAATAGAATAAAACCAAAATAACATCACTGGTAGGATATGTTGCTCTAGATATCTTTGGCTGTGAATTACTCTTTTTGCAAACAAAGGAAATATTTGCTCAGACACAGCTCATATCCCTTATAATACATGAAATATTTCCTTATTCGGTGCAATAACAATGCTTAATGGTCATTTCTGTATTTTGTCGGCATCATCAAAAGTGCAAGGTTGGTCAACAAAGGGAAGGTCAGAAGAAAAGTCATATTTAAAGAAAAAGAAGACTGACTTTGCAATTAGCAGTGTGGTTTGTGAGTCCCCAAACAATGAGGAAGTAAAGCAAAGGTGAACAAAAGTGTTAATCATGTTTTAAACTCACTTTGTGCCATTCACCAAGAGGGAAAAAATACCACTTTCTAAAAATGCATGCATTATAAGGAATAAAACTAATGGCTTAAGTGTTAATAAATAATTTAGTAATACTTTATACATCCATAATCCATCAATAAGGTCAATGTTTGGGTGGCCAGGTTGTGAAAAATCTATTTAACTGGTTTATATTGTTATCCAGCCTCACATATGTTGTCTTTTTTAGGAAACTGTTCATATCATCACAAAGTTATTCCAGAAGGCACTGGGACCATCTGACGAAAATCGATTTATTAGCCAAATTAATTAATTAAGAATTACATTATTAGAAAATTCCAAAACCATGTCCCTTTTTTAATTACTTACCAGCCTTCACATCTACAGATGATTAGAAAATTAGTAGTATCAGGTCTGCAATTATAAATGTTAGAAAATCATTCATAAGAATGAGAGTTGTGAACTTTCAGCTGCAGCTCACAGTCTTCCTCAGCAGATAAAGTCTGCTCATTTTTTCATGGAGATGACTCTTGCCATAACTAAGTGAACTTTGGTCAAGGTTCAAGGTCAATAAGGAACTTTTTTTCTCAACATTAATAAGTTCTTCCAACACTAAAATCAATATACGTTTCATCTTATAAATCTCCTGTAAAATATGTCCTATTAGAAAGAAGTAGAAATATTTAATTGATACTGTCATTGTAAAAACTGTTACTTAGCTAACTGTGGGTGTTTTTCATACTCCCACATGTACAATATCATAATTAAATGATGAGGTAGCAGAGGAAACATCTGTACATACTGTCAGGTCAGAAAGGACAGATGTTTTACTCTAAGCCAGGAGCTTGTACTACAAGAGTGACAGGACATCATCCAGGGCCTTTTACTCTGAGTTTCTGTTCCACTGGATATTACCAGGACTTCACCGAGATACCATATCTGCATTTTATTTTACTTTTGACTTTTTATTAATAGGGCGGTGAAAATAGGGTTTTAACCTGCTATTCACATATCAGTGTATTTTTTGTTTCATAAGGAATAAACTCCAGGCCTCCTGGATACAAAACTAAATGCAGGTACTACAGATGATCCATTAATAGATAAATAGATAACACTTTAATCACCTTTCATTACAACCTTCCTTACATCATGATTAGCATTTATGGTCTAGTGTGTGATCTTGCAATATAACTCAATCTGCTGAGTGTCTGGGCAAGATATCAGCTGTAAATGTTGCTTATCAATAAGACAAGTAACTAGAGTCTTTTTTATAATGCTGTAGTCATCTTTGTTCTAATCAAATTGTTCTTCTTGCCTGTGCAAAACCAACATGTTCTGTTTCCTCCTACACATGCTCAGTTGTAAAACTCATGACTTTCTGTTCTTCACTCTCCTGATTAGTGTTAATGACAATAAGGACACACAGAGAAGAGTAGAAGTAATGACAAAATGCAACAGGAAATACAAACTACAAAACACAGACAACAAAGACAGACCAATATTAAAAAGAAGAAAGAAGAAAATACCAGTAATAATAACCCCAAGCATGAGGAAAAAAAAAAAAACAATAATAGGGACAGGAGGGTTAAGCTTTCAACTTAATATTCTAGATCCATCTAGGATCCCTCAATATATTATAAGTACATTTCAGAAAATACATAATATGTCCTGTTCTGTACTAAGAAAGAAATCAACTAGTGAGAAGAATTTGTCTTGTCCAAATGGAGCGAGAGCCCATCTCTGTCCTACCGAACACAATATGATACAGTAGCTGAATTCAAATTCAGTAACTAAAAGAAGTTCATTATTAATGCTTAAAAGATTTGTTCAACATTTAGAGAAATACGCTGATTCACTTTTTTGCTGAGAGTTAGATGAAAAGTTTGGTACCACTCTAATATATGTCCAGAAAATAAAAGGCTACAGCCAGCTGCCTTAGCTTAGCACAAAAACTGGAAAAGCGAGGGAAGCAGCTAGCCTGTCTTTATCTAAAGTAAAAAAAAAAAAGTTTCCTCCCAGTACCTATTAAACTGGAGTTGTTATGTCACATTTAATTTTTCTTTTATCACCTTCATATATTTCACACACTTCATTTCTCATTTCTGTCCATAGCACAGTCCATATTTACTTTGTACAGCCAATATTTCAGTTCAAGTTTTATATCCCATATCAAAATTATTATTATTCCTTTCTGTCAATATATTTCAAATTTTGAATTTAATTTTTAATTTGTTTATTTCATTATATATCATTACTTACTCTTGTTCTATTTTCATTCTTCCATGTTGTGTTTGTGGGACTAGAGACTACAAGACACATTCTTTGTATGCTTGCATACTTAGCTAATAAAACAGATTCTGAAGTTGATGTTTTAACACTTTGGGTTTTATATAGCATATTATGTGTTAATTGGTGAGCTTCACGTACAATATTTAGCCAAGCTTGATGTATCCCCCTGCTTCCTGCTTCATGTTTATGGAAGAGACATGAAAGTGATAGTGTTACCCATCTTCTCATCACACCTTTGGCAAAAAAGCATATTTCTCAAAATGTCAAACTATTGTTTTAAAGCATGTATTTTTTTTTAAGGAGAAACATCATAATATCCCTCTTGCAGAAGAAAAGTTAAATTGTTACCAAAACACCCTTGCTCAATTAAATACACTCATGGGTCTTGTGGTCCACTGAACATTCATTCCTTCTGTCATTAGTTGCATTTTTCATAATCCTATCCAGCAGGAACCTTGCAGTCACCCCTGAGAACTTCCCTCAGCCTCTCAGCATGGGGGACTTTGCAATATGCGTTGACAAGTTCTTCATGATGTTGATGCACTTCTCTAGAATGCCATAGCAAATACAAAAATGACACAAGGTAGTTTTGAAAAATTTTTGTAGAATTTCTGGTGTTTGTATTTATAATAAATGAACATGAATGGCAGAAATGTAACGATTTATTATAGTTACTGCTGTATATGTAGTATATGTATAGTAATGAAACTACAATGCCAGTTTTGAACACCAAAGATTCTGCACCATTACTTGATATTCTTGAATCTGAGAGCTGCTGACTTGCAGACAAAATAACCCAAGTCTTTCCATCTTCCCATTTCTCTCTAGGTATTATGAACATGTGTTATTTGCCATGTTAATAGCTCAACCTTTAACTGAGGAGAGACAAGACTTGGTGTACTGGACAAACACAGACTGAGACGCCTCAGAGTCCTGCTCTGACCTCCTGAATCGGGCATGGGGAAAGTCTACTATGTCAGTAAAAATGTGGGACTCGGGCTGCTTGTACTGGCAGCAAGTGCTCTGGCTACAATTATAGCTCTATCCATTGCCTATGACAAGGAAAGAGCTAAGAATCAAGGCAATCCAGGAGATGGATCAGCAGACAGCACCAGCATGCCTTCACCCGCCACTACCCCCTTCACCTCAAAGGAGCCATGGGACCACTACAGACTTCCAGACTCCCTTGTTCCTGTCTTCTACAATGTGACCCTGTGGCCTCGGTTGGAGCCCAACGCAGACGGCCTGTACATCTTCACTGGATATTCAGCAGTGGTGTTCAGATGTATGAAGGAAACAAACCTAATCCTCATCCATTCCAACAAGCTGAATCTCACTGCATTCGATGGACACCATGCTAGGCTGAGCGGACTGGATGATACCACTGCCCCTGCTATAGAAAAGTCGTGGCTTGTGGAGAAGACAGAATATCTGGTTCTTCAGCTACGAAGCAAACTGACTGTGGGAGCATCTTATGTACTTTACACTAAATTTCAGGGGGAGCTGGCAGATGACCTGGAAGGCTTCTACAGGAGTGAATACATTGACAATGGTGTGAAAAAGTAAGCAATGACATAGTGTATATTAACGGTGGACAATCATTCTACAGTTAATTTCATGGCTCCAATGTTCCTGTTGTCAGGACTTTGGATTATCTCCCTTGGTTGATGTGTGTGTTAATGTTTAATTTGAACATTTTGCAGAGTTGTTGCTACCTCGCAGATGCAAGCAACGTATGCCAGGAAAACCTTCCCTTGCTTTGATGAGCCAGCCATGAAAGCCATCTTCAACATCACAATCATCCATGATCGAGACACCAAGGCTCTGTCTAACGGCAGGGAAATTGGTTCGTTTTTGAAGCAAAACAAAGCAAAAAAAAAAAAAAGTAGTCCTTTAAAATGTGTCTTACATCTTAGTGGAAACTGGAGAAAACATATTATATACAAGGCATTTTACAAGATATTAAATAGACTTGTCATAAAAGTTACTTTCAGAGCAGACAACGTGATGAAGATGAGAAGATAGACCATGTGTTTTATATTTTCAGATGTCTCTGTTGTGTGCGAGACAGTTTTGTTGTAAATAATTAATGACTTTGGCAACATGTTATGAGAAAATCAGCAACTAGATACTGTTAATGAGTGTCAAGGTCTAACTCTTCCTCTCTCTGTACAGAAACTGCAGACACTGTCATCGATGGCGTGGTTTTCAGAAAAACCACATTTGAGCCCACAAAGAAAATGTCCACATATGTGCTGGCATTTATTGTCACTGACTTTGACAGCATTCAGTTGAACCAGCACAACAATGTGCTGGTAAGAACTTTTTTCCCCTTTATTTACACTGGTTTCCATTACCATTGAGGTCAGCTTACAATTTATTCCTTGATCACCAGCAGTCCAAAGAAGAACTTGCTCCATCTAGAGAGAGAGATACAGGTTTTTAAAGTTATTGTGGACTACAAGCCCTTCTATTCTTTGCAGGTCCGAATCTGGGCTCGAAGAAAAGCCATAGAAGACAATCAGGGTGGCTATGCTCTCAATGTTACAGGGCCGATCCTTCAGTTTTATGAGCGCTATTACAACGCAACATATCCACTTTCCAAGTCAGGTAGGTCAACTCAGCATCAATGTGCTGAGCCATTCATTTTCCTATGAAGACAAAAACATTAATCTCATTTTCTTTATTTCAGTCAGCACACATTGTCTTTGCAATTGGAAAGAGATAAGCCAGGAGTCTGTGGTCAGAAGTGTATTTTCTTTAGATCAGCAACATTACAAGAGTCAGTAGGGACTCAAACAGCAAAAAAAAAACAAACAAAAAAAAAAACAACTGACGAAACAATACCACAAATGGTCATATGATATTGCTAGTATGCTCCATTGTCTCAAAATCATAAACCAAGAGTATTTCAACTTGACTTTTCCACTTTTTCAAAATACACCATGTGGATGGTGAACAAACGCTGACTGGTGGATTGGATGTATACTAAATTTACCAGTCTACCCTTATTATGTGGAAAATTGTAGATGCTGTCATCCAAGGTAATGTTAAATTGCTGAATGTTTTTAAATTGTTTGGTATGACATTCTCTCCAATCAAGAGGAAATGGATCACACCAGGGGAGACTGTCCTCCCAAGAAAATTACACAATAAGTTGTTGAGAGGACATATGAGAGATGACATCTCATTTGAAGGAGGTGGGGTCGTGGGAGGCTACATCCCAACAGTGGACTTTGCCACATGATACTGCTGTGCATTTCCCATGTCCAACCGCAAGTTGGGACAGTTTTTTAAAAAAACTATAACTACAGTTGTACCCTTACCTTAACCCTGTAGTTATTATTGTAGCCATAACAATGAAGGCTGCCTAACTTTAAGAAAGTAGTAACTTCAACCCTCATCACATGTTTCTCTAAACCTAACAAGGTGATCATTTTAACCCAAACCATGATCTTTCCCTAAACCTACTCAAGTGGTTTTTGTGCCTAAACCTAATCTGATTTTAACCATAGTGTTGTCACATCATAAAACATCATTATGTTTTTTTAACAGTGACTTGTAGTGGTTTTGACAGACAAATGGCGTTGTAATGCCAATTACTGCCGATGAGGGCACCAAATTAGAAAACACTCTTATGCATCATTCTGGGGTGTTGAGGTGGATTGAGGTTAAGTGTATATTGTCATGGCTTTGGTAGTCCATTTTAAAGACACCTAGGTTGTCTTTGAATTTCTGATGTTTTTGTCCTCTCCAGATCAGATTGCTCTGCCTGACTTCAATGCTGGGGCAATGGAGAACTGGGGTCTGATCACATACAGGGAGACGGCCCTGCTCTATGACCCCTTTATATCCTCCACTGGAAACAAAGAGAGAGTTACAACAGTCATCTCCCATGAACTGGCACACATGGTAGGCCACAATATTTCTGACACTTTGCTGTGTTCACATCAGACCAATTTTCAGTAATCAAAACAAAAAAGGGTAGAATGTTGTTGTAGAGGGTTTTATAAGTAGGACATGCAAACCATCGACTAGAAAGTTTTAGTTGCTTTTAACATAATTAGGCTAATTCAAATTGAATCTCAACAAAGTCTTCCTCTCCTCCTCTCTAGTGAAGAACACAATGATGTTGTAAAAAACACATTATGTCACAGTACTTAACCTCCCTTTGCAAAAGCAGATGACAAATGTTCACCTGGGGACAAATCCACCATAAGGAATGTTAAATTCTGTGGTTGGGATTTTTTAAGCCCCTAGTGATTCAGTATTCTTGGAGTTCACTGGTAATGTTGACCAAAATCTCAGTTTACTGTCAGACACTAGCAGTGTTCATGGAAACATTAATTTTCTGAGAATGTGCTGTAATCACACAAGGCTTTAGTGGGTACAGCAGCAGAACTATTTTTGTGTGTGTCGTATTTTTTTAGTGGTTTGGAAACTTGGTGACTCTGCGATGGTGGAATGATCTGTGGCTGAACGAGGGCTTTGCATCATATGTGGAGTACCTGGGAGCTGACTATGCTGAGCCCACCTGGAACATTGTAAGAGTGATGCTTGTACCTTCAAAGACAGTGAGCCTTGACACCCCTCACAAGAGATGTACTGTTATGTTTCAAGCTTTATGATGACACCACTGCTGTATTAGCGGGTGGAGTTTGGAGTATCTTTGGTAGGGAACAAAGTATGGTCAAAGCAAGATGCATAGACATATAGTTTAGTGATGTATTGATCATCAACCTCTCACAGATAATGTTTAAACCTGTTCTAACTCATCTCTCTGCTTGGCTGCAGAAAGACCTGATTGTTTTGTATGACATCCACAAAGTCTTTGCTGTGGATGCCTTGGCATCCTCCCACCCATTGTCCCGCCGAGAAGAGGAGGTCAATGATCCTGCTCAGATCAGCGAGATGTTCAACACCATCTCCTACAGCAAGGTCTGCTATTAATTTTACATTCAGGAGTGAAGAGCCTTTAAGATACTCAAAAATGAGGTGATGTCTTAGGAGAGTTAAAGTTTTACTTTCCATATGAAGGCAGTTTTACCTGATCATTTCTTGGAAGACCTACAAAATGTTACCCAGGAAAAATGCCTATCAAACAACAATAGTAAAATCAATACATTTATCCAAAATATGTAGTAAGGAGTAAGTAAGTATTTTTTTCCATCAATCTATTCCAGGATCTTGAAATTTCTATCTGAGTCCACCATGAGGGAAACATCTTGTTTTAATATTTTCCTTGGATTGAATGCAAGAGACTTTGCTGTTACGAGAAGTTAAAACCAACCAAATGCGGGTGGTTTATGTGTTTGTTGTCAGGGAGCAGCAGTGCTCAGGATGCTGTCAGAATTTCTCAGCGAGCCTGTTTTTGCCAAAGGACTCAGTGTGAGTATTAAATCTATTATAAGACCTCATCACTTATTTATGACTCCCATGTGTGACAGACTTTGTGGTTATGACAAAACAAACTAAATACATGAAGACATGACAAATGTGCATGAGTGCACCTGTGTGCAATAGTTTGTCAGTTGAGATTCTGACAGACTTTTTTACTACATGTTGCCTAATAAAACTTTATCATTTTGATTACAGATAACAGTCTGTTGACAGTTATTGATGTTTGTCCTGCTGTTCATCTCTGCTTTCTTTCATCAGTCTTATCTGAATACATTTGCCTTCAACAACACAGTATATACAGATTTATGGGACCATCTCCAAAAGGTTGGTTTAGAAAAAAACATCACAGTCACAGCTGTGTTTTGCAGGGGTTTGTTTTTCTTCAATTCCTGCTGCCCTCTGTTTGTTATCAGGCAGTTGAAAACACACAAGGTATGCATATTCCACACACCGTCCATGACATCATGCACCGCTGGACCCTTCAGATGGGCTTCCCAGTGGTCACTATTAACACTCGGACAGGAAGTATCACCCAGAAACACTTCCTGTTGGATCCAGACTCAATAGTGGACAGGCCCTCTCAGTTCAAGTAGGAATCAGTTTTACCTTATCCTGTAAGTTCCATGTAGATGACAAATGGAGAGTTTCATCCCAACATGAGATATCCTCCATTTGGATTAATGTCTGCATTAATGAAACAATCACTGCTGACTGATATCGTAGCTCTTGGTGTCATGGTTATTGAAAACTGCTACTATTCTGTGTCGTCACTTGTTTTCTCTTTTTGTATTTCTGTCCAGTTACACATGGTTTGTCCCAATTAAATGGATGAAGACAGGTGTGGATCAGCAACAGTACTGGCTCCTTCATAAGACAGGTTCAGTCATAGTTCTTCTATATAAGACCTACATATTAGAGAAGCAAAGACGTGGTGTCCACTGAATATTTTGCAGGCTTGAATTCCTTTCATATTTTTTACTAGACACCAACAATCAGATGAGAGTGTCAGGAGAGGATTGGGTGTTGGCGAACACCAATGTATCCGGATATTTCAGAGTGAACTATGATGCTGACAACTGGGATCGTCTCCTCTCCCTGCTCAACACCAATCATAAGGTGAGTCTTTTCACCTGTCTGACATTCTTCATTCTATGCAGTGACAGGTTTGTTTGTCCACTAGATAGATTCAGCATATTTCAATTCAATTCAATTCAATTCAATTTTATTTATATAGCGCCAAATCACAACACAAAGTCATCTCAGGGCACTTTTACATGGAGCAGGTCTAGACCACGCTCTTTAATTTACAGAAAGAGAAACCCAACAGTTCCCCCCATGAGCAAGCACTTGGCGACAGCGGAAAGGAAAAACTCCCCTTTAACGGGAAGAAACCTAAGGCAGACCCCGGCTCTGGGTGGGCGGCCATCTGCCTTGACCGGTTGGGTTGAGAGAGAGAGAGAGAGAAAGAGAGAGAGAAAGGGAGAGAAGGGGGGGGGGGGGGGGGGTTGTACACAGTGAAAGAGCAGCAATAACAACAACAATAGTCAGTAAGCAGCAGCAATAGCAGGAACAGCTAGCCGAGGGCAGAAGAAGGACGTCAGCACATCAGCATGGTCTATGGTTTATGGAGCTTCCTGTGGATCAGAAAGCACAAAGAACTCCGGGGAAGAAGTGAAATTAGTAACATGCATTAATAGTAATAGAATACATAGAGATGGAGGAGAGGAGAGAGGAGCTCAGTGCATCAATGGAAGTCCCCCGGCAGTCTAGGCCTATAGCAGCATAACTAAGGGCTGATCCAAGGCGAGTCAGATCAGACCTAACTATAAGCTTTATCGAAAAGGAAAGTTTTAAGCCTACTCTTAAACATAGAGAGAGTGTCTGCCCCTCGGACCGAAACAGGGAGATGGTTCCACAAGAGAGGAGCCTGATAGCTGAAGGCTCTGCCTCCCGTTCTACTTTTAAATACTGTGGGAACCACCAGTAGACCTGCATTCTGGGAGCGCATATTCAGTTACTGTCCTCTTTCCTGTTCTGCATATGTATGGTTTCAGAGTTTTCATTAGTTATGTATAATCTGATTGGTTTGGAAAACTTCACTTTTGAGTTACATTTTGTTAATGGTTTCTGAAGCTACAGACCCCAGTGCAGTGTAATGAAAGATTAAAATGATTATAAAATGAAATTATTATGGCTTTTCTCAGCTGGTCTGTTTGTTTCACTTTATCAGCTTGGTTGCCTGTGATATAATGTATAAATGTAAATGTATGTGTTTCATTTCATTGCAGAGTTTATCAATCATCAACAGAGCACAGATCATAGATGATGCGTTCAACCTAGCAAGGTAATGAAAAATAAGTATTTAAAGTATTCATCACCTCAGACATTGTGTGTGGGCAAAAAATGTAAAAGATTTTTTTCGCTATATGTAGAGCTAAAATAATCAATACAACACTGGCCCTGAGAAGTACTAAATACTTGTCCAAGGAGAGAGAGTACATCCCCTGGGAGTCAGCACTGAGAAACCTCAACTACTACATCCTCATGTTTGACCGCACTGAGGTCTATGGAGCTTTCCAGGTTAGTATTGCTTTTAATAAGTATTGCTTTAATATGAAAACTGATACTGATAGTCATTCTAATGCCAATTGAAATGCACAAAGGGAAAGAGTACAATGACTGGACATAGAAACTATTATTATACACAATATATGCAATTTTTAAACATTTTTAGGCATACCTCAAGAAACAAATCCAACCACTTTTTGAGCACTTCAAGACAATTACAGTTAACTGGACTAAAGTACCTACAGGACACACCGACCAGTAAGAATTCTTTTACAAGCAAAAATCACATGATTTACTATTTGTTGACCTAATTTAATTCAGCACAATAATGCAATTCATTTGGACTCTTTCTAAAAGTCTCATTAGTTTTTTCCTAATATCTTTTATCACGTCCCTTCTTAGGTATAATCAGATCAATGCTATTGGAACGGCTTGCAGTATGGGTGTGGTCGGTTGCAGGGAGCTGACAAAAAGCTGGTTCAAACAGTGGATGGAAAATCCACATCACAACCCGTGAGTATGAAGAACTTTAAGTCAGTTCTTTTGTGTTTTATTTGAGATTTAAATATTTGTCCCAAATAGTCAGTGAAACAACCTTACGGATGTTGGCTGTAGTTGTATGGCAACATACTGTACACACTAATTGTGTGTGTGTGGAGTGAGCATGAGCAGGTGTGTGTGTGTTTGCATTCACATATTCACAGTATATAGCCTGTAATGGTAGACAATGAAATCTGCCAGTAAATACTTTACAGCACCATCACTAATAATTGCCACCTTAATTAGTGCCATGGACCCCATAGTGTGGTATTCATTTTACAATCTACAATGTTGATGCCTTGTTGCCTTGATGTTGACCAGGATCCATCCCAACTTGAAAGGCACGGTTTACTGCATGGCCATAGCCTTTGGTGGTGTGGAGGAGTGGGACTTTGCCTGGAGCATGTTCAAGAACGCCACTCTAGCATCTGAAGCTTCTAGGCTCAGGTCGGCATTGGCCTGCGCCAAAGCTCCTTGGCTTTTGAACAGGTACGTGCAGCATCCAGATCTGTGAGAATATTCACAGTGTTTTGTGAATAAGACACTTCTTTGAACTCTACCAGTATAAATTCGTGGAGAGTTCTTATCTAACCTGCATGCCACTAGTTTCAGTTGTTTCCTGTAATTTTCAAGGAAGACACTAACTAGCTTGATTAATAAGAATGAAAATCACTTGATACATTGGATAGTTGAACATTCATTTGAACTTTTGTTCAAATCAAGACAGCCATGACAGATAAAGTTTGTCACTTGGTGTTTTCCTGTAGAATGATTGAACTTGAGACTATATAATTTCTGAACAGCCTCCTCTGTGGACACAAGTAAAACTTTCAGTATGACATATAAGACAATTGAAATTATATCTGTTTAACATTAGGTTAACTGCTGGACTGTTTGTGCAGTTCACTGCAAACCTCTAGTGAAATGAGCTAGCAACACACCAACTGTGTGTGTTTGTGTGACAGAACTCACTGGCGTGGACAAATCTTTGCCTGAATCTGTTGACTTTGCATGCAATTTTGCTGCATCTAAAATTAGCTTTTCATTCTGTCTGAGCACAGCCTAGCTCAATGACTTAAAGAAATAGTGCAACAGAAGTACTTTCTTGCTGTGAGTTAGATGATTCCTCTCATTCTCATCTGTTAAATATGTGGATATAGCCAGCAGCTGGTTAGTTTATTTTACTTAGCATAAAGACTGGGAATGGTGAAACAGCTTCCCTGGCTCTGTTCAAATGTAAAAAAAAAACATCTTCCAAGACTGCTAAAACTCACTAATTAACATGTTATGTCTTGTTTATTTTATCTGTAAAAAACACAAGTGTACAAATGGCAGATTGTGCTTTGCCTATTCAACTATTTCTCTCACTATTTCTTGGCCTGGAACAGTTACTTCCTGAAGTCTCTGCTAGTTGCTTGGCAATCTCAGGGTAAAACCACAACCACTGTTGTTTACTTAAATTTTTTATGGATTGAACAAATGAGATATAAGATGTCAATTAGTGGTTTTAGAGGTTTAGAGGTGCTTGTAGTCGGCTTTTGTTACTTTTGGATGGAGCCAGACTAGCTTTCCCCCTGTTGCTTTGCGCAAAGCTAAGCTAACCTAGTGCTGGCTATAGCCTTATATTTAACTTATAGCAATATGGATCTTTTCATCTAACTCTCGGCAAGAAACTGAAAATGTTTAAATTTACCAAAAATGTCAAATAATTGCTTCAACAAAAAGGTAACAAATGTATCACCCTTTTCATACGGTCCAAGTGTTATTGAATGATCTTTTGCACGAGCCAGGTATCTAGAGTACACCCTGGACCCAACTAAGATCCGGAAGCAAGACGCCACCTCTACCATCCAATACATTGCCCGAAATGTTGTGGGGATGCCGCTGGCCTGGAACTTCATCAGAGAAAAATGGAGCTTCATTTTCCAGCAGTAAGTTCCAGCTTGACTCCTAACATGAGGGTTTGTTGGAAAAACAGTCAGCACTCTTGAGGAATGACATAAGAATGGAACAAAAGATTAAATAAACAGCATCCACAGCAACTCTTAACTGAGCGTACAAGTCAGGAACACCTAGGATTTCTTGGTAAAGATGTAACTTCTCCAAGTGCACACAACACAACCAGACTTTGCCTTTACTGGCAGATTTTCCTATTTACATTGACATTTACCTGGTGCTTAACGGCATCTTTCTTTGTGTTTTAGGTACGGAAAAGGATCATTTTCCTTCTCTAATCTCATCAGTGATATCACAAGGAGATTCTCTACAGAGTTTGAGTTGCAGGAGGTATGCGGTCCACACAGCCACAACCACACTGAAATACACACTAAATTCTCCTGAGGCTATTTCGAAAAGAAAGACAAGAAATGCAGAAATTTTTGTGTCTTTGTTTTTGTTTCTCTATCCAGTTAAATAAATTCAAAGAAGACAACCAAAATGTTGGTTTTGGCTCAGGCACCTTGGCCCTGGAGCAGGCTATAGAGAAGACCAGAGCCAACATCAAATGGGTGAAGGAGAATAAAGCCCATGTGCTCAAGTGGTTTACTGAGTCCACATGAGAATACCTGGAAAGTCAAAATGATGTTCTATTTTTTGTGTACTGTCAGGGATATGTAATGAATGACAATAACTGTAATCATCAGGTACAACAAACACCCTGTTCTTTTTCTTGGTGACTGATGTAACATAATACGTCACTGGATACCAACTTCAGTGCAAAAGAACAGACACATGATCATCAGTGGATCACATGTATCACTATATCAAGCAATGTAGTTGTCAGTTGATTTGTAGTTGAACTCTCACCTCTAGTCTGTGATCATCATAAAGAAAACCATTGCAACAAAAATTAGCTTTACTCACATAACATTTATTTTTAACATCAAAAAAGTATTAATTTATGTTGCTTTCTTTTCACATTATACACTGCTGCTTTCTATGATATATGCAAAGCATGTACACCATAAACACAGGGCATTAATTCACTGGTAGAACATCAGAGTGACTTTAATATATTACAATGAAGTGATTCATACTCTGTTGGATAGACACCACACACTAATCATGATACCTTTCATGCAAACTTAATTCTGTGTAATAGACTGCGAAACAGTTCAATAAAATTGTCTGTGTGTGTGTGCGTGTGCCTGAGTGTGTGTACAGTATGTGTTTATCCCTGCAAATGTGTGATGAATGTAAGTTTGTCTCTGTTTTTTTCAATTGCGGAAAGCTAACAGTTCCTGCAGCTCCCTCCATGTTAGGCCAAGATGCTGTTATCAGCACTGGATGTCTTTACATTGAGAATAATTTTGCCCTTAAGTGGTCGGACAGAATAGTAAACGTGATCTTCCAAAATAAATTTTACTAGGCTTTTCATTGTTTGTCCTTTGTGACCAGGTTACATTGCTGTCTCTGTCTCTCTTATTTTTTTCTGATCTCTCTGTCATGGATGTATAACGAGCTTCAGGTCTGTGTGCCTGCTTGCCCGAGGGCAGGGCTGAGCTACACATGCAGAACAGACAGGATGAAGGTCTGCATTCACACAAAATCCAGCAATTCAGCACCCTCCTGCAGGGTTGTGTGGAGTTGTGGGTGTTTATTTGTGCTTTAGAATGTAACTGCAGTGAACCAATCAGAAAATGATGTTTTATTTAACTATTTCATGGCTTTGTTCTCGACCACCGCTGCTCTCTCTCTCAGCGTGTATGTGTTTGTGTGTGTGTGTGTGTTTGAGTGTGACTTCACTGAATGGGGTCCTGTCACACTCGCAGCACTATACTAAATACTGCCAGCCTACGGTACCTTTTCCACCTTAGGACAAAGTGTGAAAGTTTTCCAGAGAAGAGAAACTTGTCATGTTCCAGCCTGTTCAAAACAGTTTCTCTGAGCGTTCAAGGTGACAGCATGAGCTGATAAGAGGTTTTATTGATGTTTTATAACCTGTATAAGGTTGAAAATAAAATGGTTAAAAGGGCACTGCAGTGATTACATGTCAAAGTTAATCTATCAGTCATGATGAGCACTACACACCCTGTGAAAACAATTATGTAATTCTTTGTCTTTTCTTGTGTAATCTGATGAAATTACTCACACTGCCTGTGTAACTTAATATGAAAGACATGCATTTGCCGAGCAGGGACTGTCGAACAAAAAATGTTATTGTATCTGGAAAGTGCATGATCCAAATTTTTTTTGGAGCTTGTGGCCATGTTATTTAGCAACCTTACCTTCACAGTTTTAGTAACTGTCGGGAATCATTTTAACATGATAACAGGCAGTGTGGTGCTAAGTACATATGTAGTAGGCTATGACAAGCAGAGAATAGTTTAAGCTGAGTGGGAGAACATTTTTTTGTTAAAACCAATGGGAAAGCTCTCTTATGTGATTTCTTTCAAATGTGCCAGATTGCTGTTGCATTTCAAAGCTTCTGATCCTCAGTGCCATTTTCTGTTCGATCCAAGCTAATGTGGAGCTGGTGTTCCCCAAACATATCAAGCTTCACAAACTGAAGCTAAACACTTTGAAATGTCCACCAGGAAAGCAGACCACATTATTCCAGAAGTTTACGAAACATTTTGTGCTTGCGTCATGCCGACTAGCATGAAATATCGTTTCTATTGAAAATGACTGTTACAGTTACACAACCAAGAAATTGGCAGATTTTTACCTTATTTGGTACAAACTGTATTCCAATTTGTCATCAAGCTCCTCAGGGTGGATTTTCAAAAGAGAGATCTGGAGCATTTCTTGGTGCCAATGGACGGTCAACTGACATGCTAAAAGTGAGTGCAGCGTGTCAACCAATGCTGACTTAAAATCAGATCCAACAATTTATAGGTGCAAGAGAAGCTGAGTAAAAACTAACTAGATACAAGGTAAGAAAAAATCTATTAAAATGGTTTGTCATCATTGAATCTTACTATAATTTGGTTGTGCATCTGTCTGCATGTCATGTTGGTCTTAAAAGTAGTGTGGTAGCTATATCAGTCCTGTGTTAAAAAAATGTTGCTTCCACTTCCAGTTTCATTATGATCAAGAAGGCCAATTTGAGTGATAGACCCATGAGTCTGAAGACATCAAAAACTTTTGTTTTATAATATTGTGTGTTTTTGCATACAGATGTCTGAACAGAGCAGAAAAGAAAGCCATGCAAATGTCTCTGAACATTTGTAGCCCATAGTCTATAAATGCTTTTGGTGTAGATACTGCACAGAGGACTGAAGCTGCTTCTGCTGTGCTACTGATGTGCTGCTTTAATTATGTAGCATATGTAGATACATTAGTGTATGACTTGTTTGACACACTTGATTTACAGTGGACTATAGCCCAAGCACAATACAATTCTTGCTAAATTACTTGACTCAGGTTGTACACAGTGTTAGACTGTCAGACCATCATCCTCCATCCTATTGTGTTGGCTGCTAATGCTTCTGTTTGACTTCATATTGGACAGAGGTTTATTAATCTTCAAAATTACTTCAGTAATACATTTGTAAATTTACTTATACTCTTATACTATATGGTTGCAGGCCAGATTACACATGTCATGATGTCAGGAAGACATTTATGTTGAGAAAGGCACCACATGCATCAAATATGTGTTTTCAGTTTTCCCATTGGAATGTCTTCTTTTCTTAAAACCACAACTATTTTGGTAAGACACTGCAAATTTAGGGTTTATACAAGTTTTGAGGCTAAATAAAAGTTTATGCAGTTTTGTAAACCGATCTTTAGACCATTTCATTTCATTATGCAATGAAGTTGGCTGCCTCACAATCGTATAACCATTTCTTGTATACACTTGACATTTTCACAATGTACACACACACACACGCACACACACACACACAGAAAGAGACTACTGTACTTCTACTGCCATACAATTTACAGTTTTGAATAAACAGAGACAACACAGGCCAGCTTCTACAGAGGGTTCTATTCAGAGCCATTATATAAGTATAAAGTTCACAGATAGGTAGCCCACTCTTATCTCAAGGACTTTTTGCAACTCGTTGTTTCGGACTTTCAGCTCTTTCCCCACCCAACAGATGAACCATTAACTTTTGGCTGAATTTGATAACACAAGGTATAAATAGCAACCAATTTCCCCCTCTTGTCTTCTTCTTCTCTGGTGGAGACATGGGGAAAGGATTCTACATCAGCAAAGCGGTGGCAGTAACCGGTGTGGTTGTTGCCATCGGTGCAGCGGCCACCATCATAGCCCTGTCTGTGGTTTACGCTCAGGAGAAGTCAAAGAATGAAGTGGTACCTACATCCACAGCCAACCCACCACCAACGCCATCCACTACGCCATCCACTACGCTGTCCACTACGCCCTCCACACCAAAGGAGCCCTGGGACTTCTATAGACTTCCAGACTCCCTTGCTCCTGACTCCTACTATGTAACCCTGAGGCCCCGGCTGGAGCCCAATGCACAAGGCCTGTACATCTTCACCGGAAACTCCACAGTGGTCTTCAGATGTGTCAAGGAGACTGACCTCATTCTCATCCACTCCAACAAGCTCAACCTCACCACTTTCGATGGACACCATGCCAAGTTGAAGGGCCTGAATGGAGCCACTGCGCCCAAACTGGCCAAAACCTGGCTAGAGGCTCCCACTCAGTACCTGGTGATCCAGCTTAACAGCATGTTGCAGGCCGGCAGCACATATGAGCTCTTCACCGACTTTGTTGGAGAGCTAGCCGATGACCTGGGAGGATTCTACAGGAGTGAATATATGGAAGATGGAAACAAAAAGTAAGACCTCATGTCAAGAGTTATGTCATAGTGAGGATGTAAAAAGGTGTAATAATTAATATGCAGTTGTGCTGAGTTTAAAGACCTTGAAACCTTAACTGGCATTGCAAACCATGTATTTAAACCAGGCCTTCACTGTAAAGGAATAGTTTGTCATTTTGGGAAATCTGCTTATTCACTTTCTTGTTTAGAGTTAAATGAAAAGATTGATCAAAGATACAAAGGTAACAAAATCTCCCTACCATCACATCTAATTCTCACAAACTATGTAATTATATTATACATGTATTATATCATTTGTTTAATTTGTACAAAACAAAGCATAAAAGTGGCAATTCACCTGTTTCCTGTCTTTATGCTAAACTAAACCAGCCAGTTACTGAGCTTCATACTGTATTTACCAAAGAGACATGAAAGTGGTACCAATCTTCATCTAATTTGGAAATAAAATGAATAAGCAACATTTCCCAAAATGTCATACAAAATAAATATTTTAATAATTCAATAAAAAGTAATAAAGTAATCAATAGATAAATGAAAAGAATAAAGATGAACCAATTCGACACAATTCAGAAATTTAAAGTAAATCCCATCTCCTTTTATGTTATGTTTTAATAAATGTATAATTTGGGCAAATAACATGAGGAATCCTTTAGTTCCTTTCCTTTGCCAGTTTAGAGGATAAGATTTCATGTTTTATCCTTCTTAACTATAATGTAGGTAAAGGACTATTCTCCACTTCATACATCCATGGCCTAACCCCTGGTCACAGGATTATTTCAGCAATCTTCTTGGGTTTTTAATGATAATTCTGCCCCCCTAACAACACCCCTGTCCCTGCAGTTGCACTGCAGGTTTACAGCATATATCGGTTTGAGTTTGTTAATATCAAGAAAGAACTTCTTTCTAAATTCTTGAATAAGCATCGGTAGACATAAATGTAACTGAGATGCTCTGAGCAACTGTTTGAGTGTTTTTTCTATTGCCTCTACAAGTAAAAACACAGCTGAAAAGTTCACAACCCTTTTCCATGGGCTGCTCAATTTCACACTGGAATTTGTAGATGTCAGCCTTGAGGGAGATGTCAATAAGTCAGGTTTAGAGAAAATGGACACACCAAAAACTACATAACCACTTCTAGAGACCACTTTTATCATATCTAGGTATTAGAGTATCTGAGGTCGGAGGGTTCCTTTATGATTTCTCATCTTTATGTGGATCCTAATCATTGGTTTCTGCTATTGTCAGAGTTTTGGCCACAACTCAAATGCAGCCAACCGATGCCAGGAAAGCCTTCCCCTGCTTCGATGAGCCAGCTATGAAAGCTGTCTTCCACATGACACTCATTCATCCCCAGGACACTGTGGCTCTGTCCAATTCCATGAACTACGGCAAGTTCTTCTTTCAGTGTTTAGTGCAATGTGTCATGTGCAATGTGAAGTATACAAGAACGATGTTTGCCAGTCACCCAAAGCTTTGAGAGTAATGTGCTTCACTTTGATTATATGATTGGTCAGAATCAAATAGTAGAGGTTTCATTTCTTAATGTCTACTTGCTCTCCAAATTTCAGTTACATTTAATGTAGGCCTACTGACAGTTCAAAATTATATTTAGTAGTTAAAAATGTTAATAACTGATGTATGTCAAATATGTCTTCTATCAATAACACACCTAATGTTGCCACTGCTGTATTTAATTTTGTATTAGCTCATAGGCACACAAGGAACTCCTCATTTCTTTGTTTAAAATAAATCTGCTGCTCTTTTTTCCCCCACACAGACCCTGTTAACATCATTGTGGATGACCAGAAATTAATCCAGACAAGATTTAAGCCCACAGAGATTATGTCCAGCTATTTGCTGGCTTTTGTTGTATGTGAGTTTACATACATTGGGACAAATCCAGATGCAGACGTTTTGGTAATTATTAATCACATCTTTAACTCAACATGCAGCATACACCACTTTTTCAAATGTTTCCTCATAATGAGAATATTGATTATCAATCATGCAAATAGAAAAAGATGTAACATATCAGCATAATTTACATTCATAGCTCTTTGAATACCTCTACAGTTACATTAGTTAATAATTACAGTGCATGTCCTATGTCACTTCTGTTTGTCAGAGAGACCACTGGAACAGCAGCTCTAGGCTGCTGTGCTGAAACAGACTCTGACTTCCGACCTTGCTGTTTAGCGCAATATGTGAAACAATAAACTATAATATTGATAATCATCTTTGAGAACCAAAGTAACACCTTGCTGTGATACTACTACTTCTAATACTATTGCTACTGCTACTATCCAGCTGCTACTACCGTTTAGATTAGATCCAATAATTCTAGTTGATATGAGCCCAACACAGCCTCCACATTCAAACAAGAAGGCAGTCCAGGCACTCCAAATATAAGAAAATGTAACAGTAAGGATGGGAAGTATAAAAAAGCCTTTATTGTAAAACCTATTTGTTTCAACCACTGTAGGTCTTTGTCAGGGCTTTAAAATAGACACTACAGGTATGGCCTCACCTATATGGTAGAAACAGCCAATAGGAGGCAATTCCATGGTCCAGACAATAACATGACAGGTGAAACAAATTGAAAATAATGAAGAAAAAAAAGAGATCACATAAAAACATATAAATGTGCTTCATAAATGGGAAATAAGTACCCATGGGTTTTACATAGGCTGTGAGGAAAAAAGGAGAGCCTATACAAAATGTTTCTATATCCTCATTGAGAACAGGATACAGTCTGCACATTACTGAATCTGCACATCTGCTTTGACAGCATATTGGAAGTGACTGGTATACACTGACATATTTTATTTCAGACCTGCTGTGAACTGTGAACTGCTGATATGATTTAGCCCACTCAGTGCTGAAATGATCAGAAACATAGCTGTTGTGCTTTGACTACTGCCACATGTACTAGATCATTTATAGTTTTAATTTTTAAAATTTTGTACCTATGCTTCTGATATAAAAGTTTGTGTTGGTTGACTGCAGGCAAGAGAATTTACAGTCATAGTTTATCAGTTATTATAAATCAGTTTTATACTCTTATTGCCACCTTCTACTACTACTGCTATTCCTACCAATACATACTGTAATATTACAACAACCAAACTGATGTGTTGATTGCTTCTCTGCCTATTGATTGGAGTGTTCCTATGCTGCCCTCTGCTGGTCATAAAGCTCAGCACAGCTCTCTGTTCTACCAACATTTCTCTATCATTAATAAAGTGCTATTTATGTCCAGATTAGGATCTGGGCTCGCAGGAAGGCCATTGATGAGGGCCAGGGAGACTATGCCCTGAACAAGACCGGACCAATACTGGCATTCTTTGAAAACTACTACAACTCAACTTACCCCCTGAACAAGTCAGGTAGGACCCAGACAAATTGTTTATATACTGCATAATTGCTTTACATTTTTGAAAATCTACATCCAGCAGTCTAAAAATGATCTGTTGTGACCTCTCTAATTGTTTTAGACCAGATTGCTCTACCTGACTTCAATGCTGGAGCCATGGAGAACTGGGGTCTGATTACCTACAGAGAGACCGCCCTCTTATATAATCCCAATGTGTCATCCAATGGAGACAAGGAGTGGGTGGCAACAGTCATCTCCCATGAGCTTGCTCATATGGTATTATTACATTTGGTGTGCTGTTCATGTTGTCACTATGAATGACCCCTTTCACTTTGCACCATAGTCTTTTGACCCATTGTTAATATAACACGATTAGGAGTCTACAGCCATGCTAGCAGCTGTGTGAGGCTATACTATAAAATTAACATCAGTATACCAATATGCTGATGTTTAGCGGGTATAATGTTACCATGGTCACTATTTTAGTTCCACATGATAGCATGCTGATGTTTCCTAATTAGCACTAAACATGACATACAGCTGAGGGTGTTGGGGATGTCATTAGTTTTGGAGGTATTTGGTCAAAATGAAATTTTGTCAGAGGCTCACTAAAGTCATTATGATTTATCCTCTGGGAACCATAAATGTCTGCCCAAAAAACAATCAAATCTTTGATACTAATTGTTTAGAACGATTTTCTTGAAATATCTTTTAAAAACCACAAATGAAGTGAGATCATTTTACTTGTTAGCTACTACTTTCTGATTAAGTCACTGTGAAAAGTGATCTTGTGTATCTTATTGCACAGCATAACCACTTTATACATTATAGAGCAGGTTTGTAATAAATCAAGATTTCTTTGTCACTGTTTTTTTAAGCAAATCATGATGGATTAAAAAAAGGTTCTGATGGATTTACAAAGGACTCCTCACTAACATGTTGATCTGCTCTCAGTGGTTCGGGAACTTGGTGACCACAAGGTGGTGGAATGACTTGTGGCTCAATGAGGGATTTGCCACCTACGTCTCATATCTTGGAGCCAATTATGCTGAACCAAATTGGAATATGGTGAGTTTTATAGATACATGAGGGGGATTAAAATGTACCCATTGGATATACATGGTCAAATTCTAAATACAAACATTTTTCTGTGTTTTTTCCAGAAAGATTTAATAGTTCTCAATGAGATCATTGGTGTGATGGGTGTAGACTCCTTGGCCTCCTCCCATCCCCTTTCTTCCAAAGAAGAGGACATCATGAAGCCAGAGCAGATCAGTGAACTCTTTGACTCCATTACATACAGCAAGGTGCAGTATAATTGGACATAACACAACACAGCGACCACTTACCCCAAAATATTGCTCTCTTTATGTTTCACTAAACAAAATAAAAATGAACAATGAACCGAATTGAGAGCTACAGAATTAAATTACTAATCACTGATCCTCATTAACAGATTTCTGTAGTTCTGTCACATCTGATTTATATCCTTCTGTTTTTCATTACAGGGAGCCGCCGTCCTCAGGATGCTCTCAGAGTTTATCACTGAGGACGTCTTTTCCAAAGGACTCCATGTGAGTACAGCTGATTAAACTGATGAGAATCTGTAGGTGTGGTGAAACTGTTCTGAACATTTAGTGCATGTTAGAGTCCTGCATCTAACTTATTTTGCTTATCACAAAAGTACAACTAGTATATCCAATATTTATTATCTTTCTGCAGACATACTTAGAGGAATTCAAGTATAACAACACAGTGTACAGAGACCTCTGGAGGCACCTGCAAATGGTAAGATAGCACTGTCATTGTGACTTCTACTTTAAAAGGAAATACAACCAAACCCTTTTTTTTCAAAAATATGAAATTACTGAAAAAGCAGATGTTTTTCTAAATAAAATAAACCCCTAATAAATTGTTAAATTAGCCTTGCACCACTAACTGTCAAGCTCTGAAAAAGCTAAAAAAAAAAGTATGTAAACCTCACAGTCAGCATGTTCATCATATCGTGACAAAACCTGTAAAGAATTTGAATCTATTCATGAAACCAGAGGTGCGACATCTTCTATTGGTTTGTCACTATGAATGACCCCTTTCACTTTGCACCATAGTCTTTTGACCCATTGTTAATATAACATGATTAGGAGTCTACAGCCATGCTAGCAGCTGTGTGAGGCTATACTATAAAATTAACATCAATATACCAATATGCTGATGTTTAGCGGGTATAATGTAACATGGTCACTATTTTAGTTCCACATGATAGCATGCTGATGTTTCCTAATTAGCACTAAACATGACATACAGCTGAGGGTGTTGGGGATGTCATTAGTTTTGGAGGTATTTGGTCAAAATGAAATTTTGTCAGAGGCTCACTAAAGTCATTATGATTTATCCTCTGGGGACCATAAATGTCTGTACAAAATTTCACAGCAATCCATTGGATAGTTCACATATTTCAATCTGGACCAACTGACACATCATCATTGTCATCCCTAGAGCCTTGTTGCTAGTGTGATTATATTGATATATTGCAGCTTTTAAAAAAAATGATAGAATGAATCTATGTGTTAACGTGTCTCAATGATCAATGGTCAACAGTAGAATGCAAATTCTAATATCAGGTCAAAGTTTAGAAGTCATGGCACCTTGAGGAAATACAAAAAATATATCAGAAATATGTCAAAATATACTATAGTTGCACTGCCCTCTGAATTGTTTTCTGAAGGGAGAGAAGATAGAGAATTTCTCTGCAGGAATCCTTGAAGATTCATTCTATTATTAATATTTCAATGTTCTCTTACCAGGCGGTGGATAAAGCTGACATAAAGCTGCCCAACTCTGTGGAGGATATCATGAACCGATGGATACTCCAGATGGGACTCCCAGTGGTCACCATTGACACCAAAAATGGAACTATCACACAGAAACACTTCCTATTGGACCCAGATTCTGTAGTGGATAGACCTTCACCGTTTAAGTAGGAAAAACTTTTTTGATGCAAACCTGCTTTATATATGCAGTTACATTTAGCCTTGTCATACTTAACTCACCACTCTCTATGTATGTTCTGCGTTTATGTACATGTGTTGCTGTATGGATGTGGCTCTAGTTATGAGTGGATTGTCCCTGTTACGTGGATTAAGACTCATCAAGCCGAAAAGCAGTACTGGCTTACTAAGAAAGAAGGTAGGATTAATTTAAGACACATGTTAAGAGCAGTGTAAAGATGTTGAATACAATGTGAAAAGATATATTATTTTTCAATCTCCATTCAAAAAGACACAAACCCAGAAATGATTCTTGGTAGTGATGAGTGGTTGGTGGCCAACATAAATATGAGGGGCTTCTTCAGAGTCAATTATGACATGAAGAACTGGGACCTTCTCCTTCAGAAGCTGAGCTCCAAACCACAGGTACCACACCTACAGATGACAATGGTGTTGCAATGCCTGCAGTGCTTCTAAATGACCATCCAAGCCTCCAAACTGAATCTCTTAAATCAATTCCTTGTTCACTTTTCAGGATATTCCAGTCATCAACCGAGCTCAAATAATTGATGATGCTTTTAACCTTGCAAGGTGAGATCTTTTTTAAAATTTTTTTTTTTTTTTTTTTAAAAAAAAGCATTGTTATCAAATATTTAAAGAGACAGCCAAGCAAATTATGTGTGCCATTTTCAGGGCAAAGATGGTGAGCACAACTCTGGCTCTGAGGACTACCAAGTTCCTCCATAATGAAGTCGAATACATACCCTGGCAGACAGCCAATCGCAACTTGGACTACTTCTTTCTCATGTTCGACCGAAGTGAAGTGTATGGACCTATGCAGGTGTGTGAACAATGGTCAACATTTGTCATACTTGGTCAATTAAATAATTCCAATGCTGAATCCAAAAAAAGAAAATCAGCTGAGATAAAGTATTTACTGAGCAATGCAGGCTGGTTCATCATGGGAAAGCATAAATTGTGGAAGAACCACATATCCCTTACTTAAGGACGAATAGTTGCACATTTTGGGACATATGCTTTCTTGCTGAGAGTGAGATTATTAATTAACATGACTTGTTTAACTCTCAGTAAAAAAGCAAATAAGGGTATTTCCCAAAATGGTGAACTATTTCTTTGAATAAATACCACTACGTAAAATAACTATTTTACAAGTATAAGTACAGAAGTATTATCAGACAGAGTGCTATAAATGATATTATATAGTATGTTTTAAATTATTTGATTATCATTACAGATGCATTAACATGTAAGCAGCATTTGACTGTTGTAGTTGGTCCAAGTGCAGCTAATTTGAACTACTTTACATACTGTTTGGCATGTTAGTTTATGACAAATTGTCCTACTTTATATATAAAGTATTAATCTGCAAAGTGACTAGTAGTAAAAAGTCCAATATTCCCTTATAGAAGTATAATGTTGCATAAAATGGACTCCAGTAAATCGGCTTATGTTACATTTAATTGCAGCGGCAAATCTTTTCTTATCATATTTCAAATATGTAGATTAAATGTAACATCCCAGTTAATTTCCTCCTTGATGACCCTTTTATCTTTTCAAACAGAAATACTAATTAACAGAGCATGTGTATCTTCGTCCTTCAGGCATACATAAAGAAACAGGTCACTCCTCTGTTTAACTACTTCAAAAAGATCACTGAAAACTGGACCAAGATCCCTGACAACCACACTGACCAGTAAGGATACTGACATGTTGTTGTCTGTTTTAAACCCTGACTGTCACTCTTTTGAACACAACTTACATGACACAGCTTGAGCCACAGCAAACTGTATTCCTGTTGTTCTACATGCAGACTCAAACAAAGTAGATAAGAGAAAACTTTAATGATCCCCTTTGGGAAAACTGGGTAATTTGCAAAGTCTCTCCCCATTGTCTGTTGTAAAAATCTACCCAAGCAGTACCTCACATAACCTTCTCCACACTGTGTCCCTGTCTCCTGCATCTCCTTAATGTGTTCACTCCAATTTGCTCTTATCTTAATAGAAACATATTCCACCTTTCTCTCAGGCTTCTGTTTACTTCCTCCCTTTTAATGGACCACTTGATTAGTGTGAGTTTTGCCCTGACCGCCTGTCATCATCTCATGTATCCCTGTCCAGATACAACCAGGTGAATGCAATCTCCATGGCCTGCAGCACTGGAGTGGAAGGCTGTAGGGAGCTGACTAGTGGCTGGTTCACAGAATGGATGAAGAACCCCTCTAACAGGTAAGTTCACACCCTTTCCTTCCCTACCTTTCTTTTTCATACACTATTAGTTGCTCACATATCTTTCCTCTGCCCTCCTCAATTGATATTTATGTCACATTTTCCTACATGATAACCTCAACTCTTTGCCATCTTTACCAATTCTCCCAGCATCAGTCCCAACTTGAAGTCCACAGTGTACTGCAGTGCAATTGCACAGGGAGGAGTGAAGGAGTGGGAATTTGCTTGGTCCATGTACAAGAACGCTACCATTGCTTCAGAAGCTGATAAACTCATGTATGCTCTGTCCTGCACCAAAGAGTCCTGGCTGCTGAACAGGTCAGTAGCATCCACAGCATACTTACTGAACGACCTTTAGTCACTGAACTCTGCTTGCTTTTTCTCTCTTTCTTTTTGCTCTTCTTGTAATTTTGCAAATTTTAAAGATCCCCTCCAGACATTTAGTTTAGTTATATAAAATACTCTGTGTTTAGTAATAATTTGTGCTTAATATAGTTTTTATACAAAAAAAAAAGTTAAAATACATTGTCAAAATTACATATTTTCTTTCTGCCTTATTGAAAAATCCAGAATCTATGAATATGCAAACATTTTTTATTTCAAAAGTTAAAGTGCTGGACATAAGTTGTCTCTTGCTTCACTGAAAAGTCTGCTCTCAGATATGTGCACTAGAGTTTTCAGGTTTTCACATCACATCTAGGTTGCATACTGTTGACTGCTATTGACCCCACTGCACATTGAATGTGTTTCAGGTATCTGGAGTATAGCCTGGACCCAACGATGATCCGTAAGCAGGATGCCACCGCCACCATTGTTTACATTGCTAGTAACCCCATCGGTCAATCGCTGGCTTGGGACTTCATCAGAAGCAAGTGGGACCACATATTCAATGAGTGAGTTCTCCCTGATATACACACATATTTACTGTCTATTGGTGCTGTGTAAGTCAGTTATTAAAGGGATTTAGTGTCAGAAATGTCAGATATGTTAGGTAAATGTGTGCAACAAAACAGTCACATAACACAGTCTGTAGTGGTTCACATTATGATTTAAGCCTTTTCTTATTCTTTCCTTGTCTTCAGCTACGGTGGTGGATCATTGTCCTTTGGAAGACTAATCGATGGAGTGACCAGACGATTCTCCTCCGAGTTTGAGTACAAACAGGTAGAGTCTGATACATATTTATTGTTGTTTTCTATAAGACCCAATATTGTATGCCTCAAAGCAAAATCCCAATCATTTTTACCCTGTTTCTCTCCAGCTGCTGCAGTTCAAAGAAGACAATGGAGGACAGCTTGGTTCAGCCACCACAGCTCTTGAGCAGTCACTGGAGAGAACTAAGGCCAACATGAAATGGGTGGCTGAGAACAAGAAAGAGGTGCTTGATTGGTTCAACAATGAAACTTCCTCTCCTTCAGTTTAACTCTCGCCAGTACACTGTTTTTAGTGTAGACTGTTTTTATTGATTTTACTCCAGTTAAACCAGATTTATTATTATATATTACATAAAGTGTTGATAAAGCCTTTTCATGGATAAAGATTGTTTGCTACCAAAATCTGTTTTTTGTGTTGAAGATTTTTAATATTGTTTGTACTGTGCTATATTTTAAAGATCACTGAATTTATAATATAATGTTTGATATTCTGTGTTCACCCTATATTTTACATTTTCTGTGGATGCCAGTGTATGAAATAAAAGCTGTATTAAATTATGACATTTTGTACTTCCAATTTTCCTTTAAATGAGCTTGGACGTTCAGCTCCTCCTGATCACAGTTTGTGTTCCAGGACTGCTAGTGCTAAAAGATAAAGTCTCACTGAAAATACATATACACAAATATTCAGTTATTGTGAGTAGTGCAGCTCCAGACATCAGGACACCATCACACATTACAGTGTTGACATAAAAGCAGTGTAAAACAATAGTTCACAAACAGGCCAACCATCTTCAATGACCAAGACACCATATTAAGCCCTGGATTGTGTACATTTTGGACACTGCAGGGAAACATCCTCTAACAGGAATTGACTATCATAACAGGGAGTGGGATATAAACTAATACTCATTAATCTCTTCTCTGAATCCCAGTATAAACAGCATCAATGGCCAAGTGACTGAACTTCCTGGGTCAGTTATTTATCCTGAGGTTTCTTTTAGGGTCTCAACCACCAGCCATGTTTACACAGGACAGAAAAGGTGCCAATTAACCAACCCTAGTTCAGCTGTCACTCCTCTCAGTAGGGGTCTTTCCTTAAAAACTTTAGAGGAGATGTGCTCCCTGTTTAGCACCTCATTGTCATAGTGACAGCTGCAGTGTTTGTGTAAGGAAATGGAGCTAATCACCACGGCTGTGTATATGATTTCATCTGTTTAGTTAGTAAAATTTGAGCCAAAAATAGAGATGAATGCACCAAAGGATTATCATGATAAATAATGTTTATTCTGTTCACAAAGCTTAATAAATACACAGTTCTATGTACAAAAACACACAAAAGGACAGAGATGAATTTTGTTCAAAATAACAAAAACATGAAGTTGTGTCCATATATTTTGTTAGAGGTCATTGTTGCAATGAAAATAGATGAGTGGCCATGTCTCTCAGCATTGTCCGGGAAAAGTGACATTTTGGAGTTGTTGCTGTGGCATCCAGTACTGCTCACTGTTGAAGCAAACTCCACTAGGAACCTGGCAAAAGAAATCAGATGTTGGTTAGGAACTCATTCGACTGTGACTTTCTGGGAAAATCTTAGTAAATACATTGGTAATGATAAACACAAGCAAATCCTCCATTTACAGTTTAAAAGTTATTTAGATTTATGGATTTCTGTGACTGATATGAACATACCTGATATGAGTTCTGCAGAGAGGACAGCTGAGCTGAGCTCATGGTGTTACAGCCTAGTTCTTGTGAGCTATAGCTGGTGGCTGGTTGACCCAGGAACTGGTTGAGAGTTTGAGGCTGCACCACAAGGTCTGAGGATCTCCTTTGCTCCAGCACCTCCTCACTGAGGCCCAGCTGGGCCGACAGATAGGAGATGTAGCGGATTGTGAGGCGCAGCGTCTCAATTTTGGTTAAGGTCTGTCCGGCTGGTGCCACTGATGGCGGTAGGTATGCTCTGAGGTGATGCAGAGCCTTGGTCAGATCCCTCATCCTCAGCTTCTCTCTCTCGCTGGCTGTCTGGCGCTTTTTGCCTGGATACCTGGACCTGGATTTCTTTGTGGTGGTGGTGGCTGTGGAGGATGTGGAGCAGGGCAGAGTCTCTGTCTCGTTGGTAGGATGAGGCACTGCAGGGCTGCTGAAGATGAAACAGTCCAAGGCATCTTTTTCGTTTGCTTGGAGGGAGATGGGGGAAAAACAGAAGGAGTCCACAGAGGAGGTGGGAGACAGGCTACTTCCAGCGCTGAAATAGCCAGGGTCCGAGGCTGGGTCAAAGGCCAGAGGATCGCAAGACTTGTCCAGCAGAGACTCGCAGTCAAACAGGAAAGAATTCTCCTGGAGCTGGAGTGGAGGGCAGTAGGACACATCCATAGCTGCTGGTGTAGTAGTTGTCTTCGTAGTTGGTTGCAGGCTCTTCCCTGAGCAGTGAGCTGTCAGTGTGTTGCTGGTAAGGCTGGCAGAGGATAGTGAGGAGGAACAGGGAGACTACTCCATATATGTGGTGGGAGGTGCGAAGTTGCACCTCCGGCAGCCACCTCTGGTCCTGAGAAGCTCTGGGAGCAAGGCCGACACCTAGGCCAGGGGGTCCCATGGGAAACAGGCCAACTCTGGGACAAGGTGTGACCTGACAGCTCGCACAGGCATCATAAACTGGACAGATTCACACTACACTCCTGCAGCCTGGGAACATGACCCTGCCATGACAGGGGTTGTACCTGGGTCACAAGTCTGTCTCTGAACCTGAGTAATTTAATTATATTCCAGTGGAAGCAGCTAAATTGTTTGTTACCAAAAAATCTACAAAACTGTAAAACACAAAGGTGCTCACAATATCACAATTCTTCTGATAATGCTTCAATTTCTGCACAGGTGTGAGGATGGATGGATGAGTAAATGACAAACACAGTACTCAATGCTGTGTCTCATCAACATTTATATACAAGTTTAGTGAAACAATGAAGATAATTTGGCAGTTCTACTTCTGATCAGTGAGGCTCTTTCTGTCCTGGTATTTGATTCACTGCTCGGATGGGCTGGAGAAGTGTGCCGGGGCAGCTGTGAAGTGTGAGGAGTTTACACCTCATCCTGTTTGGACAGCAGTAGGCCTCACAAGCCTGGGAACCCTGATCCTCACAGAAAGAATGCACAGCAACAATAACCACTTCCCAGAAAATCTTATATTCGATATTTTAAACTGTCTCTTATCCAGTCAGACTTCCTGTGAGGTCCATGGATGAATAATGTCCGATTCCTAGATTGGTAATGTTATAAACAACCCACATTACTAAGATGAGATGATAATGGCAGCTTGGTAATATTAAGGAGTATAAAATAACAATTATAATATTGAAGAGAAGTGCTAAAAAATAATAGCTAAGGTTGGTGGCCAAGGGAGTTTTGATATGCAAATATGAGCAAATTGAGAGTCAGGATCATGACTCATTGTGCAGCTGAGAACATGATGCATCATGTTCTCAATATTCAGTTGAATATTTTTGCATGACACAAAGGGAATAATGGACAAATTTGTAGTATTCAGTCTGCTATTAGAGACATTTGCAAATGTTTTAATTTGCTCTCATCAAAAATGTTTCAGTTCTTTTGTCAGCATTTGTTCTTTTTCATCTTTGTCACAGAAATGGTTCTATTATACTTTCTGTGACCTCTGCTCTGATTCATGAACTGAAGGTTATTCTACAGTTATGTTGAAAAAGAGTGAGAGCTATATAACTGCATGTCATATCAAATCACCGGTGAATTTAATGTATAAACATGCACTTGACACCATTCAACTCATTGAAGCAACTGCATAGTTTTTGCAGCAGTAACTAATTCAATATGTAATATTTACATATATGAGTAATTTCAGTGATGCTCAGTGGTTTGTTAAATTTTATCATTATTTTATAATCTGATATTTCTGTGGATTTGAGTGTCAGGTGGGGAAGGTGGATCTGAGTCCCAAGCAGCGTTCCCACAAACCACCGCGTCACATTTGTCTCCTGCTCTGTAGCAGAGGTGAAACCTTGTTATTAGTAGACGTGTGAACCGGTCTCACGCAGCTCTCCACCACCACTCTTATGCAACAGACATCTGAATATAAGAAGTAAAGGCTGAATTCTTTGAAAGACTTTACAACATTTGAAAATCAAATTTTCTCATGTGTGTAAACTAAATGTCAGTAAAACAGATTTTTGCTAAAGCGGTGGTTTCATTTTTTGTTTATTCTCCTGCTGGAAAATGCTTGAGGTGACACCAGACTTGACTGCTGACTCGAGGACTAGTCCCCACATTGACCTTTAACCCTTCTCCCTACCACATACATTATTATATGACTTATGATATTAGATCAGTTGGTTTTATGTGTGTTTTTGTTACACACTGTATATGATGATAAATTAAGTACTCACATTCACATCAGTGACACGTATAAAATGACTGATTGCACTTATTAAAACTTCAAATATTAATTTTCCATTTACTTATCTATTTTATTTCATATTTTGGGAAAGATCCTGTTAATTCCTATTGCTGTTTCTTAATGCTGGTATAAACAGAATATCCCCAGCTGTCAACTCTCTTCTTTCCCTCCCAGGCTGATGATAGAGAGAATCTGTCTTCTCTTAATCCACATTAGCTCTGACGGTGTTTACTCACATGTAATGAGTGAATAATCAGCACAGCAGTGCTAACCCTTTCATCCCAAACCCTTTTAGCCCAGAGAGTTTATTAGCTTTACTGTGATGAAAGACTTAAGTGAGTATATTAGGCTTTGTGTTGGGTTTGCTGCATGCATATCAAATGAACTGCACCTATGTGGCAAACTAAACACTTGGGCCTAATTCTCCTGTCTGATGTGTAGAGCCACACTTCTCTATGAATATTAAAGCCCTCTGTAGTAGGTAATTAGGGTTCTAGGTGAGAGAAGGGGGAAAGAGCGGGGAGGATATATCTTAGTCTAGACTTAGTGGTGCCAAGGACCTCTGTGTGTTTGCTGAGCCCCATTAACGAAGATACACTAAATACACTAGATAAACTGCAGCAGGGGCTGATCTTCTGTAACTCACCTCTCATGTTTAAATCCAGAAGAGAAAATGACAATTAAGTCTCTGGAAAGTTGTATTATATTATATTATATTATATTATATTATATTATATTATATTATATTATATTATATTATATTATATTATATTATATTATATTATATTATATTATATTATATTATATTATATTATATTATATTATATTATATACATTTAGGGGAAATGTGTATAAAAAGGTGCACAGGACATGCAGAATATTAAAATGTTTAAAGAGGTTTTTTTCTTCTCTTTTTTAGATAGTTTCCCTGTGTTTGAATGGTGCAGTCATTGAGAGCTGACTGAGATTGTCAGACTGAGTGGAATAAGGTGACTTTAATAAACCTTAAAGCCACTTAAAGAGAAACTAAAAGAGGGGAAAATTTATGTTAACTGGCAGGTTTTTCTTACATGCAGTTATGCAGCTGTAAATTGTGTTTCGCTTTTGTCAGTTTATGAGCTGAAAATTTTGATAACTGCAAAGGAAGATTCCTTCTAATTCATAATGTCTGCATATACTTACATTACATATTATAAAGTAATATCTTAGATAATATATGAACAAGTGTATAAAATAACTATTTGATGAAGTTTTAAATCCCTTTTAATACACCTGGCCAATGCACTTCATCCTGCTGTGTATCCTTTATGGTGGCAGCTGCTTCATCATGATGAAACAATAACAGACAGAGAGCCTTGCCATTTTATTGCTATTATGTATTTTTATGCTAAACACTGGAATCACCTCTAAAGACAATGAAGTTTTAATCCAGTCTAGAAGCCACTGTTGAGCCTGCATGGTGCCAGTGTGCCTATATCACCAGGAGAGGGCACTTTTATCCTACTTTTTCATACTCACTGGGAGCTAACCAGTATGACCACATGGCTCTATTCTCTGTCTTTTTTACTACCCGCTTTAGCTAACTTCTAAATCTGAACAACACACATAATGATTACCTGTCTGTATGCTGAATGAGTTCATAAATAACCAACATTATGACCTGCATCAAGGTAAAGAGGCTTCGATTGAACACACATTGACATTGTGACATTTTAATATTTTATTATAAATAGTGGTATAAAGAAATATAAAAATAGTTGTTAGACATATCAATATTTACACTGAACATTTCATAGGACAAAATAAATAAAACGTAGAATCACATATATATTTCAAATAAATTACTTGATTCACAGTGAGGCAGTTAAAACAGTGAAGTAGTTTGTGTCTGTTGTTGGATGATGATGGTGAAGTGTCAGAGTGTTTCACCCCAGTACTCTCTCTGAACCAGCGGGATGCAGAAGTCCTTGCCACACATCTGTATTGAAAAGAACAACAGGAAGGTTTATTAGCATTTGTACTTATTTGTAATTATTTCAAAAAGATGCAACATGAGTCATAAAAATAATGATTTTGATTTAGTTTTGTATTGCAGATGTACACGGGCGAGCATATCTGTGAAAAATGTTTTTCATACCTGACAGGAGGAGGGATGTGTTGCTGGAGGTGACTGCAGGATGGCGTCCATGCAGATATCTCTCTGAGGAGCTTCACTATACTGTCTACTGTACTGATCCAGGGCCACTCCAAAACTACAGCTCCCTGAATGCAGTGCGGTAGGCTGGCTGTGACACTGGGTTGGATACAGGCTCTGGTTCAGGCTCTGGATCTGCAGCTGGGCCTCCTGGCCTCCCAGGGAGCTGTGCTGGAAGTAGCTGAGGATGTCAGGTGAGGAGGTGTCGCTGGAGGTGTCTCCTTGCTCCCTCCTCTGAAACAGCACCTCCTCGCTGAGGCCGAGCTGGGCCGACAGGTAGGATATGTAGCGAATGGTGAGGCGCAGTGTCTCGATCTTTGTCAGGGTCTGTCCAGCTGGTGCCACTGATGGTGGGAGGTAGGACCTGAGGTGATGCAGAGCCTTGGTCAGATCCCTCATCCTCAGCTTCTCCTTCTCGCTGGCACTCTCCCTCTGCTTGCTGCGGATCCGGGTGGCTCGGCCTGTCTTCCGGCCACGTCCAGACAGGGAGCAAGATGAGGACTTGAAGGTCTCGGAATATCCGGTCTTAGCTGCCTTTGGAGTGGAATGCGGCAGCTTCTGGTAGGTGGGTGACAGGCTGGAATCCATAGAGGGCACAGGGGAGAGGGTTTCTAAAGAGGAGATACTGGAGAGGTCTGAATCGGAGAACCACTGGTACTGCAGGCTGTCGTTGAGCAGAGAGACAGAGGAGGTATCCATGTTGTGTGGAGGGACTAAGTGGTCTCACTAGAGAGACTGGGAGGCTGTATGTGCCGGTCAGCTCTGTTGCACTGGTTTATAAGTCCAGGCCAGGCCACAGAGGTGTGAAGTGACACCTCCACAGATTCTCACAAACCATCACTGTCTAAAGCAGAGGCCGCTGCCCCACACACACACACATACTCCCTCACTGGGACCCTGTCTCTACCTCTCCCTCTGTCTCTGCCCCTGTCTCTACCTCTCCTGTGTCTGGGAAAGTTCAGTTACAGGAGTTGAAGTGTGAATTTTGACTCCTGCTCAAAACAATAAACAGTTTTCTGCTTTCTGGGTTTTCATCCCTGCAGTAACACAGATGCATTTTGCACATGTCAGAGGGACTGTGTTTGTTTTGAATGATCAGATTTCTCTCTCATTCACTTTTTCACACTAAAGCCAAAATAACTGGTCAGCAGACAGGACAACATAACAGGAAAGTGTGATGAAGCTGTACACTGCAAAAATATAACCTGTACACCCACAGAGAAAAAAGTGCCTGAACTCTTAGTCAGTGCTCCCAAAATCAACATGTGACCACAACACTCCATACATGTACATACTTCACTTTATTTTGCATTTATGTATGTGGAAATTAAATATGATATGGGATCCATAAACTCCAAATACATATAAATCTATAGTTGCACAGCATAAAAATCTGTCTTAAAAAATTCCATAACACATAACCAGAGTACATAAACATGGAGAACAAACCTGCACAAAAATACAATCCTATAGACTGATCATTTGCAAAAATGTACTTTTACTCGATTAAATATATCTGACATCTATAGTTACTGCAGGTACTTTAAAAAAACCCATATGATCTTATAAATGTGAGGCATTTGTACAGATTAAACTACACAACATTAAAATGCTGCTAACATGTTAATGCATTCCTAATAATCCAATAATTTAATATGCATAATAATATAGCGCTCTGAAAAGGTTTCATAATGAGTATTTTTACTTTTGACACGATTAGCACTAGAAGCTAAAAGTACATTTTGCTTTTCATACTACTAATTCTGAATACAGGACTATTTTTACATTGTGGCACTGATGCGTTTGTCGAGTCTCACCACTAATTTACAATCAGTCTTGAAAGTTAGATAGTAAATACATTGACATATTGGAAACCAACTGAAAATGATCAATAAAATGAGCCACAGTCTGACAGAATGACAGAAATGGTCTAAAATAAAAATGTTCATTCAGTTCACTCCACATCTGATGGGAGCGATGATGATTGATCTGTGCTGCCAGTGTCTGTCAAACTGCATGCACATGAATGGTGATACATGGATTCAACCCTTGACTCTTTATATTATGGTTGGTGTGTGGCTGGTTAAATCTTTTGTGGGTACAGAGGGGACATGGTGAGCATGGATTAGTTTAGCATGTTTAGCAGTTTAAAGTTGGCTTTAGTGCCATCCATTTATGATTTTATGAAATTCCAACTCATCGCAGGATACCTAAAAAGTCAAGAGATTTCTAACAGTCGGGAGAGTGGAGACTCCTGTCCTTGTCATTGGTTGAAAATTCCCTCTCTTGCTTCTTCTTCCTCACCTCACTCCAACCTTGAACCTGACAGCCGTGTCTTCTACCCTTCTTTTGATCTCCTCACTTTATTTCCCACCACTTCTCACCATCATGATCATTTTATTGTCACAGCGAGTCAGGCGTGATCTGTGGACTCTGACCCTTCATTTTCTTCATCTCCATTTAAGATATCAAGCTTCTTCTATTGTGGCTCCTTTTATGTGTGATTCTGGAAACAGTAGAAGTTTATGTCCTGAATTCCTAAAATACACAATAAATGTAAATACATTAAGGTTTAATGAAGCATGATGAGCTGCATTATCCAGTTAAAGTGGAGGTGTGATGGTTTCACACTGATGAGAACTGATGAGTCCGGAGGCGTCACTTCACACCTCAGCTGTGAGAACCAGGAATGCTGCGAGTACTGTCACTGCTAACCTTTCTCTGTCCCCATCTTTCTCTGCTTTCCCTAGTTTTTCTCACAAGCATCATTTCTCAACATCTTTTTTTTCTTTTTCTGTGCAGGAAGAAAAGATTTTGCTTCAACATCAAATCTTTTGCCTTTTGACACGGAAAAAGTGATGTTAAATCACAACTTTAATGCTCAACACAGTGGATAATTCAGATTTTTCTAAGCTTACTTTCCATGAAACATCAGCTACCTGGCTGGTTCAGTATCAAAGTTTTGTCATTCTTGATAGGAGAACTGGCTTGCAGCAATGTAGCTCACTCAAAAAAAAGAACTCTCTGAAACAAACCTGAAACCCAAAACTGTCCTTCGGCTTTGAGCACCTTTGACATTCTTTGAGCAGAACACTGAAGCTCTAACAGTGACAGAGACCCTAAAATGTAAGGGTAAGGAGTATAACTATGACTGTCAATCAACAAGATGAAATACACGACACCCCAAATAAACTAATGCATAGGTGGGTGCTGTGTCAAGCTGAGGGCAGAGTGAACTGGGGTTGAACTCGCAGCATGACCCTGCCACCCTGACCAAGGTGAGGCTCTGGGAGCCTGGCTGGGAGTTTGGCACCTCTGGATGAACGCCCACCCACAGCAGGCTCTGAGGCTGGGCTTCCTGCCACCTGTCTGGGCCTCCATGACTCCATCCACCCTACCACGACCTCCAGTGTGCTCCCTCTCAGCTTGGAGTAAAGTCAAATAAGATATTATTGAAATGATTCGTGTGTGGACAGGTAACACTTTAACGCCCCCTATTTAGCATCTATAAGCAGTATACAAACATTTAATACATGTTTATAACACATGATTATGTAATTATGAACAGATATAAGGACATTTTCAAGTGTTTCTCTGGGTGTAGTATTTTTCCACAAACAAAAGATTAGAGGAGAGAGCTGAAACAGTCAATGAGCATTTAATATTTTTCAATTTTAGTGAATAAAAAAAAGAGAATCTTTGCTATGTTAAGCAAACAATTGAGCATTGAGAGACACAATACAATGGTTATAATGATCTTTCCCTGTTTAAATCTTCTATTGGGAACCCATTTCAGCAGCAGCTGTAACATCAGCGTGGTGTCTGGGAAATTATAACAAGCACTGTTACACATTTCATGAGTTTAGTGGTTTATGCTTAAATGATAAGGTCATTATTTGTGTCTGTAGTTACAGCTACCAATATTTTAGGCTCTACAAGAAGGGAAGGGAGAGAGGACAAATATTGTTTTATTAAATATTGATTTTAATAAATTTATTAAATAATTTACCACTAGAGTGCTCCTGTTTTTACAATCAAGCTAAATAGTTTAATGTCAAAATAAAGAAAAAAATTAATAAATGAAATGCAGGTGCTTCCACATGGGGGTCATTGAAAAATCTGATGAGTATGAAAATGATTAAATTCATGTGATGGCTTTCGCAGCCACTGATTTCAATTTCAAGAGGAGATTTTATACTGATGTGTTAGACAGAGCCCTCTGTCACCACCATCTAAACACCACATTGAGTAAATATACTGTATATGTTTTGGATGAATGGTGTTCATCCCACCAGTGGAGTTCCAAAGACTTGGAACGTGGGATTTCTAATCAACATGGAAGCTGTTCAGGAGGCTTGAGGTGGATGAACATCTTAAATAATTAGACACATGAAGTTATTATATAGTATAGTATTATTATAGTATTTTTCTGTTTATATAGCAACCCCCTGTATCTCAGTGCACAGTACAGTTAGGTCACTACTGCACATGTGAACATAGCGTCATGCCCATGAAGTTGTCAACCATTATGCAATTCAATCACACTTCACTGTTAATTAAAATCTATATACAATACAATATACTTTTAAATTACATGTTAAATCCACATTATTAGATGGATAACATTAATGAGTATAATCAACAAGACTTGTTTCAATCAAATTATGTAACTGTAAATCTCTGAATAAGTCTGAATAAGTCTCAGTCACACAAGCTTTTTTTTTTTTTTTGCGTGTGTGTGTGTGTGTGTGTGTGTGCATTTCAGGGGGTGAGGGGGTCAAATTCTGCACCTAACGTGTGAAACATAGGTGGACTGGAGAGGTCAGCCAGAGTGGGAACAGTAAATTTTATGTAATTGTGGGAGAGTGACATTGATCATTAAACACAACAACATGACATAATAACCTGAATTAAGCTAAATTATCTGACACACAGCATAAAACAGGAAGCAGGCAACAGGAAGTGACATCTGACTTGACAGGTATGCTGATAATAGTCCGCTATTTCTCCGCTTGAATGGAGAAAATGTATCCATCAATAAAACATTTATAGGCCAAATCTCCCTCCAACTAAAGTCAAAGAATATGAAATAAAAAGATTAGTTCCAGAGTAAAAATGATCTCCTCTTTGCTGCCCTCTACAGTTTGACATCCTGATAAATCTGGAGGACAGATCAGCAGTGTGTCTTTCACACCTTGGCCAGAGTAAACACATCCTCCTACTACCGGCACTTGCTCACACTTATGTGCTGCCATGTTTTTACAAGCCCTCCTCACCGACCCCTCTCGACACACAGCTGCCACTGACATGGGAACAGTAGCATTCAGGTCCCACTCACCGATATTATGCCTGAAATATAACACGTTTCTAGAAAGCAAAGTTAGGTCTGGACTGTTTATATTCGTGTTAGACCCACTGAGGGCGAGAACGGCGAATGAGCAAAAAGATTTGTTGACTGAAACATAATTGCATTTTTTAATTATTATTTTCAGTTTCAGTTTAGTATTTCAAGGTTTTTTCCTTTATTTGAAACCATGTTTTCATCTGTTTATCTAATTTTTAGGATAACAAACTCAGCCATCTTTTTGACTTTCATGAGATTCACAGTGGAAACTCATCCTGACATCTGTGATATTATTTCCTTATTTCATGCTTTGTATGTGTATTTAAAGTTGGCAAGTCAAATCAGAAACTTAAAGTTTAGAAAAGGGCTTGTCTGTTTCGTATCTTCAGTGCACACTCAGCATCCATTATCAACCAGGAAACTGGATCATAATCCCTCAGCTTTATTCAAGTCATCAAGGAGCTACTATTTTACAGCTAATATACACAGGTCTACAGTATGTACAACAACAAATATAGTATTGGTAGTCAGACTATTGTGTTTCAGGAAATTTACAGACATGTGGATAACAACCACACACACACGCACACACACACACACGCAGACACACACAGCTCGTTCATGCCCAAAAAAGTAACATGCTCCTTAGAAATCTTGACACATGTTGTCAGAAATGCAGCAGGTTCTGTAAAACAGTTCTTCATCAGAACGTTACAATGAGAGCATAATATCAAAACATCTAATCTCACAAGTTTTGTATCACTCTCTCTCTCTTTTTTTTTTTTTAGAAAAAAGAAGACGAAAAAGAAATCAATAAACAAACAGAACAATTCCTCACAATTTGTCATGGCAAGATTTGACAGTTAAGACTCCGATTCTACGTTATCACCAACTACAGAACACAGCTCTACGGTTAAGGACAGACACGACGTCTCAGAGTCGAAAACAAGACGAGAAACAGGAGGAGAATCCAGTCGGCTGTTCAGGTTGGATTTGGATGAGCTGGGAGAAATGAACAGGAGCGGATTTGATTTAAAAAAAAAAAAAGCTTTCCACATTTAATAAAGGTTAATGTCTAGAGAAAACAAACCAAGCAACAACATGTGAACTAAAGATGACTAACTCAACTATAGAGACCACAGGACAGTGCAGAATAAAGAAAGACTGTGTTTTCTCTGAATATTAACACCAGCAGTAACACTACTGCTGAGCCTCGGCAGCGAATACAACAGGATGAAAATTCAATTCAAGTTATGACTATGAGTCCTTTCTCTTTTCTTTTTCTCCAACAGGGAATGAAATCAAAGCACAACATGGTAACAGGTACTACATCACCTTTCAAGTACAGACACATTTTCATCTCATATTAATCTTTCTTTTACATACACAAACCTTAAAACAAAACAAATTTTGCTACACTGTGTATGTGTGTGACTAGAGGATGGGCAGTAAATGATAAAAAGCAAATGACAAACACTGGTTTCATATGATGTGACAGAAATGCTGGGCAGCCTGAGGAGCCTAGAAGGAACAGAAAGCAACCACAGGTTCATGTAGGCAACCAGACAAGTTTCAACATTTTAATTCCATGACAGACTCGGAAACACAGATAACATAGCATGGCCATTCTTCCTTGTCTTTCCATCTCAATTTAAGCTGATACTTTCCAAACATTTTCCCCTCTGATACTGTGTTTGGGGCCAGGAGGCTGCAAGTTTGGCTTTTCAAGAGAGGATTTTCTCCCGGGTTTCGGGCAGCTTGAGAGCCAGAAGACCTCCGCAGACGAGGGCGGCGAAGGCCAAGAAGATGGGGATGATCTTAGTGACGCCAATGAAGGCTGCAAAGATGAAGCTGGCAATGATGGCTGCAAACTTACAGATACCATTCAGGATACCAAATGCTGTCCCTCTGCAGAGTCAAAATAAAAAACAGAGAAAGAGGTTGACAAATCTGGACTACTATGACTCGAGAATATGGACATGTGTTCTTGTTGTTAATGTGTTTGTATTGTTTAATGTCATTATAGGCTAGTTGATGATCCATGGAGAAGACATGCAATAAGGAACGGCATTGTTCTTGTATTACAGGATTATACTTGTTGGACCATAGTACAGTATTAAACAAAAATGTGATTAAATGGTGTTTGTTCTAACATAACCCTGTTTGGATGTAGAAAAAATATACTTCAATACAATTCAATCAGTGTTACACTTTTGCATGAAAAAAGGTTTTTGAGGATAAGGACTAACTAATGAGTTTGACAAATGTAACACTATCTTGAGTAGCTGGGGTTGCTCGAATGTCAACTTCTCCAAATCAAATAAAGAGCAGGACAGAACGTTAGCTTAACTCTGACAGTAAACCATGCTGACTCTCTCCTGAACAAGGCTTTTTCTAATGTAGCCTGTACCCCAACAAAAAAGTATTAATGTAAATATGTTGATAATTAATTTAATATTTGGAAATAATGCTCATTTATTACCGTATACCGAGTATGCTAACATTTGCATCTTACGTGAGGGCTGAACTGTTTAATCCATTACATCCTCCTTTTTGTATTTGGTTAAAGGTAACAAAAAAGGTTAAAGAAAAGTAAAGTAAAAAGACAACCTGAGTATCTCTTATATTACAGCCACAGGTCTACTGTGCCTTGTTACTGTTGCTAAGATATGACTGTACAGTGGGTGAGGGGTTTAGCTAACGGTCAAATGGCCAAAACTTTTCAGGGGAGAGATAGAGGTGACCTGTGTGTGGTAGAGATCAAACTGGACCTTTTATCAGGGGATGAAGGTGGACTTGTACCTTTTAGAGGAGGGGTAGAGTTCCACTGAAATGACCTCTAGTCCATTCCAGGCTGCCACACTGACGGCATAGAAGAGACACTGCCAACATATTACAGCTCCTTGACTGAAACTCAGCAGCAACAGGAAAGTACAGGCAGACGATGCCAGCATAGAGCCACCTAGAAAGAGAAAATATTAAATACTAAAATGGGTTTGGCCACGAAAGACCCATCTGTGCTGGGTTACTGTATATACAGCATAGAGTGTATTTTCTTGTACACTTTCTGCTGATCTCACCTATTATTCGGATTCTTCCTATCTTGTCCATAAACAATGCTGAGATGATGTTGCCAGGCAACACAGCCAAACTACCCAGGAAGCTGACCATGTAGATGACTATGTCGTTCTCCTCCTGGAAGTTCAGATGGCAACCTTTCTTTGGATGGAGGAAGGTGGTGTTCTCCATCCGACAGTCTTTAAACTTCTCCTGCCAGAGGTCTGAAGAGAGAGAAAATGGAGGCAACATTTAATTTTTTTTTTACATTAGGCTGTGAACAGAAGTTTTATCCTCTTCATGATCTGTTGAACATATTGCGAGGTGTTGGTGTTTTGATGAAGATGACTGTTTTAGGGCAGCGTTAATACTTTAATATATATTTTATACCACTAATGAGTTGATTTTATTGAGCCCTGGGCCTTAATGTGCCAGGAATGTAAAGGCATTCATTACTGATGCTGCATGGTACCTGTGTTATAAAAGACAGTGTTTTTGATGGTGCAATTCTCAAAGAAGGTGTTGGTTGATCTGACATCCTCAAAGTAGCAGTTTTCAAACAGGGTGTCCTCAAACTTCACAGACTTAATCTCGATGTTTGCAAACCTAAATAGAAGGACACACAAAAAGAAATGACATTAAGCATTTAAGGTAAGATAAATAAATGGCCCAAATTAGCCAACTTCCTGTTAAAAAACTAACAAATGTATGCTGGATTGGGCTGAACAGATATAGTTGACATTGAAAGATGGATGGTGTGAAATAACCCACTTGTCATGGATGTATTCTCCCTCGCGGTGGATCTGGTTGACGAGGGAGAAGTTGAAGTGGAAACGTTCAACTCGCTCTCGGTGGAAAATTCTGACTTTGGACTCGTACTCCTCATACTGCATGTACTTGATCATATCAGGGAACCACACTCCCAGCCCGTGGTAGCTGAAACACACAAGAATACAGGAAAACCAAAATTATATGCATAGCTAGATACCACTGCAGGAGTGTGTTTTTTTCTGATTTTGGTGACCTTTTAACTCTTATCAGTGAAAATCTTCCTTCCTGACTAAACTGTATAGGCTAAATAGCATATTCCTACCTGAAGGCCAAGCAGAACCAGATAATAACAAGGAAGAGGCCCTGCAGTCTGAGATCTGGAGCTGATAGTGACATCACGTTAGCCATCACCTATAAGACAGACAAACAGGAAACATATGAATTCTGTATGACAATAAAAGAACAGAAAAAATTTGTGAGTTTATGTAAAATGGAGGAACAGCAAAGTTTCTGTTCTATAATATTTTTAGTGCCAGTGTGATTTGCAGACCTGTTGCAGCATGGTCATGTGTCTGACCGTCCAGCGTTGGAAAGCAGTGCCAGTTTCACTCTGGATCTCTATGAACTCGTCCTCCTGTGTCTGTGGGGTCTTAATGTTGGTCACCTTCACAAAGAGAGAAGGGTTTGGATGTTCAGAATCAATTGACACCTTCATCTTCATTACTGTTACTATTATTACTCAAAGTAAATTCCCTTATTTCAAATGTTATATTGGTACATTTCTCATGTTTTACTTTAATAAGAAGATTAGGGGTTGACAGATATTTAGAAATGATAAATGAATTTAAAGATTTTCAACCTGATTGTTGGAAAACCTGATTAATTACAACTAGGACAGAAAACTGCACACTACAGAGTCTTTATAGTATAGCCTTTATTATAGACACATTTCCTTTATTATAATTTCAAATTTCAAGATATCAGTGTAACATTTGCTCTGATATTCACATATCATGTTGACCTCATCCAGTCAACTAATAATGAGAGACAGGTGGGGCTAATTGATATAGTCTTTTGTGTGTACAGTTCATCTATGGCCTGCAGTATTTGTAAGATATGCTCTGTAAAAAAATCGTATTACTAAATGATGTACTGTATCACTTATGTTTTACAATTTAGTTAGTCTGGTGACCCCTAATAGTGAGCCCATCTTATTTAACCATTTAAGTCCAATGAAATAGCTTTCACCACATTGCACCATTTACAAATACAGTAAAGCACATACAATGTGCTATTTGTGATATTTTTCTGTTTTGTGCTAGCAGCAAAGGCAGAAAACAATCTTTGACTTTTAAATACTTTTAAATACTCCAACCAATTTCAACTAATAATAAAAAAAACAAATCGTTATTCTGTCACAGCAGACATTTTCACTTGCAGGAAAAACACAGGTGCAACCAATAATATTAATGATGTCTATGTTCCCTTATAAACATTGGCAGTGAGCCAGTGTACATGACCCTGGACGTGGAACACCTGAATGAAATACAGCAACCGCTATCGTCAGTAATTACACCTGTGCCTTTCCTGCTGGTGTGTTAATTTGCCTGCTGTGAAAAAGGTCTTTTGTGCATGCTGGCTTACTGTCATGTCTAACACCTGAATGGAACAGTACCATTATTAACGTTACCAGTGACACCTGTTCCTCTCCTGCTTTGACAAGTCAAAATGTCTCCATATATACAGTCCGTCAAAAACACAGTCAAACTTGGGCTATGTATTTTCTCTGTGTGACAGGTTTTGAGGTCTTGTTTGTTGTCATTTAATGTCCAGAAGCTGTGCTAAGCTTTTGTCTCACCTACACAAAACTGAGGATCTGTTGTAAGATTGTCCAGGTCCATAACCTGCTAAATTAAATATTTGCTGATGAACCGTGGGCCGAACAGCAGTATTGTTGTAAATAAAGGCTTACAGTGAAAACTCTCTCTGGCTCGCCCTTGGCCTTCCAGTTGGTGTCGTGAACCTGTCGCAGGATCATCCACGCCTCATCATGTCGGGCATTCTGAAATAAACACACAGGTGTCTTCTGTTGAAATCTTATCTGCTTTGTGGCAATTTAATTGTATTCTTTATATTTTGTGCATCTGTATATGTATTTTTGTACTGTATACACACATATTTATACATGTTAAGTGTTAATATATATTTGCTTAATCTATAAAAGCTAGTACTATATCTATGCTAAAACTAAACTAAACATGCACCAAACCAATGTGATGTAGCTTTGTGGTGTAATACAACCATCTCCATTGTAGTCTAATTTCTCTGTAATTTATTATAAATCATACAGTGTTCTCTATATGAATGAAAATAATTACTATTTATAAAAGAATTACTATTTGAATCATGAGTCACTCAACCACCGAAACATCCCCACGTACAGTGTAGTAAGATATGCAGTTGAGTAACAATGTTCCCATGAGGTCTGCCTCTTATCAGCTGGGGAAATGTGTGATTATTTGGGGGTGTGTGATAGGACGAACATGCTGGAGCAGCCCTGCTGTAACATACAAATACAATATCACATGTGGTTACAGGTCTGACAATGTCCTGGATGAGAAACATGGGTGGGTGATGATCTGGTGACGCCTTAGCAGCCCTTCGCTACCTTTGCACAGCAGTGGGATGTTGCTTTGGTGGCTGATGACTCAACATTTTTAACCAATCACAGCTTGATGTTTAAAACTGTACGCTGATATAATGAATATTGGGATAGGAAACTTATAACCAGATGTTTCATAATTCATTGTCAATTTATCCTGAATCCACCATGCACACAGAAAGATAAAGATAAAAATGAATGCCAAGTTTTAGAGCTACAGCGACGATCACATCTGCTACATTGGTTCTATCTGACCTCCAGGAGGAAACGAGGGCTCTCCGGCATGAAGATGACTCCGACGAGTGCAGCCAAGGCCGGGAAGAGACACACCAGAATAAACAATCTCCAACTGTGCATCTGGATCTCTGTGCCGATGGCGAAGCCCCAGCCTGGAAAACCATTCAATAAATGAAGTTCATATTTAAAGAAACCATCTTTCAGGAAATATTTGTGTTTCCAATCACATCATAAGCCCAATAAAACACAAAAAAGCATTCCTTTTGTATAAATCAAACTTATTACATGCACTAATGTAACAAAAACGGCATATTATCTCTGTCTTCTGAGTTTATGGACAATATATTTGAATGCTTCACTTGTCTTCTTGTGCGTCTACATACTGTACGTGTGTGTCTGTTAATGTGAGTCAGTGTGTGTGTGTGTTACCATAGTGAGGGATGATTCCCCAGGCAGTGAAGGAGGCGTACAGGCCTCCCAGCATCCAGAACATGCAGAGCCAACTCAGATGTTCACCACGTTTATCCATCTGCAGGAACTCTGTGAAATAGGTGTATACTATCGGGATGGAGCCGCCGATTCTGCAGGAAGAATCACAAGAGCAACATTTATTGTGTTCTCAGGTCTTTGATGCCTTTACTATTGGTTGTTATTTGTCATCTTGGAATTTAAGAATATTTTGTATTGTTGACTTCAGAGAAAACAGTCAGTTCATCCAAATTACACAAAGACATAATTTCTCACTTACCGAATATAATATCTAGCCATGCAGATATTTTTGTTTTTTATTTTGAACATATCTGTCTATGAGATTTGTGCCCTTATTTCAGTACAACTGGGCTGAATGGAATTCTATTCATGGTGCTCAAAGCTTTGAAAAATTAAATTTAAAAAAATCAGTCATCAAACATCTTTCTGTAAAACGTGTCCAATGACCTCCCTGTCAGCAGTTTTCATTGGAACAACATTACATTGAAGAAATAGTCTCCATGACAACACGCTGTCTATAGTTTGCATTTATCAGCCTTTTCAAGATGAAAGCTAACAAAAAGCTTTCAGGCTTACGATGTTCTCGAATTCAGCTTTTTTTTTTTTTATTAATCACAAAAACAGTTTTATGGTCAGGTTGACAGCCTCATACACATTGCAAACACACTGCATTACATTAGGTAGCAAAGCTCTCACCATTACAGTATGTTCAACATCAAGACAAGTAAGGGCATTTGGAAAGATTTCTCTATTCTTTATGATGATGAGAAATCTTGTAATAAGAGGATGTGGCGTCTGCCTGCTCTTTGTGTTTTGTGAAGCCAGCAAAACGGGCACAGTTCCTCTGCAGATGTGAGTGTTAATGACTAACATGGGGATCATTATCACTGTGAATCAGCAATAGCGGAATGTTTTATTTCGGTGACCTTGTATTTTTTGGCTTAGCAAAAACCTCAAACATCAATATAACAGGTCTGGGGTACACTCTGGCTACAATCATTATCAAAAGAAATCTGTTTTTGAAAGTTGCAAAATCAATCTGTGCCCGGCAAACGCTTCGCCCGAAGGTGCTGGCGACAGCAGGACTTCGACAATCAAACTCAAATTAAACACAAGCAGAGAGCATTGTTCACTTGTTTTAATTAGTATAATAAAGAAATGCTCTGTTAAAGTAAATAAACATAACTGCCCTTGTGTGCAGCTGACGGTTAATGTGTCTTTGAGTTGGTGTGGTGTTGAGTATGCAACTGTGTTGTGTGCCAACAGGAAAAATAACTCCACGCTCTCACAATTGGAAGGCGTCTTGGAGCAGCATTATTTTGACTGCATTGCCAGTAGAGTAAGTAAACTTTATCTCATCTGTGGGGCCAATGAGACACAACCAATGAGCTTTGACTTTGTGTTACATCAAGATATAATTTGAATTAAATGAACAACCCAAAATGTACAATATAGAGTCCCACTAAAATAGCAGCTGCTTGTAATGAAGCACTAAGCTACACAACAAGTTAATGTTAATAGCTTTATAATAGGCTGTAATTCTTTAGGAAACCTCCACCCCCGTACTTAAAAAATCTGTTCTAAGTTGGACTAAATGGCAGGTTTTGAACAACAGCAGAACACTAGATTGAGTCACAGATACAAGTGTTAGCTTAAAGTATAGAAGAATAAGGAACATAAATTAACAAGTGAGCAGATTTGTGCTTGAATTGTGTCTCCTCTATCCTCCAGGTTGTTCCTTAAAGACCAAAGTTTGTTTTAATTTAAGAGCTGCATATTACTCATCTAACTCAAATGTCAGGAATCCAATTTTAGAACAAATATCTTTAAATGCAAATGAACAAATGTACTCCCCACCCGCCCAAAATGTTACAGAATCACTTTTTTCCCAAAAGGGTTATTTATGGAAAAGGTCAGTCATTATAAAAACCCAGGCGAAAAAATGTCATTTATTCAAGCAAGCACTGCAAATGTAAATGTAAATGTGAATGCAAATTTAAGTGTAAATGTGTCTCACCCAAAGCCGGAGCAGAACCTGAAGAAGAGGAAGAACCCGTAGCCCTGAGCGAAGCAGGACAGGAAGGAGAAGACCAGGTCGATGGTCAGGACGTAGATCAGACACTTCCTCCTCCCCATCTTATCACACAGACCCCCCCACACCAATGCTCCCACCATCATGGCCACATACACCAGCAGACCTGCAAATACACACACACAAACAGAGACTCACTTAGAGGCATTTGACCTTTAAATTTGTTACATTTTCTCTCATTATGTACTGAAATGATCTTACTGAAACACATAGATACACATACTTCAATACTTACACATACACACAAAAATCATGAGAATCATAGTAGATCTGTTTAAAAGATAAATAAAAATCAGGACAAAAATGCCACAAGTTTCCACAAGGGGGCACACTTTACCCTTCTATGAAGACAAGAACAGAGAAATCCACACTAACCACTGTAATTCAGTGTGATGCATCCTTACGTGTGTGCCCTGACCAACATTTCTGAATATTCATAATGATGTACCAAGCATTTCCAGAAACTGGAATGAGAAATAAAGGTCAAAATAATTTTGAGGCATCTACAGAAAGAGTACTTCTCTTCCGCCACATTCACCCTGCATGTTTTAAAAACTGCTTTCAGCTTTATGATTACTATTGCTGCATTTGTCTTTGCTGTCATCTGGATTTTTTGGACATTTTTTATTACCTTGATTAGATCTTGTATCACTGCACAAATAATTTTTTCCCTAGTGGTCTGTATCCTATCCCAGCATGCAGGAGGCAGGTGTTTCAGTTTGCCATTTCAACTTCCCTGAACAGTGACCAACTGCGTCACCCATTACTGCACCAAGGAGATAATAACAATCATGTGCTTTCTTTTTTATGTCTCTAAGGAAAGTGATATTGTCTCCCCTGCTGTCAGTGTCAGGAGTGAAACCTACAACCTCAGCCATCGTCTCCGCCATGTTGTTCAAACCTTTCGACCCATACTTCCTGCCTGCTCTGTGTTTTTACTACACACAGCCCTAATTACAGTGGGACTAAGCAGCTTAACGGCACGTGGAGCCATAGTGTGCACCTTCCCTGTGGATTACTAGACTATCCAAATGCTCTGGTGCTCCACACGCCAAGCTGCACCTCCCATTCAACAAGAGACTGGTCAGGGCATCGGGAGAGAAAGAGTCAAGGCTAACATGTCACTCAATGTCTTAGCCAAGTTGCTGCCTAAGGCAACATGTATGCCTTAGATTTGTACACTGACAGGTTGACAGGGTGACTTTGTGATTAGAAAACCTGTTTCTTCAGGTGGAGGCTGACGATCAACCTTTGCAGCAACAAATATCTATACACCTGCTAAAGTGTGCTTGGGTACATGGCAGACTGAATCCCTGGAGGGAAAAGGAGAATTCACCTATTTCTTGAAATATTAAAAGTGAAAGCACAGTAAGTGCATTTAGCACTACTAGATGAAGAGACAATCTACATGAAAAACCCACAAAAAACACAAATCCAGCATTGCATGCATGCATTGCTGGATTGCACCCTATGTACTGTCTTGAGAAATGTTTATCCTATGTACATAATTAAGACTGTTACCTTTGTTTAAAATTAAGTTTCATTCCAGATACAAGAAATTAAGCTCAATACTAATGATACAGTATCAGCTATATTTCCTTACTTACACACACCGTGTTTTACCAAAATGACTTGATAACACTTTGGAGCCTTAAAGTAATATTCTGTTTCATTGTTATATTTTTAATGATTGAATTTGTGCCACTGAAGTTGTTACAATTTATGACTGGTCTGGAGCCAGTTGCACCAGCTGGTCGTAAGTACAAACTTACCCTGGTTCTAACATAAAATTTAACAAGTGGATATTTTACACTTCACTAAATTAAAACTGGTTACAAAGCACAAACTAGTTATTACATAGAGAGTTGTTACTGCTGTTAATATTTATAGTCAGGTTTAAAGGTTGCATAGCTAAGCGAACTGACAAAACAAACATTAGCTTGCTAATATATGACTTGTTTAGATTGAAGAGTAAAGGAGGTTAACTGATGCTGGATCAAAAATTTGTTTAATAATGATGTAAAGGAATAAAATATGCACATATGCAAAAGTAAAAACAAATTTTAAAAGTAAAGGCAAATTTTAGTTACAATTCTGCTTTTATTTGAGATATGCACTAGCTGTTTAGCTGTTTTTTCTCCCTGAGATCATTGGTGGTTATGTCTCCAGAACTGCATAAAGTGTAAGATTTAAAACTAGCCAGATCATCTTTGTCTCCAGTGCTATTTCTCCCACTATGTTTAAGTCTCTTGTATTTTAAGTCTATAGATTAAACAATAAAACCACCATTAAAGGTAAGTGCATGACCATCTTTTTCTTCTTAACAAAAGGTTTTGTAGTCTATCTGCTATCTCAGACAAAGGTTAAGATTAAACACGTCTGCTCCTGTGTGTGGTGAACAGAGCATGAGCGTGAATCAAATCGGATCATTCTGGAGATCTACTTCATATTCTCAGCCAATAATCAGTGCTCCCCTCCCGCTCTGCACAAACAGACACTGTGATTTCATTTTCACCAGGCCTTCCTCCTGCTACCACAGCCTGTCAGAGGCCTGAAGCGTATCTGACAGCTCTGCACTGGGCGCTGCAGGCCGCCAGGCTCTCTGACTGCTGCAACATGCTCCATATTAGCCTGGGAACACACACTGAATACAATCACCATCGGGTTCCTCATCAATCTCTCGCAATGCCTCATCCCAGGAGCCTGTTGTTAAGATGAAATGAGCGATGTGCAATCTGCCACATCGCCTGGCTACACACGAGGCCTGGGAAATAAGGTGAGAAGCTTTAATTTGCAGTTTAGTTGTCTGCACAGAAAGTGAGGAACAGACGTTTTCAAGGTACATTTCCAGTAAGTTGGGTCTATGCTGCATACAAATTTGAGCATCATTTTTTAAAATAGAAAACACTTCTCTTAATACACAATATACTGCTTTTACTTGTGTGAGGTATCTTACATAATCAAATATTAATATCCCATGATGTGGTGTGGCATCCTTTCATTCGACTCTATTAAGACAAAATGTTGGTTACATTTTGTATATTTGCCCAGAAAGATGCAAACCTATTTCCCAAACACGTCCCAGCAGCTGGGTGATATTTCTGTCTGACGCATTGGTCTGCAACCACATGTCATCAACAGCCAAACATATGCAAGACTTTGTTCCAGCCAAGCAGAACAGCATATCATTTCACTCATGAGTTCCTTCTCTCTGGCTAAAGATTGGACCTATTCGACAAATGATTGCAATTTGCTAGTATTGTAGATTTCCAAAAGGTTGTATATGTTTAGGAGAAATGTGTTTGCTAAAACATTTTTTAGTCATGTTAGCAGTGTGGCTCTATGCATGGCAATGTTGATCTGTTAGTTGACTGGTCCATAACTTTTGTCCAAGCTGAAATATGTTAACTATTACACAGATTTCCATTCAATTTTGCACAAACATTAATGGTCCCCAAAAGATGAATATTAATTGATTTGGTGTTCACTTGACTTTTCTTCTAGGGCCCCCTGCAGGTTGACATTTGTGGTTTTGAGTAAAGTATTAAATGGATTGCCATAAAATTTGGTGCACACATTCAAATATCCCCATCATATCATGTAATTTGGTGGTGGTTGTCCAGTTCTTTAGTTTATGACCATAACTAATGAAATTCTCATCGACTGTACACACATTTAATGCTAATTAGTAAATTTTAGCATGCTAACACCAAACTATTTTCTTTTTGTAAAATTATGCACTCAGCAGCACCCTCCTCTTCAATATGTCCAACTTTCTACCTTCTTTGCTGTCACTTACCCAGCATTCCCTTATCAGCATTGGATATGCACATGTCCTTCTCAGCACTAGGCAGAACAAAGCCCACCACAAAGCCGTCCACCCCATCAGCCATTAGTGCAAGGCCCAGCACGAAGAACAGCATCCACTGGAAGCGTCCATGGCCGCAGTCCTCCATGATGCTCTCATACTGGTCTGGCAGGTTTTCCTCCTCCTCTTCCTGCTGGGCAGCCAAGCGGGCTTTCCTCTTGGCCTCCAGCCGAGCTGCCCGCCGCGCCTCCTTGATCTCGTCTGGGTGAGGGATGCCCTGGTACTCCCCCTCGTACATCTGTTCATCATCATCTGCCCCCTCGGTGGCATCGCTAGCAGCATCTTCATCTTGTGGAGGGTAGTCCGTCTGGTAGGGGTAGCCATCCTGACCGCCTCCATCCTGGGTGTATGTGTACTCTCCTCCCTCTGTCACCTGCTGGTTCACGTTGTTTTGATAGGGGTCATCCATGGTTCTGGCTGACTGTAAGGGGAGCAGGACAGACTTTGCCTTGTAGCCGTTGTACACTGAGGAAGCTCAAGTCGTCAGCTATAATGGCATAATCCTCCCCAGGAGCCTTGTGCTGCTCTCAGTGTTGCTGCGTCTCCTGGATTCCAGGTGTCAGTTACAGGTTTTCAGTTGTCAGTCACTGAGTAGTTTGGGTTTGACGTTTAAGGCTATGATGACTTCATTGATCTGCACAGAGCTGCAGGCTGAACCTAAAACACAACAATGGACATGCATCACAGATGGTCTGTCAGCAAAACACCAAAGAAGAATATATTTGTAGGGCAGAGACATTGCTATGCAACAGTCTCCTTTGGGATGACTTGCGACCTGCCATGTCAAGTCACACTTACAGTCTCAAAGGGCTTTACAATCTTTGCATTATAGAAAACATTAAGGGTACATCATGATCTTTGACCCTCAACTGAGGATTAAGTCCTAAAGAAAACTAGGTCTAGAAGTATGTGATTTGCCTACAACATTTCATGTAATTATAGTAGGGGTAGACATTTCTTAATTGATTTTGACTTCATTCCCTCAATTTACATTAGTTGTTTTTGTCTAGCTGTTTGTACTCAGCTTCAGATCACTTTCCTGTCAATTTGATCAATTTCGTCTTATTTATTACTTCTTGTAAAGCACTACATGCTCTAATTAAGTTCCCATTATTATTCCAGTCAGAAATGAAAAGTGTCATTTAGCAGGAAAGAGCAGGTCGGGACTGCCAGTCTCCCCTGTAGGCTGCATGTCCTTCCACAGAACCAGATAATCTCATCGTCTCCCCGCTCAGATGCTCTGACGCCATTTTGATCCATCACATAACAGTGCTGTAATGATGACACATTCAGATTTGTCTTGATTTCAATAGTGGCTGGAGGCTCAGACGCATAACAACACAAATTACATTGCATTCAAAGAATTTACTGATTTTCACATGGTAACATGACTGACATTGAAGTCAGGCACATATTCTTGCAAAATTAACCAATTGTTATCTTGAGGCTGGATCCTATATAATTTGGGAATAACTCATGCTGATGTATTTGAGAGGCAATTTATGAGAAATTAACAAATGTTTCAAAATCACCCTGTTAAGCTGTTAAATTCAGCAAACCTTGATTTACCCTATGTGGTCCAGCAATGAACTGAGAGAGATGCTTTTTCTAGTTTTTACTTTCTTGGCTGACACTGCTTCACATTAACACTGGGGGCTCACAGGACAACTGCAGTCCTTGGTGCCTTTCTCAAGGGCACCCTTTAAGGTGGACACAAAGTTTTCTACAAAGCAGCCACTGTGGCTACATAGGAAATTACTGAATAATGGTAAATGCTAAAACAACAACAAAAAATGCTATTAATGGTTAATACTAAAATGTAGTAGCAGTAACAGAAATAGAGGGGAGTCATACTTCAACTGAGTCAGTAATGTCAGTTACACAAAATATCTATCTAGCCAAAAAGTTTGTTAACATTAGCTAACATTACCCAACATAAACTGCTACTTATACCAGACCAAATTAGGCCGTAGCAACAAAACCCCTGAAAATGAGCATGGACCTTTTATTGCTTAAGAATCCAACTTTTCATTCGTAAGGAATTTGAAACCTTATTGGTAAAGTGTGGTGCATTTAACATGTATTTTCAACATCCGTTGTATTTTGCCATTATTACTGACCTCTGAAGTTTTCATGGTGTTTGACTGGATTAAATCGGTTGTAAATTTGCTGGGCTGCTTTATGACACTAAAAAGGAAGCTAGAGTTTTTTTCTTCTTCTCCAGAGCAAGAGGAGCCAAAGCTTTTAGCTTTTCTTGCTATAAGCCTATTGTGAAACAAATAGAATGTTGATGGAAAAAGTATTAAGAACATGCTTATTCGTTTCACTGGTGTGAGGATTTTATTTCCTTTTGTAACATTATAAAGGGTGTAACATAACATACTGGGTTTTGATGTTTAAATTAGAACCATAAGAAGGAAATATATGGCTCTTTAGCTGCTAAATACTACACTGTGCACACCAGCTAGAAGCTAACTGTATCTACCTGCAGTTAGGTGCTGTGCAGGTAGCCTACAGTGCGTTTTTAGTGCTTTGCAACTGAAAACAGCTGCCTGTTGTGTCTAGAAACCAGGATGATGAAAGTGGTAATAGTGGACAAAAAAAAGTAAAATTGCGGGCAGTAAAACAAAAACAATAGGTTGAAAGATGCTAAAATGCAGAACTTAGGAGAACTGCAGAGTTGAGTGATAATTGTCTGTGGTGTCTTCACTATGAGCAACTCCTTTAACATTTCATGTAGTCATTTAATCCATTGTTCATGTATAATTATTGTTTATAGCAGCTTTACACATTCTTTTTTTAATGCAACAATATTTTTGGAATTAAATTGTCTTGTTCAAAGTTGCTTCAAGCATTTCAGTTTTCTTCTGGAGTCTGATTGGTTTTGCGGTGTCACTTTTATAAAATGTATATTACTTGTTACATGGGTATTACTTGCTCAATCCAAAAACAGCTGTAGTCTTATCAGCCAACAAGTGGATTGTCGGTTTGGTTTGGGTTGGTCTGTTCCGGTTTGGAGCCAGGATGACGAACACTGTAATTTAATCCAGATTAAGACTGCAGATTTTTTTTTATTTTGCCCTTGTTGTCTCACATTATTGTTTCATCACGAAAGTCATAGAGGTGGCCGATAGCAGCGGTGGATTATGGAGTCTGGATTGAAGCACTGAAATGTATTTGCTGCTCTTGGATACGGAGTTTTGAAATCCGAATGTCAGTGTTAAAAGTTACACATTGATCAGTTTTGATGCCAGGAGAAATTGCATATTATGACGTGATCATCTCATACTTTTATTTATTGTTTTAATAATACATGAACGATTCAGGGGAAAAAGTGAGAGGATGGATGCTCAGTCTGGATGAGGGAGGCGTTGTTGCTTTCATCATCCTGCTGCAGTGCCTGTACTCACACAGCTGGCACTTACATAACAGTTAGGCTGCCTACACTCACTCTTTTCCCCTCTGTCTCCCTCCCTCTCCCTTCTCTTTTAACTTATTGATCTGTGTACGCACTTATGAATATGTCAACTTGACTCCCCCTTAAACCTAACATACACACTTATTCAGATGTCAAATCAGCATTTATGTCTCTGAGCAGAGTTTGAATAGGTCATGATCTGCCTTCCTCTGAGACGGTCCCAGTGTTGAAAAGTCAAAGAGCTACTTTGAATCATGAAAATCAATGTGAGTCTGATGTTTAACAGGAAGCACTGCGTAATTTACAAAACGCTATTTCAATTTCACATGTGACCTTTTACTGTTCAGATCATTTATTAGTTTGACTGAGCCAAACTTTGTCGCCTTCGCTTCATCGGCTTCCTGTAGCCCATTCTGCAGAGAGCAATGGCACCTTACATGCATGTGGAGTTACATATTAATGCTGTGATAATGGACTTTGGAAGAATATCTGTAGATACAGTAGAGCTGCTCTGTGGCCAGCAGTTGAAAACCTTTTCTGCTATACCCTCATTTTGATTAATCCAGTTCAAAATCCAGTGTTTTGGTTGCACCGACCAGTTGTAAATGTATTTGGGATTTGTTACCCCAGACGCATCAGTTGTTATATATGCATTTAGCTGTTTTTGCATTTTATCTTCTCGATCATTTATTTTTCTCTCTTTATTATTGGAATGAGCTCTGCCTCTCAATGTGACTCCATCACACCCACACAGTTTGTACTGTTTCTCTATCTCAATCTGATTTCACCCCTGTTTTGATCTGTGCAAATAAACTAAACCTGAACCAGACAGAGGAAGTTGATTTTGAAAACAATACCTAAGATAATGCAGTTTCTGCAAACACTTCTTAAGCTATTTGTCTGGTTTAATTTTCCATTATAATTAAATAAAAAAATTACAATTACATATGATGTCATCATATGATTTCCTCAGTTCACAATTCACTTGTCCAGATACAAATGTTTTTGACCATGTCGACCCAGTTTGCACCACCAGGGTAGAGCAAGGCAACAGCAAGGTAAGGGGTTGATTGTTACTGAAGACGCAGATATTACGAAAACATGTACTTTTGTTCTTTTGCAAAAAAAGCATCTAATAGACCATATTGACTATATGTGTTGTATGCGTTGGTCAAGTAACAACGGTTACAGGCAGTGAGTTCATTTTAATCTCAGCTCGTCAGTGACCTCGAGAGGTCAAAGGACAATCTTCCATGATTTCTGGGGACAACCTGTCTGCTAACCTTACTAGCAACATGTTTTTACATGAGTAAAATGCTGTCACTAGGACAATTTCGGAGAAAGAAAAAGTGACATGGTGATATTTCCATGCAAATACCTTTAGTCTTAAAAAATGTTATATTGAATATACTGGAAATTCCTCCTACTTGCAAGATGTTTTCATCCAATTTGTTGCAAAATAAATAAAAATACACATTTTAAGAGTAGTAAAAAGCAAAGGTTTGGCCGTTTAAATGACTACTGGAATCTCTATTAAGATATCTAGGTTTTGTTGTATGTAAATGGAAATGCTGATGACTCAAGGAGTCAGGATTATCTGCATCCATAGTCACATCACATTGATGCTGTTGCAAAAGATAAAACCTGAAAAATAAATAATGGCACGATGGGAAAACGATCTCCTACTTCCCCACTAATTTGTCTGACAAAACAACAAGTTAAATACCATAATGCAGCAAAAATTTTAAATAAATGTTGTCTTACCAGATTTGGCATTCTCTTCTGAACAAAACACACATAAATAAAAAAAATAAGTAGCTAAAATCCAAGTAGTATTTTCAAATGTCCAAACCCTACATGTCAGTTTATCCTAAGGCCGTGCTGCAGACAAGCCTGAGGGATTAGGATCCAACCTCACGATCCCCCCCAACACCCCTCCCTCACCCAGGCTCATCCCCACAGGAACTCCCCGGAACTAACCCCCCCTACTTCCAGGATCTGATGGTACAGTCCTGCAGGTTCAAATAGCAACAGGCTCTACTGACACTGGCTGTAAACTGTTGAGACACTCTACAGGATTTTTTGTGATACTCCAGATCTTTGAAAGGGATCCTCTGGGGAGAGGTCAGTGGTCAGCTGCCAAACAGCAGTGCTGGAGCTGGTTGAGATTCAGAATATTTCTCAAAAATACTTCTGCAGGGCAGATGCTTGTTGTCATGGAGACTTGAATGTGGGCCTTTAGTGGTGTGCAATCATTGTCAAGAGTGCACAGGTTGTCATTCCATGTAAACATTACACCAGGTGGTTTGACTGATTAACACCTTCAAGAACATATCATATATCATTAGCTTCAGTGATTTGTTAAAGTTGGTTATTATTGAATCCCTGTAGTAGACTGTGATGGCATAATAATGGTTGCCCATATTCAAACCAGCCAGGATGAGCCCTTGTGTCCCATAAGCAGAGGGACACATTACTGCAATAGCTGTATGTCTCATCAAAGTGCCCTTGAGTGAGCCAGCCTACAGTAGCTGCTCATCCATCCCAAGTTGCTCCAGAAAAGCATATCGACAAAAATGGCTAAAATGTTCCTTCCCTTGAAGCAGGAAGGAAAGAAGGTTTATTTCTTTGGCTGCGGATGAGTGCAGAGGTGATTATGGATGTGTCTGAGTGGCACCTACTGCTGGAGATGGATAATCATAGCTCTTCTGCACCACACTCCTGTGGTTTACATACAGAAAATATATGGACTGCAAGAGTAGGGAGGACTGATCTTGTGGGGCTGACGCCACAGAGAGAACAGCAGTTACAGTTGGATGGTACAGTGGATTGATGCCAGGCTTTTCCCAAAAGACAGTATGCTATATAAAAAGATCTTAATAGATAGATGTATTACTCAGGCCACAAGAGGCCTTCACCAATTTCCCTGTGCAGTCTTACCCAGCCAAGACATCTTTATGTAGTTCGTTTCACTGTAAGAATGGCCAAGTGTTTACATTGCCCTGTAATGGCAAGGTGACAGGACTGATACATCAAAATATGCTTGGGCAAGGCGCTGAATCTCCAGTCTGTCTAATGTGTGGTGGACTTTAGATTTATGGAAAGTAACTAAGAATATTTACACGAGTGCTGTATTTCCAATTTTCAGGCATTGTACTTTTCCATTTTATACTACTTATACTACACTATGTTTCAGGGGAAAATAATGTTGTTTTACTCTACTACCTTTCAGTTTAAGACTGTATAAAATAGCACCATAAAGTAGCTAAAATTAGCTCCTCTTGGACAAGCTACATTTCTTTCTTGTATGTTTATACATCAGTAAATATAAGTAATAAAATATATGACAATAGAACACTGACAGGGGCCATTCTGCTGCCTAGTTTTACTTTTGATATATTTTTCTGCAAATTCTTCTGTACTTTTACAAAAGGATTTAATGCAGAACAAAACATATTTACATTGTAATAATTCTATTTTTATTTAGTAAAATATCTGAATACATACAGTACCAGTCAAATGTTTGGACACACTTTGGGCACACTCTCATATAAGTGAATAGGAGTGTGTAATTTAACACTTCACCTGGAGCACCATACAATACCAAAGATGTATATATTTGTAGTATTGGAATTACAGTTTTTTGCATCCTCAACAGCAGTAGTTCCCAACCTTTTTGGCTTGTGACACCATAGAACAAAGCAATGTCTACTTTTAACTCATTGTCATTGGTTGCATGTTTAACCAAACTGTGTTTGGTTAAACATGGGGGCTCATCCTGGCTTGCATTACCCAAATAATATTCATAGATAAAATTATCCAGTAATTAACAGTTAAGATTAGAGGAAAGTCTGAGAAAATAAATATAAAACTGTATCTTCTCCTTTTCTCTTCGAGTAACCTTGTGACTCTTCAAATCTGTCCCAATGTCGTGATCCTGATTCCCAGGTTGAAAACCTCCAAACTATAGGACCTACCTACTGACTATGTAAGAAGGAAGACATCCAATATAAACTGTTGAATGCAGCAGTACATAACAGATTCAACTACTACTTTAGTACATGTTTACAGTTGTTCCCTTTATAGATCTGTCACTTTCCATTAATACATCTTAAACTCTCATTATTTAACATTTCCAATACAAGAACTTGTATGTATAAAACTACATAGTGTGGCTTGGAGGCTATTTATACCATGTGCATTTTTTCATCATTGCTTGCTCGCTACTATATATTATAGTTTCTTTATGGGATAATTTTATTCCACTATATACAGTTAATATCATATGTATTACTACATGGACAACACTATAAAATGGCACTCACACTAGTGCACTATGTAGCAAACAGTGAATGATTTTGATCCGTGAAACAAGTTCTTCATTCATTACAGTGGCCCTCCTACTAACTCATCCAATCCCCCCTCACCAGGGGACATGGTACAGCCTGCTATGGGACATCATTATAGAGAGTAGATGTCTTGCGTAGAGGTAAAGCTCTCTAATCCGAAGGCCAGATAATTCGAGTGCAAAGAGGATTAGCTCCACCCCAGCAGAGCCATTGGCTAAATTTAGCCCCCATACTCTCTGTCTTCACCAGTCTCCATTTAACCCCTCCTCTAAGCCCCGCCTATACTCCTCACATCCATCCAGGATGTCCACCAATCACACACTGCAGATCATCATTACGTCATCATGACATTTTCAGACCTCTCCAGATCAAATAATCCAGTATCTAGGCCCAACAGTCAGGCCCCATATCTTGTCAATATTAGTGATACAAACTGAAATCAGATCATTGGTAAACCGTCTTGTGATCATGTGGATGTGAGTTATCCAGAAAGGGAAAGTTAGTGTTTGGGTGCTAGTCTCCATAACGACTCTGCCCTTCATCTGCAGAGCTTCGTCCTCTGGTGAACACACCGGGATTACAGCTAATGGTGCCTTTGAGGCCCGCCTCAGGAGGAGGGGCGCGGCCCGCACAATCCCTGCAATGGCAAGTGAGCTGCATCCCAGAGACATCTCATGCAAACATCCAGGAAATGAGTAGCTTCAAGGGGAGGATTCTGGGAAAGAGTGATAAGCCCACTCCCTGTGTCGTCTTTCTAACTGGTAGAACGTCTGCTACACAGATTTAATGTATTTCCTCAAGTGAATTCAATGATGACTCCAGGGTCATATGAATATTTGTTTCCTCTGACCCCTGACAATTAGTTGCTTGTTGATGGCCACAGATTTGAAGCTTATACTTATTATATTGTGTCAGCTGAATGCCCAAAAATGTGAAATATTGAATGGATTATGTTGGCTCAAGTTAAGAAGATCATTTGGACTTCCGGCTATGGCAGGGTGCTGAGTGCTCTCTGCTGCATATTTAGACACATCCTTATCAATGCACTCTAATCCTACCCAAAACTTAACAAATTTAGTTAATTATGCCCCTAGACTTCGCAATGCCAAAGAAATTAAGGAAAATGTATTCCAAAGTGTACGAAACAACAAATGAAGGCGCCAAAGAAGGACACCATGCAATAACAAAGTTAGCTCAGGTGATGTCCTGTAAGCAATTAACAGGCTGAAGATGGAATTCTCTAAAAAAATTGATGGTACAATTTAGGACATTAGAACCGAGAACTTGCACTAACAGAATAACACATACTGAGGACTGCACCACTAACACTGGAGATAGTCTGTCAGCCCTTGAAACCACGGTGAAAAAAACAAACAGAAGTGAAGATGCTCACCTCCAAAATCAACGAATAGGAAAATAGAAGATGTGGATCCAATCTCAGGCTGATAAACATGTAGGGGGAAAAATGCATGTGCTTTCATGGAAAGTTGCCTGCCAGAAGCACTGGGTCTCAAGCCATTTTGTTCTCCGTTGATCATCGACAGGTGCCACCAACTCCTGGGTCTGAAAAAGCTTGATAGAAATAGCAACACCTTGCCAAAAACAGTCTCTCAACTTCAAAGACAAATTGATGATCTGGGACGCTGCCAGGAGAAGGGGCAACATCCTCTACAAAAAACATGGTTTTCCTTGACTTGTCAGCTGACATACACAAGCAGAAACTCTGAGCCAAGAATGTTTGCTACAGAATCATCTTTGCAGCTTGCTTGAGGGTTGCCATGGAGAACATACCTACATGTTTGAAAATCCATCAGAGGTTGAGCACTTTGTTGAAAGGTAAGACAGGGGGATTCAACCAGGAGCAGAAGACCAAACAATGCATTCCCTGGAGTGAGTAAGTACATTCTGCTTGTATACTTAACTTTATTTAAGTGTGTTCTTTTTATTCAAAGCATCTGGAAATTTGGCTTGAAATAGTAAAAATCTGTATATGATATGAAAAGTTAAGTGTCTCATTAAGCAGCCACAAAAATCTGACTGAAAATAAACATTCATGTCTGTTAGAAAATCCAGTTCAAAAAACAGCTCATTAAGCTGTTTAGACCATTTCTCCTGTTTTGATTGACATCTCCCTGGCTACTGTCAGGTACTGCAAGTTGGGCAGTGCTTGGTTTTCAGTTGTCCGTTTTCATCATGGCAGCTGGGTCAAAAACTTTTTCATATTAGAGCTAAACATTACACAATATATGTTTCTGAAAACATGGTGGTCTAAAACAACATGAAAACAATGTGGTCTAATGTCCTCAACAATTTTGATGAAGATGAGTGGCGTGAGTCATTTTCATATGTCACAGAACACTTGTGACTTTGATGAGGTCATTGAGCCACATTTGAGGCACAAGAAAACAAACTGGTGGTGGTAGACTCGCCATTAAATGTATTTTTGGTGTTGGTGTTTCCACTCTGCATGTGTTGGTACAGTAAGTTACTGCAGCATTGAATTAACACATTTTGTTGATCTGCCGAATAGTCCACATCTTCAGGAGACAGTAGATGGATTTGCCAAACGGGGTCTCTGATGTGTGCTAGTGCCATTGATGGCACACATATTACCATCACCCCCCCCACCATGACTACACACCAACCTACAAGTGGAAGTGGTGGCACTCCATTCTTCTCCAAGCTGCTGTTGACTACAACTGCTGGTAAGAATTAATGTTTATACACTCAGTCCCCCCCCCCCCTTTATTTAGTGCAAGATATGTGGTTAACATGAATTGAGTGCAGGATTAACATGAAAACAAATGGGAGAAGCAAAGAGAACCAGACAGTAACCCAAACAAAACAATATGATCATCATAAAAAAATTAAATAAATAAATAAAATTCTGGCTTAATACTAGATGCACATGGTGTGTGTGTTAGTGTGTGTGTTTGTGTGTAAGTATATAGAGAGGAGAAAAGAGAGGAGAGAGAGAGAGAGAAAAGGAAAGCTGCAGTGTTGTTGGGGGGAATCTCTGGTTAGGTCTCAGGGTCGAAGGTGTGCCAGGGTGAAACCAGGATGAGTCAGGAAAGAATTTTATTTGATTTTTTTCTCTCTCCCTCTCCACTACGATCCAACCACTTTTTTAAAGTTTGTTTGCTTGTCTGTCAGTACTCCCCATTCTCTCCGCCTTTGCCTTCTATGCTCTCATTGCTGCTTTAGGTCACTCCTGGACTTGTAGGAGGTTGCTGGCCTGTAGCATTTGGTCCAAGGAGCATCTTTCTGTTTGAAGGGGGGGGGGGGTTTAACGGAGAATAGGCCCCCAGACACCAAGCTGTCTGAACCAGTCAGGGCCCCCAATGCCCCCTCAGCCACCTAGGCTTAGTATGAGTTGGTCCCGTTATGCAGTTATCTTTTAGATATGAAACTTAACAGAAGATAGATAAATAAATATGCAAACCAGTCAGTAAGTAAAATAAGCAAATAAATAATATATAAATAAAAAGAAAGATAAATAAATAAATAATAATAAAGAATAAAAAACAAAAAAGGCAGACAAACAAACAAAAAATGGAGGAAATAAATAGTTAATAGATGGTTTGTTGTGTCAGCAAATTGATGCAGTTTTTAGCCTGAGAATGAATGTGTCTGTGTTGTTGTGTGTGTCGTCTGACAGTGGGTAAATGTTGTGAGCGATGGTTTAGGAAAGGATGAGGATCTGTAAAGTCATGAGGTTATGATGACATTTGAGGAAACTAAAGAACAATTTCATGTCCCTAACAAACACTTTTTAAAATATTTGTAGTGAGAAGTTTAATTGCTGCAATCCAAAGTCAAAAGTTAATCATACCCCTTCTGTTTACTCTGGAGGAAGCAATACTAATTATTTATATAGTTAAGGGCAAATTTCATTTTCGTTACAAGTTGATTTTGGGCTCTGCTGAGTGCTATGTAGGCTGGCTGAATGCCTGGAGGAAGGATATGCAGGAGGAGGTTACTTTGGAACATTGGGGTACTGTATGCTTAGAGGCGCATACTGAAAGGGTGAATACAAGGTTATGGATTTTACAATTTAATTGACTAATGTGCACATATGTAATTCCATTCAAACTACACACATGCATTAAGTGTGAACAAAAGAAAGGAACATTGCTTGACTTTATATGGGAGTGTGAGGAGATTTATATAGTTATGGGAGGAGGTATCGCATGCAATATATAATATGCTGGACATAAATCTAACTCTAACTGCATGTAAGTTGTTCATACATAAATACAATTGATCCAATATTACAAAACAAAAAGAAAGCACCTATTAACATATGCTTGCTCCATGTTAAAGACCTCATAGCTTTATCATGGAAAAATTTAAATAGGCTCGGGGAGATGTCCTCCTGCCTGTCAATGGAGAAAATCACTAATATTTTGAAGGGTAAAAAGGAGGCCTTTGACTCCCTATGGGAACCATTCTATTTCTTTATGGAAAATATGGATATATTTGAAATGCTACATGGGGCTAAGGAAACAGGAAATGTTTAAGTGATGAGAAGTTGGGTATAAGCTGGGAGGAGATTAATCTTTTTCTTGATTTTATTTATTTTACTTTTCACCTGTGTATTTCTTGATTTGTACATTTTATCTAGCTATTTTACCACAGTATTTTTTCGTCAACTATGTGTTTCAATATTGTCTCGGAGCTCGGATGATCGGCTAGTTGACTTACTATTGTTGAATATTAATACATTGTTTTTTTTAAAAAAAAGATTGTCTACTCTCTCTTCCTTTTTTCATCTCACACGATAAAAGTTTTTGTTGCTGAAGTTTCAATCCGTTATATCTGAAATGTTGTTTAGAAGCCCCTCAGGGTTTCTGTATCACCTACTCAAGTTTCAGTTCTTGTTCCTCTTTTTTAAGTTCCTCATCTTCTCTATGTGGGCACAAAGTAACTTTAGAATGACAAGGTAGAGGGAGGAGACAGCAAACACCAAACAGTGCTGGTACAATTACTGCAGCAAAGTTTTGTATTATTTTGCCTCTGCTGACTGGGCCTTAATGGCATCAGTGTTGTATTTTCTAGGGTTATATTTTCTTTTAAATAGTTGTAGAGCATCATGGTGGATCTCAGGGTTGGGGAAAGTGCTGGTTATAAAAAAATATGACATGTTACAGGTCATTCTCCCTCACCATTTTTGAAAGGTAGAGAGAGATAAGGTCATATACAACATATTTAAAACCATTAAACCGTCTTTATAGGTAAGACATATAACTATAGATAATATTTCTGCAACAATAAGTCAGACCATCTCTGTTTATTTCCAAACTGTGCTTCTTTTGAATTATCTTTCTGGAGTTGCCGTACCCCCCCCCCTTTCACCTCCCTCTCATGTTTCCCTCTAATTAAAGAGGAGAGATCTGAGGGAGTTAAACTGCTGGGCTTTAGTGAATGGAGGTGGGGTGTTGAGGTGGGTAGGAGGCAACAATCGTTCGATCTCCCCAAATCCCTCTCATTTGGTTGGACACGCCAGCCAAGCTTAAGTCACCTGACCTGGTCTCTGGCATGCATCCAGGACTACATGTGTGGATATATATGTGTTGATACATGAGGGTGTGGATATAAATCTAAAGATATAGAGGTTGGTGAACTTTGACCTTAAATCAGTCATTAAGAGGCAAACAAACACCTTCAAGAGCTAAAGTCAGTTTTATTACATTGAATCTGAAGACAGATACTGATACTGAAATACTCTGAAAACACATGCAGTTTGTGTGTTAGTGATTTGTATTGTGGTCTGTGTTTGGAGGACAGTAAATCCCAGCTGATGGGATCAACTGGACTTACTGACCTGCAGAACCACAGACTGACATCTTGTGGACATGACTGGGACTGAAATTATTCATAAATGCTGTTTATTACAAAAACAAAACACGATTTGACTTATCTCACAGAGATCTGGCATCTGGCTTTTCATCTTTAACAGGGTAGGCATGAGCATCAGTTCCTCATCTCTCTTCCTGGAAATGATTCACTTTATGTTTGTTACATTCAGTCCAACATTATTATAAATGTTTCTACCTCATAAATAGAGCACAATTTTAAGCAAATAGCTGGGTAATAAAAGCTTCTAGCGGCACTATACCTCATGTTGATACACACTTTAGTGCCAACAACATCTTTTGGTCACAGTGATACTTTTAATACTCACACAGTTTATGGTTTATAATCAGCAACCACACAAAAACAATATACTCAGTGCGTGGTTCCTAGTCCTTGTTAAGAACGAGAACAAGTCTGACTTTCCTACACTGTCTGTGGCACACAAGCCTGTTTGTTCCAAATGAAGATGAAAATCCTTAAAAGCAGATCACAAGTATTTTCTTTTACAAGGCCTGGTAACTTTCTAAAACAACTCAGCTCTGTAGTTTTAGTAAACATTATACAAAGAGAAGTAAATTGTTAAGGACTGATTTCAGCAGCATATTCATAGACATGTGGTGTTATACTGAGTATTAACTCAAAAAAGTGTCTCTGTTTATTGTAATGAAGGAAAATACAAGCCAGTGCAACAGAATGGCTCACAGATGTGTTTTTAATAGTTTTTGGACAACAATTAAGCTCTATGACACAGAGGAAAGAGATATATCAGCCACTGAATATAAATGAAATAGGCATTCTGACGACATTCTGACATGTCACAGGTGTAAATAATAAACTTAACGATGACCAATTTCCATTGAGCCGGTGCATGCGAGCTCACTGTCACATGACTCACTGGGACATCTGAACAGAACAGAGGAATTGTTAACATTATTAGTAACACCAGTACTTTTCCTACTGTGACAGGTCAAAATGTTTGCTGTGAAAAAGGCTAGCATACTTTCTTGTAGGATCAGGTAAGTGCTGGTTTTGGTCTTTTTTATTGGATTTGTTGACAATAAAAAAAAATACCAGTCTTGTCTTTTAACAGGAGAACTCACATTGACTGTGAGATATAACAGAGTTGGTGTTTATTTACAGGACAGTCTCTGGTATCCGATCCAATCAACAGAATGACAGCAGCATGGCTGGTATGCTGTTATCTGTGCAATTATACCACATAGTATCAAGATAAGTCTGAGGCCTGTGTTGAAGCTCTGAGACAGTTTTATAAGCCAAGATGAAGAAAATGAGGGACTCCTGGAAAAAAAATCACACATCTTTTGTCAATTTAAAACTGATAGTTGCAGAGAATCTATATAAAAGAACTGTTGTACCTGTAGGGTTAGCATGTAAAAGGCTTCACTAAAACACATGGTGGGTGGCAGTTGAGTGACTGTAATGCTCGGAAAACAGACAGCATCAACCTGGGGGAGGCTTTGATCTTCATGGTGTCAGAACTTTTTACGCTGAACATGTCAACTTTGCCAAAATTGGAAACTTAACAGAAAAACAGGGTAGGGAAAGTCACGACATCTTAAGTCGTGATCTTTTCAAATTCATAGATTTGCATACAGAGACATTTCTTAGCTTTAGACTTGATACATTTCTTGAATAGATGGAGTCAGTTGACTCAAAGCTACACAAACCAATATAAAATCATCCAATGACTGTGTGAAAGACAAAGTACATCATTTGTCCATTCCCTCCTCTGCTGTCAGTGCCCTCCAAAATTCTTACAAATCACTATTTCAAAAAATAGAAGCGTTTTATGGTCTGGAAACACTATGGTTAATGTCTAGTTATGCTCAAAACTGACTTGGTTAGGGTAAGGAAAATGGCATGGTCTAGGCTATCATTTCCTTGTTAGGTTTAGGGTCCTTTGTTGTCATGGTTACAATAATAACCACTGGGTTATGGTTAGGGAACAAATGAATGCCACAAAAGCCTTATAAGGTAATGAGATGTCAATTTTGTGTTTAGAGATTATTCAATTGCCTTCAAGTAAAAAATGAGGCTGGTAAAGAAAATAATAAAACAAGAAACAAAACATCTCTGTTTTGTCTCTAAGTTAGCATGGAGTTGGAGTTTTATGTATATATATCCTCTCTTTGGCTTCCAAATTGTGGGAATGCAAAATATAGTCATCAGATATACAAGCACTTTGTTTCACAGTAATACATTATCTTCACATATGAAAGGAGAGTAACATCTGCTGCTCTTTATGGGCGACTTAACACTCGCAAACAAAAACTCATAAAAGTTATTTTGGAAGTGAGTGTTCCAATAAGTTGGACATGCACATAAGCATTTTGATGGGGTTCAATTTTCAATTTCAATTCAATTCAATTTTATTTATATAGCGCCAAATCACAACACAAAGTCATCTCAGGGCACTTTTACATGGAGCAGGTCTAGACCACGCTCTTTAATTTACAGAAAGAGAAACCCAACAGTTCCCCCCATGAGCAAGCACTTGGCGACAGCGGAAAGGAAAAACTCCCCTTTAACGGGAAGAAACCTAAGGCAGACCCCGGCTCTGGGTGGGCGGCCATCTGCCTTGACCGGTTGGGTTGAGAGAGAGAGAGAGAGAAAGAGAGGGGTGGGGGGGGGTTGTACACAGTGAAAGAGCAGCAACAACAACAACAATAGTCAGTAAGCAGCAGCAAGCAGCAGCAATAGCAGGAACAGCTGGCCGAGGGCAGGGTTCAAAGTTAATTCTTGGAAACATCAGTTGACAAAACAATTTCACCTCGAGAGAAAAGTCATGTGATTGAAATGATGGGATTTAGTAGCTAATTGACACTCAGGTGAATTTGTGTTTTGTCAACTGCTGTTTCCAAGGTCAAGAATAAACTTTGAATCTCAACTTAAGATGGATTAGCAGTCCTTACAGTGCTGAGGAAAAATGGAAATTCCAGTGACAACTGGGCAATCTATCCACTGATGAAGATCATGTGATATGACTGAGAGCATCAGAATCATGACTAAATAGATCTTAAAGTGAGATATGGTGTTTGTTATGTACAGTATTCATAAATCATCTGAAGAGCCAATTAAAGCTTAACAGTGAATTCTAAACTGCCTCCTGAGCAGCAGTGGTGTATATGGATCGCAGCTGCGTCTCATTTGCAATTTACTGACACAATGTTATATTTTCAGGGTACTGAAGTTCAAATTGTTTCAAACATGTGTCTCTTGCTGCCATTTTGGCCTGCAAACATTTCCCAGTGCAGTCTTAAATGAAGAAAAACACCAAAAACCTCACAGCCCAGACCGAGCGGGAAGAAATGTGGACAGTGCTACCGAGCGTATGAAGCTTTCCACTGAACTGTGAGACAGTTTACGCAGCACTCTGAGGGCACTTCAGCCAAATGATATGCCTCTCACTCCTCTCTCTCCCTCCTCTTGCAACTTGTGTGTTTTTGTCTCTCTATCCAAGTGTTTACTCTGGCTGGGGGGTTTTCAGCGCTATTTCTTCCATCCAAGTCCTCCAACTTACAAAACCTCCTTTTAACGCAGCACAAAGGCAGCTATGTACTTCTTTGTGTCATGCTTGTTTCCTGGTCTCGCCTGTGTTCTGGCAGTCTGCAGACCTCTCTGCTTCAGGATTCCCCCCACGTCCCTCCACTCCTCCTACAGACTGCAATAATGTGTCTAAGTGCAGCTCAGCATGGCGGTGAATGGGGACTCTTTTCAATACCACCTGCCATTTATCTAACCCTCAGCTGGTTACAGGTGGAGGAGAGGGACAAAGCTCCGAGCTCTTGTGAAGGGAGGAAGGCCAGAATGCCTGCTGGGCCTCCGAAACAACCTTTCTGCGCATTCAATCTCACATACAGTGATGGAAACTGTATACCTGGTGTGTTTGTAATACCGTGTCAATAGATTTGATGAGGTGCCAGATGCCACCTTGTTTTGCAGGGATAGCAGAGCTTTAAAGACAGCAATACAGTTTTTCTATATAGTGTATCTTTATAGCTGTAGCTGCTATAGGATGCGAGTACATTCCATTCAAAATCACAACATCACTTTTGGAAAAAAAACAATAAAAACACAAGGGATCAGCATCAAGCATTTCTACAATGTCGAGGCTCTTATGTATATGTGTAATTTAGTCAACCAATGACATAACAGCTTTTATCCCTTTCAGAACATCAGCATTTTCATTTTGTACAAACACAAAAATGGAAAAGTAATAACCTCTGTACCTCAATGTGCAGAAATTTCATTTCAGTATTACGCTTTTCTAATATGTATTTTATAACCCTCTATCCATCAAGCTTAATGTACGTCTCTATATAGTCAGCCTGCTGCAGCTGAAGACACAGCACTGCAGAATATACTGTAGGGTATTTATTGTGTTTTTTCTCCTTCAAGCAACACACATTTATTTGGAAAAGGCAGCAGACAGCAGTGTGATTCATCAGTAATGCTTTTGTCACAGTTATGATCCATAACAGCAGATAAGCAATGCTGAGAGTGAGACAGACTCAAACTAAGATTCTGCATCTCACCCACAAATATTTGTCTGATAGGTCAGTCTGCTGTCACAGGTGACCAGTCATCAGTCTGGACTCCGCGTTGGGCTTGTAATACAATCCCAGTAGTTTAAAACATTTTAGGCCATCAAATTTGCCTTTCTGTTTAAGACACAACTCCCCCCTCTCTCTCTGTCCTCAGGGGCCATTCTGACATTATTAACAGTGATTTCATCTGGAAGTGTGGGCTCACATGCTAGCAAGGCTCAGCTGAAAACCACTGAATGTTTTTTTTTTTTTTATAGCCACATAATAAAAGCTCTGTTCAGTCCATGTCAATCCAAAGACTGTAATCTGTATTCAGGAAAGGAATGATTTTAAACACATCCTTTTCTCACACCATACATCTGCGTTCTGCATTTTGAATATGTGATGTAATGTACACACATTAATGAATTTTAATGATTTCTGGAGGAAAATAATCTAAGTGTGTTTGGCCATCTGAGGGAAATAATGCTCCTTTTCAGTGCCAACTCTGATTTGCATTCATACATCCAGTAACTGTATGCATAGAAACATGATGAATAGTAAGGTTATTCTGAACACTGCATCGTGTGTGTATGTGGTTGCCGCACCACATGTGAGCAAGTAGTTTTCGTTTGTAACACTTAACATACAACACACACATTTTATTATTGACAGTTTGTTTACTAATTTGAGTGCACGCATATTTCTTGCTTGTGTTAAATCCTGATTTTTATCTGTTTCATAGATCCAGCGAGTCCTCCATCTAGCCAAAAGAGTCAGCGCTGGTAAAGATGGCAGGCAGGAAGTGGAAGAGGCCAACCGGGTGTGCCAGAGGGGACTCTGCCTTTTGGGATCCAGTTAACTTCTATTACTTTGGGACTTTTAAGTTTATTTTTGTTGCTTTGATAGTTAGTTAGGTTGTAAATAGTTCTTGATTTAAATCTTTGTTGACATTGAGGTTTATTTGTAATGCAAAGTTAATTGTTTGTTCTTTCCCCCCTTTGTGTGTCTGTGTAGGCTAGGCTGTGTCTATATAAACCTCCTGTATGTGTAATTTTTTTTTTAGGTCTGTTATGTTCAGTTTGATATTTGTTTAGTTGACCTCAATTTGAGTTAAAGGGCCTTTTTTTAAAAAATTACTTTCTTCTAGTTTTCCTACCTTTGTATTTTGGGAAAAAAAATTTTTTGTCAAATTGAATTGAAGTTGTAAATAAATTACTTATTTTTTCTTTAAACACCTGGTGTTCTTCAGTATGACTACTTGGTCCCTGACAGTATACAAACAAAAATACAAGGTCTAGTCTATGTACAGTTTATTTATGTAGAAGCTTGACATACATTGAGTAGAATACATTTCACACCAAGAAGTTAATGAGAAATGGAGGCAGTGAATGCTAAACAGTGCTCATCTGTGGTATGCAATCTGAATATAAAGAAATAATTTGAGTCAAGTATACGTACTGCATGAGTTGTTTTTCTGCAAGGAAAAGCAGGTCTGCTTTTCCAGTGTTGTGTGGTTCTGTATTATTAATAAAATCAAGAGGAAACTATAACCTTCAGCTGGTGATTCATATTAAGCAGCTGTATTATCAAAGCACTGACATAAATGAACATCCTAATGGCTTTGCAAATGCATAAAGAGAATGTAGATGCCTTTACCTCAAACCACATCCCTTGATTTATACATTTCACCTGCAGGTATTATTGCAGATGGCCTTCTGAGCCAGCAGAGGGCAGTTCAAACCACAAGAGTTTTTTTTCCCTGTGCTTAGAGGGTGACAGACAAAAAGCTGTCACGATGAGACAGCAATCAAACCTTCCTATAGAGCATTACAAACATATCCTTAATGTTTAGACCACTGGGCAATCCCAGCAGCTCTGATTCATACTTTAAGTACAGTGGTCATAGTTTAGCCACCTCTGAACACTTAACCCAATACATGGAATACATGATGACACATTACTGACATCACTAACATTATTATACTATATGGCATGAAATCCCAGTATGTTATGATATTCCTACAGACACTATGTTTTTCTGTTTTTTTTTTTATATCTATATAGTTTTGCTTTACAGTTTTGACATTCCTATAGGCTTTGATGTGCAGTTATTCTTTTACAATGGAATTACAGTAAGTAATTATTAGTTATAGTGGATGGGAAAGTGAAGCTGGTGGAAACTGTCTTATGGCTACACCAATATGAAACCGAAGATACTATATACTACATACTAATATTTAACACAGCTACAGAAGAAACACACCAATGTGGCTATGCAAACAAGAATAAGTAAGGACAAAGAAGGTCTTGAAAACACATTTTATAATAATTTGAACTTATCTTAATTGCTCACAGACATCATTCAACTCAATTCCCTGCAGCCTTGTTCGAAACTACACACAGAACATTTGTGACATTTTGTTGACTTGACTCCACATGAGGAGTGACCATGTGTCCTCATCTAGTCACAATTATAATACGTGATCTCATGTAGTTCATCAAAACAACAACACCATCACTAAAGTTATTTAGGGCTGCCTCACAGAAGACCAGTGTATAGAAAATTGTGGCATGTAGCAAAACAGCGTATGCAGAAATGGAATATTCATTTGGAATATTCATAAGTATGTTTTAATTAGTCTATAATCACCTGAAAATAAGAATCTTTGTGTTTCCTTAACCTTAGAATGAGCCCTTTATGTCTAAATAGGGAGCGGGTCCTCTTCCACGGAGCCTGCCATGTTTCTACAGTAGCCTAGCACGTACAAACCAAACACTGGCTCTAGAGAGGGCCTTTTGCGTTTTTAGCGAGTGTCGCGGCCACCATAGGTTTTCCTACTTGCTTGGAAGGGGAGGGTGAGGGTAGGTGTATTCAGTTAGTTGCAATCTGCAACCTCATCGCTAGATGACACTAAATCTCTCACACTGGTCCTTTAAAGACACCCCAATGCACATAGTGCTGATAAGAGCCCTGCTGCTGACTCCGCCTACTGAGTTGTCCTGGGAAACACTAACAACTGTAAGAAAGTGCAGGCACTCGTCCTGTTTTTGACCGGACACTTTCGTAGGAAAACTACTCTCTACCGCTCTTCCTTTTCACTCTGCAGTATAAACCTTTTTTAAAGGACATTTCGGCCCAGCTCCAAACACTGTAACTCCATCCATTAGGAGGATTATTATGCGTCCAAAAGCTGCAGCTTCACACTGAGCTCCATCTGCTTGAGGTAAGAGGACTCATTTACAATGTAGCCAGTTACAAGCTCACATGAAAGGACTTTACGTTGTATCATTTAACTGAGTTTTACATTGACAGAAGTTGTTTAATGGCTGCGGTAAGCCTCTCTCTCTCTTTTTTAAAAACTTGTTGCTTGGTAGCCATGACATCCTCACTCACAGCCTGTTGGGTCAATGTGGGAACTTCTCACGTTTCTGTGAACTCAGCGACAGCGAGGAAGAACACAGACGACCCATAGAAATGTAAAATGATACTACACAAAAGCAGCTAAAGTTTAATACAGGCCATACACATGCTATAGGAGATTTGAACCCCCCCACAAAGTATGCTAAATGTTCTAGTTAGCATCTAATACGCACTTTAAGGCTACAGGAATATTCAGGAGGAGATTTAAAAGTACGTAGCATAGCCTCATTGAACGGCATATGGAAAAAAAACTATTGTAAAGATATGAAAAAACGACATCTAGAACACTTTACTATCAATATAATATCATAGTACCTCTGTAAAAATCATATATTGATGCCATTTTGCATAACGAGTCAATTTTCAGCTGTCATTGAAGTATTTCATAAGTAAATCTGTGAGACATTTGACTTGATGATTGCTTTACATGAATATTCCATATGAAATTACATCATAATACATGATAGGGTATAAAACACTACATTTTGCGTCAGTAGTGACAGATTATAAAGATAAATACTGATCATCATATACTGTATTGCCCAGCCTTAAATGAGTGCTGCAGTGATTTAGTGTTGCACTTCCATAAAGTTACAACAGACAGATTAAAAGGGAACGGAAGCAGCCGAAGCCAATATATCTGGACTTTTAATGGTAGAGAATTGGTGTCTGTAAAATTTCATTGACAATATCTCAAATAAAACATCCATAAAGAACAATAAGATCATATAAGATTATAAGGCTCTTGTAATCAACCCAGACTTCAGATCTCTAAAAGGGTTGCAAGAGTTGATCTCACTTCAGATTTTTTTTCATGCTAGTGGGAGGATCTGCACACATGGAAGGGAAAAGAGTAGCCTACTAATTCATTTACACTCACTTGACCTCACCCACTCACACATGTTCAAAAGACCAGGCACATAAACATGGCTGCCCTCTGGTTTCTCATGTTGTAACACACCCATAGGTTTGCTCTGAAGTCACATCATGGACCTCATGACCTTTACTTCCAGGGCTATTAGACCTCATTTAACCAATGAGAAATAGAAAGAGGATAATTTTATTTTACAGTGCTGACACTAATTTGTTAGTAATGTATCTTTATTTGTTGTTAGAGAGGATGACTAATGGCTGGACACAGTTTTTTTAATCACACCTCTGACATAGTGGCACTGGTTTTGACTCCTCAAACATTTTGTGATAATGGTGTAAAGTCATCTTGCTTTCCTGTATCTCCATGTGGATGCTATTCTCTGTGGGACTGTCCTGTAAATCTGAGTCAGTACCTTTTTGAATTCAGGCCAAATATTCACCATCATCATATTATATTCAATAGAGGAAATGACAGTGTAAAAGAATGGAATATTTCTTCCTGAAGCTCCATAAAGGTGTGTCTGACTTACAGTGGCACTTCAGATACTTTGGTTGCTAAATTTTAACTTTTATGTCTTCAGGGAAATATGACCGAGTCCATAGCAACACACAAATATAAACCCTCCCATGACAACTGAGCAGCTCTAACCTAAGACATTGTTGGATTTGAGTGCTTTGCTTATCAGAATTTTGACAGGCATCCGTAGTATGTGCTAAACATTTCCCCAGATAGTGAGCCTAGTGTTTGCATAATTTAACACTAGTGGGTGAAAATCTCAAAAAACTCCTACTTCTTAAGACTTAAAAAAAGGCACATTTGTTTTTTTTTAATAACAGCAATGATAGTATCAAGAACATTTTTGAAAGTGTGGGCTTCTTTTAAATGAATGCATTCTAATCAGATGCAAATTTATATGAAAATAAGCATTTTAGTGAGTGCAGCAGTAGAGAAAGCAGCAGCTCTTATACTGCGAACAATTCAAAAATCAGCAAACATTTATAAACAGTTATATTTTTATTACATAGCTGAGGCTATCAGCAGAGGACTACACAATGCTTCCAAAAGCTTATTAGTCTGCTCCCTGTGTGTCTCTTCCCAGTCAGAAATATGTATTTAGCTCCAGTACAAGAGACAAATGAAAGAGGACTTGGCCTCCCATTTAGAGTACTGTAAATTACCACGAGGATTCTTCTGGCTCCAAGCTGAACCCAGCCAATTTCTCATCTTCACAAACCCCCTAATTTAATGATGATGGAGGATATGCACAGTGTCAGCCTTGTAATTACACTGCATTTACTATAGAATGGAAGCATTAGAAGAAGTCTTACAGGTACTAGTTCATGATGTAGCACTGTCCCAGGGACGGTTTTGTGTGCCTGGGAGGGCGACTGTTGAATTCCCCCACTGATATTCACAATAAAGCCTTGACTTAGTTTTTGTTAAGACTGGAATTGCTGGAATCCTCGTGGCACGCCAAACAGCAGCCGCACTCACTGTTCCAAAATAGCAGCCATCTCCTCAGCTCGTCCATACTTTGTGCCCTGGAGTCATGTCTCCTCTCTCCCTGGAGTTATCAAGAACACTTTGTTGTGAATTGTTGCTGTGCTTATGGTGCTGCAAAGATGTGCAATGATATACCACCACTGACTTTCTACAAAAAAGTACTGGGGCACCATAGCAGGGAGATGGTGACATGGTTATTACAAAGACTATTCTGTAACGAATAGTAGGGCTGTGCATAGTATGAAATGTTTTGTTTACTGGGGCTCATATGATACCTGGGTTTTGGTATGAATACCAAATTGATACCATACAAGAACTAGGTCTGAATAATCTTTTCTAAATATGGTGAAATCTTTTATCATGTTCTGATCCAAGAATAAGTAAACAAGATTAAGAATCTGAACATTCAGTGCTAGTTTTCTGTGTGTTGCAGTTTTCAATACTCAGATTGGATCTTATAATAATATGTAAACTGTATTAAAACAAAGGTCTGATAATGAAAATTGCATCCAGAAGTGGCTAAACACCCGTTTCATTCCAGTAATATCAAAATGTAATTTCTAGGGGTCTCCATATGGGCAGAAATACACCTTTGCGTGTCGATCCACCAGGAAGCAAACACTAAACGAACAGTAGACATGAGGGGTTCAAATACAGCGATGCACAGAAATACTTACCAAATCTGGATTGTCAGAATGGATGGATGTGGTACAAACCAGCTGGGCTATTTACTTTTGGATTTACATACTTCTGGAGGAAGTCGTGTGAACATTCTGCATTTTGAAATTTGATTTCAGTATATATACAGGAGATGTTTGTAATCCAGCCACACACAATCTGAATGCAAGGTACATGTAAAGCTAGGTATAAAGGCCTCTGAGCCTTTGTCTGTTCACTCAGTGGATGTGAATGCCTGTAGTGTGAAACTTTCATGCTCAGCAATGAGAACAAAAGCCATTGCTGTGGGTAGACTTGCCAAACCAATAAAAAATAATGTTGAGATAGCTCATGTGTCAGTACTGTGTGGGGTACTGCTGCTGTTCTGCTTCCTCATACTGTATGAGTGTAATTTACCATTACTCAAAAATCCCCATTGCTCACTTTCCTGAATTTTCCGGCATTATCAAGAAAGGGTGAAACTCAATTGTAATCATAGTTTTAGATGTTTGCATTGATGACAGTTGAGTCACAGAAACACTGTTTTCCTCAAAGATAAATACAAAAAGATTTGAGTAAATAGTTAAACAGCACTTTCATTTTCAAGACATTTCAACACTCCTCAAAAACCCTTCTATTCTGCTACTAAAAACACATTTTTTTGTGTGTCTGTGTGAAATATCTCAACAACTGTTGGATGGACTATTGGATTTCTATTAAATTTGGTACAGATGTCCTGCGAACTAAGAGGATGAATCCTAACGACTTTGTTGATCCATTGATTTTCTTCTGTACCACCAGCAGGTCAAATTTTTCTCTTATCCTGTGAAATATCTCAACATCTGCTGGAGTGCCACAAACTGTGTTACTCACTTTGCTGATCCCTTAATTTTCGTCCGGCACCATCATCTGGTTTATATATAAATTTGTACAGTACTTTGGTTTATGATCAAATGCGTGCAAAACAAATGACATTCCCAACAGCCTCAGTTAAACTATGATGGTGAACATGGTAAACATTATACTAGCCTAACATCACCATGTTAGCACGCTAATGTTAACCAACGAACATTAAAGTAATGCTTACATGTTAATACATCAATACAATACAATGCAATAATATTTAATGTACCACTGAAATGAACCATTCTGCTCTTTAATGAGTACTTTTACTTTTTAAACTTTTTAAAATTTTATTTACATTTTTAATTATGAAAGAAGAAAATACAAACAAGAAGGATACAAACAAAACAAACAAAAACAGACCCAATACAGCACACATACACCATAGGAAAACAGTACACCACATGTTACACAAAATAAACACTTCTCTCTATATCATCTTAGCATACATAGCACTCTTACTAATGTCGATATTATTGTCTGATTGGTGAAGAAGCAACTGTAGTGTTTACCTGCACATGCTTCAAACACCTTTTTAAGAATATGTTTTGAAAGCAGAGGGAGTTGGACCAGTGCCGTTACAGCAGATACCTGACCTGCGGCCTGTAGGCTCCGCCTCTCCCCTCTGACATCAGGGCTTTGATCTGCCTACTGTCTGTGTTAGCACAAAGCCATATTTAGCTCACTTTAATCAGTGTGGTGAGAGCTTGCATGCCTGCTGCTGAGGATACCTGCATAGTGTAAACACACCTGCTCTCTCTGATGGACTTAAAATGAATTTAAAGTGCACCTAAAGGAGACTGCTTGCAGCCGACATCATCAAACAGACTGTGGGTAAGGTTTCCATTGATGCCTTCATCTACTTAGTTCTGTTTAGTTCGCTGAGACAAATGACAAAGTGCTATTAAAGTTGCTTTGTAGTTTGAGGTGACAGAATTCAGAGAACAATGAAACAAGCATAGCTTTTAGTTTTGAGGAGGTGACTCAGACTAAACAAATGAATTATCATCGATTTGTCAAGATTCTCTTCCTTGTTATTGTTGTGATGAAATTCCCCAGGCAAAGTCTAACTGTGATGCATGTACTGTGCCTAGCAACATATGCCTCAGTGTTAACGTTTAATGGTTTTAATAACAACACATGTGACCAAAGGGCCTACAGTTAAATGAGGTTGTAATTGGGCTGTGCTTATGGGAAATTATATACCTTATCTCTGCACACACATTTCCCCGAGTTAGTTGTTTTTTTTAAGCTATGAATTAATACATGCTACATAAAAGACTACATAGATTGTTATGAAAGGCCTGATGTGTTTCTGAAAGGGTCTGTAAGTTTACATTTCAAATTATTTTATAACAAGTTAGCTTTCATTCATTTTAATGCAAAAGTTCCTCCAAATGATAAAAAAAGATGTCTCGCTCTTTTTATGGTCAAAACCTTCTCGTTCAGACACAGGAGAAATAGTTTTCTGTGTCACAGTCTTTTCCATTTTGATATGTTTTTGTTTTGTTTTAAGATATGTTTTTTGCTGCTCGCATCTTCAAGTTAACTTCATTTTTAGTCACATGGTGGTCAGGTGTGCATTCAAAGGTTATGATTGGTTGTGTTTAACGGATGTGCTTGATTTAAGATACAGCGACTAGCGGCAGTTAAATTTAGAAGTAGACCTACTTAAGCATACATGTTAATCACTAGTATTAATCTCTAGAGCTTTCAAAGACCATCCATTCATTCATTTCCTGTTTGGGAAACATAGCATTCTTTTGGGCTGAGTAGACTGATGTAGACAGGGAATTCAGTAGGGGATGTGAGCAACTCATGTACATTATGAGCAATTCAGTTCCCAAAACCACTGCAGAGGATTTAGTTTCACACCTCTCTGAATCCTGTCCATTTTTGAACAATTTCTAAAGAAACTGAGGTGGATTTGATGGTTATGTGTCATCTAGTCGTAGTGTAACTCTTGGGAAAGACCACGGAGAGGTCAAAAGTGCATCCCAGGATAAATACATATAAACACATGCATATTTGTGGGCAGTTCAGAGTTTCTGATTGACCAAACTTGCACATCTTAATGTCACACACAAGGAATCAGAGCTGATATATAAAGCCAAGATCCTTTTGCTGTTAGATGATCGCACAAACCACAAAGCCACTATGTAGTCACTGTCGAAGATGCCGACGTGCATACTTTTATTGCTCTTGTTGCAGGCGCTGCTTCTTGATGGGGCTCAACTGGAGTTGATTTGTTAATTGAAATGAACATATATTTTATGCAGCAATGCACATCAGCTGTGACTGCAGTAGAGGTAATAGTAATCTGATCAGGTCTGCTGTGGGACTGAGGTTAGCATTGCTCAGGATTCTCCGGGCTAAACCTCTTACCTCCCAAATGGGACTAACAGCCACTTTCTTTTTCTAAAACTCTGCTATCTCCATGTTTGTTTTCCTCGCTCCTCAGCTCATATTTTGTCTTCTTTTCAATGCCAATTTCTTATTTCACACGCCATGGCTGAATGAGTAAGTACAGCAAGTTGACAGCGCAGTCTGGAATTTTCCATTTTGAGAGATTTTGTTTTGCTTCTTGAAATAAGTTGAAATCCCCATTGCTCATTTTCTGCTATCACCCATCAGAATCTTGTCAGAAACAAGATTGCCAAGTACAGCTGAATTCAAGCAGCCGAAATTGCCCGCTGATCTTGTAATGATGTGTTGAACATTTAAATGTGGGCAAAAGTGTATATATAGTGTGCATATTTGTCTGCAGGTTTCTGGGCCATTTCATCAGATAGTCATGGCACTCTCTAAATATCCCTTTTTTAAATATCAGTCCAGTCCTGTTCTTTCTGAAGACTTCACCATGCATAGCAGCAGCACTTGTATTTGCTTTAAAACGTCTACAAAGTGCCTCCATAGCCTTGTGGTGTGGTAACAGAAGAAGGGGGAGGGGGTGGCATCAAACCTGGGGAGGAGTACTGATCAAGGCCCAGGACCTGATTACAGGCCAGCCCCCAGTGTGCCTCACAATAGGATAATGCTATCTGGGCCCACAGGTATTTGGTTTCAGTGGAGAGGGTAATAACTGTCACCAAACACTGAGGAGACCTTTCATCCCCCTGCCTTGTGTTGTCAGCCAGCGTTTGTGTGCAGTCCGTGCATAGAGGCGGCTTTTGTGTGGCAGGATGAGGTCGCGTCACCACGATGGCCTCATATCTGTCCGTAGAGACAATAGCCAGGTTTGATTAAATCAAACAGCCGTGACTATCTAAATGGTGGTCAACATGGTGTGTCCGAGTTACTGTGGTTGCGTTGTTCAGGAGGTGACGTAGCCCTGACTAATTTAGCTGTGCCCCAGAAGAGCAGGGCTGATAGTGAACTGTAAAAAGAAGCACACAAGGGTTCAACACAGAGCAGACGCACTTTGCTCTTTCTGGGGTTTTTGCGCTGGAGGTGAGTGCATTGTAGTCGTAGGCCAGTAACTAGTGGTTAACCAGGGGAGAAAGCATGACAGGTTAAACAAACATCTGAGTTAAACATCAAACCTCACACAGAGCCTTACTACTCCCTCAGTTTGCCATGTTTGAATTAGGGCTGCTCAATTATGGTAAAAATCACAATCATCATTATTTTGGTCACTATTGATGATTATTTAACACGATTACTCATTGAATTTGGAAACATCATCTTTTTAACAGTGGATTTCCTTGAACTTTATATAATTCAATTGAAAAACAAAAGAACACACACCAGTTTCTCTGCCATGTGTACACGTAACCAGGTTTCTAATCAGCTTTGACAAGTAAACAAATGCACAATAACAGAGCATACACAGAAAGCACAGCACTGAGCGGCTGGATGAAAGGAGAGATCATCACATGGAGCAAAGCGTCCTTGTATCTAAAATAATACAATCCAAAGTCTGGCTGAAACTAAAAAAATAGCCTGTACATGTTTCCATTGCTGAACATTTGACCGTTTGTTAAATTCAGACACATTTGCGCAGTGAAGAAGAGCTCCACTCTGTCTGTCTGTCTCTCACTGCGCTGTCCAGCTACTCTGACACATGATGTGCTGGATATATAACACCAGGCCAGAGCATCATTGAACAATGGAATACAGCACAATAATCATTTTTATCTTGATTATCTTTTCTTAATTGTTGGTAGCCAAAATCATAATTGAAAATAATATTTGATTAATTGCACAGTACCAGTTTGAATGCTTTGATCGCAAATGTATTTTGAAAAATATATAGCTGTCAAAAAATAAACTGGTGAATTCTTTGTGAATTTAGTCATCAAAAGTTTTGGATGATGTTTCATATGTGGAATTAAACTTTTAGCCTTTTCAGCCACAAAATGTCAAGTTTCACAAAATATAAAAGTTGATTTAATTTCCTGCGTAAGCTCCAGCACTTTCAAATTTAATAAAAATTGTGAGACGTGACGTTTGACAATAAAAGAAAGAAAAGGAAGTTGGACACAAGATAAAAGGTTCTAAGATGAAGATCCTTGAACAGTTGGACAGTTCATCTCAACTCTGACATCCACACCAATACGTTTTTGTTTTAAAATGCATGACTTTTGCTACATTTATGCTTAGCGTCCACACTATTCCAGTGTTTTCGAACTCCTAAAATAGAGACTTTTGAAAACGCTGCTGACCCTGTTTCCTTTCCTGATTCATCATGCCCCGATCATGTGACCCTTTTCCAGAAGAAAAGAGTAACTTTCCTTATACTTATGTTACTTTCAGTAACAGTTACACCTCATTGTCGGTCTGATCAAAGAAGTCTCTGGTCTCACTTTCAAGTGTTGTTTTTCCTTTATAGTTTTTTTCTTCAACTAAGCAACCACCTTCAGAATAGAAAATCTGCTTCCTGCTTCCACCAGCACATGCATGTCCTGTGTAAGTGACTGGTCATGTGTATGTGTCTTCAGGCGTGTTAATATGGATGGAGATTATTTCTGAAATGGGGTTAAAACACTTGTGTGGATGGAGATCGTTTTCATTTTCAGTTGCTGTTTTAAAATGAAAATGTATTAGTGTGGATTTAGCCTCTGTCTCTCCCCATGCTTTAAATCAAACTGCAAGCCTTCCCTAGCACTCATACCTGCTATTCATGGGAGGATTTTATCCAAAGCTCCTTACTGCACCCTGAGGCCTTATATTTAAATCAAGAGTGACCCAAGTGGGCATTGAACCCCTAAACCTCCCAGACTCTACATCATTGCTTATAGTTGGAGAACCAGTGTAATCACAAGTAGATGTGATGTCAAGACAGAGTTGCCTTTGTGTTTGGCATATGTATGCATATAAGAGTAAAATACAAAAGTGTGACCAATACAGGTAACATGAATGAAGTACTCAGGCCAGACTGTCCTTGTAAAGTTTATGTCAGAGGAGGTGCACCTGCATGCTGCAGGTGAGGCACAAATTCCTCTTCTGCCCCTCCCTGAGAGTTAAGTCCTGACTCTGTTGCCGTGATGGAGCCCTGGTGTTGGATGACACCTCAGGTCTATATTGGGCTTCTGTCCCTCTTTACAGGTGTCTCCATGTCCTTGACTACAGCTCTCTATGTGCAGCCAAATACAAAAGGTTTCATGAAGAAGCAGCCTGAGGTAACTGTTGTCCCAGTAACACGAATTTGCATTGACATTCTTCAAGTTAGTTAATGGCCAATGGGATTTTTTTTTTTTTGCCAAGGAGGTTTGCAGTATGAAGCTTTAAAGCACTTGAAAACACCACTATAAAGTTATACATTGCCTTTTGTGCATATTGAGTTCATAAGATATGACCTATTCTATTTCAAGGATTTTCACTGGATTCTGCACAACAGCAGCCATCGGCTACCTCTCCATCCTTTAGTGACATGATATATCCAGGAACATTTTAATCAGCATTGTGTCCTTTTTCAGCAGCAGACATAAAGATTTGAAACTTGGCCAGTACAGTTGCTTTGCATTTAACCTGAGCAATTTCCTCACAAGTAATTATAAGGCATGTGAAATTGAATTAAAGTTATTTTTGAATAAGAGTTGTGCTTTAACCAGGTTTTAAGTGGTCTCCTAGCAACTACAAAATCTTGACCTGCAATTAAAATGTGTGTTTCTTTTAGTACATTAAAAAGAGTGGCCTTTGGACACATATGTTCCTACAGGAAATCTTTGAGGGAGTGGTGCTGTCAGACCAGATTGTGTTGATGCATTATAGGCCTCTTCACTCACTTCTGAGCTACCCATTTATCACTGCTCCTATTACCAAGTCATTGCTTCACTTAATAATTTGATCAGATCCACAGGTTGTTCTTGGTTGGTCTGGAGTATTTTAAAAAAGTTGACTCTGTGACAAGATTTTCTGTCAATGTGAATTATTGGTTAATTTAGGTCCATGCTCCCCTTACAAATGAACCTCATCTTGTGTGTTTAGAGGGTGATGCGAGAGTGGGACGTGGTGGAAATAGAAGTGCGCATAGAATGCACAAAAAACAGCTGAATTTGACCATCAGTTTGGCTCGAAGTTCGGTCAGGTCGCCTCTATTCAGTCTGCCAGGCATTAAGTTAAGCATTCATGGGTGCTTTGTTTTAAACCCTTGTGTTACTTAAAAATGAGCACAATAAACATTTATAAGAGATTGACAACATTAGATGATGTGTTGACCGTTCTGCCAAAACTCCTGGAATGTTCTGTGACACAAATCAAGAAGGCACCTCACCCCAGCCGGCTTTTTACATTGAAGACATTTTGACATGTCACAGTAGGAAAAGCCCAGGTGTAAATAATACAGTTAGTGATGTCTGAATTTCATTTAGCTGCCTCAGTGTCACACTGTCATGACACATGATAGAACAGAGGCATTGTTAATGTAATTAATAACATCTATCTGCAGTCAAAAGGAGCAGTAACTCTATGTACACAATGTTGTACGTGAAGTCTCAGGGTGCTTTCAGACCTAGCCTGTTTGGTTCAGTTCATACAGACTGATGCATTTGCTCATCAGGTTAGTTTTGTTTAGGTTGGCATGAAAGTTGCCAATCAAACTGGTGCAACCCAAAACCTTAACCAAGACTGCCTGAATCAGTCTGCTTCAAAGTAAACTTTAGTGCAATTTGTTTATGGTGCGAAAGCAAATGGACCAACCACAGAATTTGACAGTAGACATGGGATTTTAACTTTTGTTAAAAAGATAAACTGCTTGTAAATTATTAGATTATTAATGGCATACAACATTATTCTGTTACCATGGTGTCATTTATGCAGGTGTTGAGCTTATATGTATTTTAGCAATTCCCAGATAAGAATTGAGTGACATGTAGCAACCATTCAGTAACTGTCCTACTGCAATAATATGACACAAAATGCTTAATTTTTTGCCATGCTTCCCCACTATATATGCCATACAAGGTATAGTGACAATCATGACTATTAGTGCTCATTATCATTAATTTATTTATGAACTCTTAAGGGCCCAGAAGAGAAAATAAACACACAAAATGTAGTGAAATGGTGCAGGACTTGCCATTGGTCACCGGAATTTTATTTCCCTCTGTGGGTCCATTTAGCTCTGCAGGAGGACTGTCCATGCCAGTCCATATGACTTCATGTTCACAGATCTTGGTACATTTCCTTGGTGAAGCTTTTCCTGTGGTATATTGGACCAAAACTGCTGTTTACTTGACTCTGGCATTTACCAACATTAGATGCACTTCTATCCAGGGAGGATTATTGAATCATGTGTGTTGGCAGGCTGATTAGTGCCTCCAAGAACAAGAACAAAGATCTCTTTCCCCAAGTGAGACCTTGTCACAGACAAAAGCAACACATTTATAGACAGAGCTGCAAGAGAAATTATCAATATTGGCAAATACACTGCATAGTCTGTCCTGTGCATCCGGTATGTGGTCATGTTGGGGAATCCTCAGCTGATTATTGGTAAGGGTGCAGGAGACAGTCCGATTAATGAGTTGTGAAGTTAATCCTATTCATCCTCCCATTCATGCTGCAGTCACATGGCTATTATGGCTTATTCTGATAGCCAGGGGACCTTTGGAAGCCATAACAGGTCCATTTACAACCCTGACTTGGCGTATCACCACTCCTATCCCAGCATTGAGGAGCTTTTTGTCTCTTGATTTATTGGTCAATTTGTGATGGCTGTGCACTTGAACGTGGCTGATGCCCTGCTTCTTTGTGGCCTTCTTGCTGCAGAGGTACAAATTCTGTTTCAACAGCAGTTCAAAGACAGTTTCTGCCATAATGGAGACTCTAAGGAGCTTGGCTGAAGGCTGGCTGCACCCAGTGTTTTAGGTGGAGTTAATGGGTTGTGTAATCTCTATAAGCAGGTGTCGGGTGGCTGTGGGGTGAGCTTAGGGGATGTCATTTCTCAAGGTTCTTCTGTTACCAAAGAAGGAAACTGAGTTTTATTTGGATACAAGATCTGAAATATATGGATTATATGCAGATTGTTATTTACTCATATTATGTGATGAAAACTGATAACAAATATTAGAGTCTATGTTTGTTGGTATGATGTGGTGCAGGTTTAGGGTCATTCATTGTCTGATTATGATGAACATCACTAAAAATGTCAGTGTCAGTATGACCCACCCAGGTCCATCCCTCTTTCAAGTAAACCAAAACTCTTACTAAACTCTTATTAAGGTGGAAAGATTGGTTTTTAATGTTTTGTATTTCCCCAATTTTGCCAATAAAGGATATTACCTGACATGTACACTGTAACCTGACCTGCAAGTCCAGGTAGGATCCACAGCAGCACAGTATCTTGTTACAGTAAATTGCCTGGAACATGTTTTCTTGTGAGATGATATGCAGCCTTTTGTCACACAGAAATTAAAGTATTGAGACTTGTTATTTGTGAAGTTTCCTATGACAGGAATTGTGGTTAGAAGTGACCCTCTAGTGTAGCTGTTTTTAGATGCCCCTCTGTGTTCTTGCTGAATTGTTGTTGCTACCTAGAAGGAACTGTTAGACCCACAATACTGTGTGATCAATAATTCAAAGCAGTCTGGTGAAAAGATATAAAACCTGCATTTAGTGATATTTTTATGCCTCCACACTGGTGACAGACGTGGCTGGAGGCAATATGTTTTCGAATTGTCTGTCTGTCCCATTCTTGTGAATGCAATATCTCAGGAACGCCTTGAGGGAATTTCTTCAAATTTGGCACAAACGTCCACTTGGACTCAAGAATGAACTGATCAGACTTTGGTGGTCAAAGGTCACTGTGACCTCACAAAACACATCTTTGGCCATAACTCAAGAATTCATACACTAATAATGACATAGTTTCACAAAAATGTCTAATAGGATAAAATGATGAAGTGATAATAAATATCCAAAAGGTCAAAGGTCAGCTTCACTGTGATATCAAAATGTTAAGCAAAAACACTTCTCTGGCCATTATTCAACTCCACAACTCAGGAACAGAAGGGGAGATTGTAACTGGCTTCCAGTTCATCTGGTAGTCCACCACAAGTTCACTGGCTTTGCTGATATTTAGCTTCAGGTGATTATAGTTGCAGCATGTGGTGAAGTGAAGACAGCATGTTTCTCACTGGAAATTATTCACTGGAATCATAGATATCAATATGGTGATAACTTCCATTTCAGCCAAAAATACACTTAATACCTTTTTATTAAATTACTGCAACTTAACTGGCTGGCAGGGGCATACAACTGTGAGGCGGTATTTCTAGTTGATATTAACATAGAATCAAATGACGCCCTGCCGTGTGGAAGAGTCTCTTGTAGTCATGAATACACAGAGAATTAACACCAAATTCTGCAGCCTGACCCAGCTTGCAGCCTCTTTTAGCTCATTATTTTAGTTTAGTTTAATTTACTGTTTGGTAAAATCCCATCTCTCTCATCAACTCCTGCAGTTTTTGAATTGAACTATAAACAAAAAGATAAAGGCTATAACTTACTAATTTTATTGTTCATTCAGAAAATAGGGAGTAGTTTTCTGCTCGTGAAGTATTTTGTTAATTGTCCACTAAGAGATAGTGTTTCCTTTAGAAGTTTACTTGTCATAGAAAAGCCTCTGAAAATACATTTAGATCATATTAGGACCCTCGCAGCTATATGTTAGCATTATTACAACTTCCTCCTCATGCGGGAGGACATTTGCTGCTTTAAATCAGCTTACTAGCTGAGCCTAACAGTTCAGGAAGAATGTTGCAATATTACAGGTCCTCTAAAGCAACGATTGGAGCAATTACATCCTGTGATGATGCAATAAAACTGGATCAACTTCCTTTTTTATGTTACATCCAATTATGCATTATATTTGAAAAAACTCTGAAGTAATGTGGACAGGAAATTGTCACAATGCTGTCCGCCTAAATTTAAGGGATGTCAGAGTATCTGTAAGGAGGTTTTCTGACATTTAGAATACCAAAACTCCACCACACACCCAACTACACCCCAACAACGTCCCAACAACTGTGAAGGTGCAGGTGAAGACATCTGAAACTGTAAATGTAAATATGACATTATTTTTACAGCGGTAGTCACGCTCTTTGTTCTGCAGCTGCCAGGTATGTATGTGTAGAGAATGTAGAGCAGGGTGGACATAAAGGGTATGGAGCTCAGAAAACCTTTCCTTGATGAATAAATGTTATCAACAGTGAAAACTGTGAATGTAGTAACACTCCCACAACCCAGTTCCAAATATTTTCTTATTGTGCAATGTGCTAGGTCACTTGGTGGGCAATAAGATGTTGCAAAAATGTCTGTCTTCTTTCGTGTCACGCATGAAGGCTCTGCAAGTTTTCGTGGTGCTTGGTTGTGCACCTCTGAATTTTTGCAACTAGGTGGATGCTGTGTGTGGACAAGCAGAAGTCGTTGAAGTGCATTTCCTCACTGATAGCATTCCCCATCAAGGTGTCTCTCTGCATTTAAGGGATGGACAGACCATCTCCTCTTGCATCACCTTTGTAGTTTTAATTGCCATTAGCAGATACATTCATTGTGTAACCATGCTGGATAATGACATTCTTCTGGTAACACTTGTTTACTTGTATTCACAGAATATTTTGTTTGTACATCCTCTGGCATTTCAGGAAATAATGCAACAAACAACATGTTGAACAAACACCACTGTGCATGCTCGTAGCTCGCTTGCCATCTGCAGAGGCCTGCACCATGGTGTCTCGTGCAAGTATCAGTCAGGCTTGAGGCCCAACGACCGGAACATTTAAGCTCTTTTCATATATGCACTGCAGCCCTGAAGTTATCCAGACATTACCTGGAGGAACTGTATGTGAAAACACAAATGTCTAAATCAGTTGGACCGGACATTAAATGGATTTCAACCTGCCAGCACTCAAGTACAAAGTCCGTCTAATGTCTGATTTAGCACGTTTGAATATAGCAGATCATTTTCTGGAGACACCAACAAAAATGTCTAACTGGAGAGGTGAGATGCAGAATCTTCTGTTAGTAAGAGCCAATGCCAAAATCGTCAGACACATTCAACGAATGGCAAGAGACTCTGTCATTTATGACCAAATCACAAATTGGCTACATGACCACACATACTTTTTGTATCATGTCCTGCCTCCTGCACACTCTACCCAGGTGCCACCCCTTGCCTAAACCAAATGGAGTATTTCCAGTAGATGAGAAGGTGTCCGACATGGACAATCTCCTGTCAGGTGCTACATGTATGAAAAGACAACAATGCCCAGACCTGATTCTCCAGAAATTGTTCGGAGTTCATTTGAGAAAATGGCTTTAGTGTGTACATCATCGAAAATATATGAAGTGAATTGGCCTGTTAAAGCAAGACCCCAACTATGGATTTCAGTTTCGGTTGTGACATAGCTTTCATTGGTGAGAGCTGTCTAGTGGTAGGTGGTCAGAGCTAGTTTGACTTTTAGCTCATCCTTCTTCTCCTTTAAGTGTTTTTCATTGCATTTAATTTTAACAGTAGCTCTCGATGGCATAACATACTCGGGCTTGAGGTATGACTATAAATAATAATATGAATATAAAGCAACTCTGATTATTAGACAACCCACCTTTTCCAGTAGCTATTTTTTGAAAAATAACGTCACTCTTTGACTTACATCTTATTATAGTTACATACACACACACTCTCTTACCAGGCTCTTGGAAGCAGTAAAAAAAAATTTTCTCCTGCAGTTAGCATAAAAACAACTGCCTGTTTCAGCTCCTTATCATCTCTCGCAGTGGTTATTTGGTAGCTTGATATATTCGGCGTCGGAAGACGCTCATTTTCACTCGTATTGAAAGTATTTCCTCTGTGGCACAAAAACACGTTTATGAGCGTTCAGAAACTCCTGTAGGTCAAACTGGAGTAACAAAACACTTTTAGTGTTGACTCTAATACACTCACCATAAATATACACTCACCATAAATAGACACTCACTAGCCTAGCCACATTAATGCTACAACAAGCCATAATGCAACACTCCATGTAGAAGTCTGTTTTACTTAGCTACTTTATCCATCCAAAAACAATGCTGATTGTCAAATGTTGTCATGTCATTTTGTGAACATGTAACTGTTTCGCTGTTAGTGGAGCGTGTATGCAAAAATATTCTCAGCCGTTAAGCGGCTAATGGTTAATGGTTAACTTAACCCCAACCCATGCTGGCTTATGTTTTGTGGATTGGTTTTAAGGGAGAACCAGTAGATGACAAATGTCCAAAATTTCAAACAGATATAAAAGAACCAGTGAGCCTCTTGGGCTCATTATGTGACAGTCTTATCAGTCAGAGTTGTGCATGTGGTGAGGAGGTTGGTCTCGGGCCCAGTGCACTTAAGGCAAGAGGATTAGACTCCAGAGTATTATTAGAGCTACTGATTATCCCCTTACCTGATCCGCCTAATTCTAGCTCGAGCCTATTTATTTAGCAGAAAAGTGGAAAAATGTTTGGATTGGGCTGCAAAAAGTAAATTGGCCTCGCTGTGCTTCAGTGCTCTGTCGAGTCCAACATTGACTCTTTTGGTGTTCTCTGCTGAACTCATTAGGTCCTGGCCTTTTGTCGCTGCCTCCCCCGCTGAGGGGTTCATGTGATTAATGCACTGCTGACCACTGAGGCTAGCAGCAAGGACTTGTTTTAGTGCCAGGGAACAGCAAACAAAAGAAAATTGTCTCTCTGAATAACTGAGGAGAATACAGGCTCTCAAAGCCGACCAACCCCTTGACTCATTGATTAATGCAAGCAGCCAAGATCTCTTCAAGAAAGTTCAGCAAAAAAGGTTTCCAAACCATTTGTCCTCAAGTCTATAACTGTAATATATTTGTTTAGATGTAATTACACACTCACTGCTTCTGACCTTGTACTAAGAAAACAGCTTTGAGGCCTGCGTCCCAGACTGGGAGTAGGGAATCAAACGTGAACATGAGCCGGTAAATCCTGCTAACTGATCTTCCTGAAATAAAGCCAGTGGCGAAGTGTATTTTGGTGGTGGACCACCCTTATTATTTTTGCTTGGTAAAGAACTAATGGGTGATTGAGGATGCAGGAGTCTTAATAGCTCACAAAAAGTTTGTGCTCATTGGTTATCTTTGAATAAACAAGCACAGATAAGCGATTGGATAATTTTGGTTATGTGTGTGGTCTCTTGTGTGTGATTCAGTGTGTGTCTGTTCTGTTCTCATGGACTATTAACCTCCCACAGAGTGTTGGGATGACTGCCAGGGTCAAGCTTAACTGTCACCTTGTCGGCAACAATGTTCTGATGTTGCTAGAGGCGGTATTTATTTTGAAGGAATAATTACTTGATGTCTTGTGTTGCGTTATTTAGAACAGTGTCTTTGCAGGGATTGATTCATGGAAAACGCAGCGGTGGAGAGTTGATGACAACTAGGCTATACTTGTTATGTTACTGTAAGTGCAATTAAAAAGAGTAAAATGTAAAAAGCCACGAAGAATAATTTATCAATGTAATCCACTCAAAAGATGGACAGACTCGAAAGACAAAAAATATTGCTGTAAAGAGTGTGCTTTGTGACACAACGAAATAAACAATAGAGCATATTATATGAAATGATAGACATTTTTCTGATGTCAACCATTATATATCGTCATATTGCATGGCCCCAGTTGCTAACTTTATCAGCTGTTTGGTGCTGAGTAGTGTCAGTTTATCAACACATTTGAAAAAGCTCTGAAATGGCCTACCCACCACCACCTAGAGCCAGATATTTCCCCCAGGAGTTGGTGGAGACCAAAACAGAGCTCTACTCTGTACATAGGACATCTAGTGCATGTCTTTCTGTACTGGAAGAAGGATCCTTCTTCTGTTCCTCTAGAGGTTTCTTCCATTTTTTTCCCTCTTAAAAGCTTTTTAGGGTACATTTTCCATATTGAGGATCTAAGGATATAGTGTGTTTTATGCTGTACAAATTTGTAAGGCTCCTTGAGGCAAATTTCTGATTTTTGATACTGTGCTATATAAATGAAATTTCAGACTAATGCTTATGTTGGTTCGTGTGTCCTGCCAAATAGCCAACTATTTGCTAACATGTTAGCCATATCAACCTTACAAGGTGCTAAAATTTTAATGTTGTGTTTTCAGCTTTTTGTTTGCCTCCAGCGGCCAAGACATCTATTAATATCGCTTTACGACATTGTTTTTTTCTTTGTCATGATATCTATTGTATATTCACATAATGGAAAGCTATAACCTGTAATTTGTTCTTCTCTTTACAGTGTCTAGTGACATGAAACTCAATCCACAGCAAGCTCCATTGTATGTAAGTATCATTATTCATACTGTTACTAACAAAGAAGCTATTTCCATTGTGTACACAGTTCTGTTTGTTTTTAGTGCCCATACTAACCGTTAGTCCACTCACACAGGTGTTTTCACTTTGCCTGATTAGACCTCTTCTCAGAGCCGTGTTGGTAGGGAGATACTAGGTTGGATCAGCTGGAGGGATGAACTCTCATGAGTGCTGTTAGGGTTAGGGTTAATGGTAAGGTTAGAGTTAGGGTTGATGTTAAGGTTAAGGTTAGGGTTAGGGTTAAATGCACAATAAAGAAACACAACAAATCTCACAAGAGTTTTGCAAATCGTCCCTCCGGCTGATCCAATCTATCCAGCCGTGTTGGTGTATGCAGGATATGACTGAGGTTTGTTGCACTTACTCTTATTCTTATTAGTATATAGACTTGATGACCTTGTGTAATTCCTGGAATAGCTTTGCCTGATATGAGAACAGGTTCAATCATCTGGAATAACTGAAAACAACTGTGTGGGTGTGCAGGGCCAGATAGTGGCAAACACAACATCAGCATGCAAATCAACTGGCTGCTTAATGTTTGCTGTCTGGCAAATGTGTACAATGCTTTCTGTCTTCCACTGTGTATTTTAGTTAACATGTTTTACATAGATCCAAATGATTTATTGAATTATGTCCAACATAAGACAGAAACATTAGAGTCTTTGGTAGAGTCTGATGTGAAGTTGATTATTCAAAGCTTGATTCAAAAGTTTGATTACTCTTCTGCCATTAATCGATGCATCCATTTTGTAACCACTTACCTGGATTTGGGATGTCTAGACAACACATTAAGCAGTTCTCTCTAACATCCCCATACTCTCCTGTGACTTGCCCTTAAACAGAGGTACCTGGGTGGTCTGCTTACCAGTGGAGCCAGATGATATGGTTCAGGTAGAGGAAGTGTAGCTTGTTGCTGCAGCTTCAAACCTCCCATATCATTCTTTGTCACTACCCAAAGCTTGTTGCTTACTTTGTGGCCCATATTCCTGGTTATCATCACAAGTTATGACAGTGCAGCTGTTTACAACTATTTCCGTACCTAATGAGTGGTCAATCTCATGATCTTTGCTACCCTCAAAATGGCTGAATATCCTGACTTTTTCTACTTTTTCCAGGACTAAGCCATGACACACCGATTTTATACTGTCCTTTTCCCATTTTGGTTTTGTACAATGTAAATACAATTCCATGTAACATGAAATTCTATAATTTCTACAGTTTTGCATTGTGGAACCTGTATTATTTGATGCATACCTAATGAGATGTGTAAGTTGGAGACATTTCTGAGTGAGCATCTGGGGGGGTTGCACTATCACTAGCAGGTGAGGGAGGCACACAGGATATGAGATAAGTCAGAGACAAGTGTGTTTATGTGTGTGTGTTTCTCTAAAGGCTAGACTGGCTCACACTTTAACCACCCAGACAACCTTATCTGTGATTTACAGTCAGACTCTTCAGTCGAACAAGGCAGGCAGTCAGGCCTCATTAGCCATCAAATTTTAGGCACTTATCACAGCAATTCACAGTGAGATAGCTCGTGAGGGTTAAGTAGTTGGTCTCTAATTGTACCTTTTTGCTGTCCAGAATGACTGAAAATGACAAGTTAAATCTCTAGATCATTAGTATTACAAGGAGAGAGATAAAATTTTGTTTAAGGGGACAATTTGAGGGAGCAGGGAGGGCATATGAATCATTGGGCAAAGGATGACTTAAGGAATGTCTATAAAAAAAACAAAAAACAAACAAAAACAAAAAAAAAACTACTATTAAATAAGCAGTTAGGGGTCAAGTGCCAAATGGGGGTAAATTTTCTGTTTGGCAAGTAATTCCCAGAAGGCTATCTGCCACACTGTTGGATAAATATTTCTACCAAAATAGTCATGTAAAAAATATCTGACATGATGGCTCAAGAGATGTGCACATGATATGTGTGTTGTTGTTTTTTTTTTACACGACTAAACAGTGCTGCGAAACTGGGTACAGACTGTCTTGAGCGTTTTGCCGCACTGTTTACAGTACAGGAAATCATTTACTTGACATCACAGCTCTCTGCTCAACTGTCACTTGCCGCCAGTCTGCTGCTAGCCACTGTTAATTAAATAACTATTATGTGGCGACATTTGCAAGGAATAAGCCAACCTTTAAAACGAAAGCCCACCAACAAAAAGGAGGACAAAGAACATAAAAAAGAAAGTTTTATGAGAAATGGAGTTATGGAAATAGAGGAGTTTCATGAGGCTGGCCACAGTGTGATACTGAGGCTGTGGTGATGAGTTGTTCTGTGTGTCGTCAATATGCCAAAGAAAAAAAAGGCAATTTAATATTGCGGTGGATTTTGTTCTCTAGCAGTCCCCTTGGTGGTTGAGTCAAAAAATTAATTTCATTTTATTTTCGTATTCCTTTCACTGACTCTGTAACACAGGACGCATTACTGTTGGACATGGCGGCAGTTGTGCTGATTGAAACCTGTGACCTCTCTACTATGTCGTGGTCTCTAACTGCACTGTTGTAGGGATGACGGATGCTCTAGATGTTGGCAGCCTTTGTCATTTGGAGGGAAAGGAGTGTGTTTAATTTGTCAATGCTTTGGCAATTTTATATGTCCAGGAGTTAATTTACTATGAGTCTGGATCTGGCCACTTGCCAAAAAATAAGATTTCCATAAATTGTCTTTCACAGCTCCAGTGGGGACATAAGCAGCAACGTTTCTGAGTAAACCACATAAAAGGCATTCTGCTTTCAAAAACATCCTCTGACGCTAAGTTAGCTCCACTCGCTAGTAAAAATCATACCATAAGTGTGAATGTGGATGAAGCACAGTTTCAGGAAAGTGTAGCCATAAACCTTTAACATTTTATCACACCAGCTCTTTATACCTCTGACGTGCTGTCCATAGTACGTTTCTTTATTGTCATTTTATCAGTTTCTGTGCAACAGTAAAAGGCAGGTCTCTTGAATTTTCAGTAATTAAAGGAAAATATCTTAGAGGGGGACATGGGATGTCTTGACAATTAGCTTGGGTTCTGAAGTGGGGCAACCTCCTATAGTATGACTGCCTATAGTAAGAAATACAGCCAGGGGGATAAACATTTTTTTAAAAACTGCAAAATAAGCTCTAAAATCATCATTAAAAGCAGCCTTAGTGAGAATTCCTAACAGTATGCGTGAAAGGCCTAAAACCAACCACCATCATACCTGGATAGTTGAACTCAATACAGTTGCAGGATGTGTAGAAAGGGCCACCACTCACATATGCATATTTAAAAAGAGGGGGTTGGGTTCATAGCCTCCAGCTGTTCTTTTGATGTTGCTTAAAAGCTGCCTGTTCCCCGTTGAAGCTCCATGATTAGCAGGTCAATACCCCAGCAGGTCACTTTGTTAAGTACTTATTACCAACAGAGAGCACAGTCATACAGTGAGGCTGAAAGACATCCATTTGTACATAGAACACACAGCTCTGGAAGTGTTGGTTTGTTTCTCTGAATTAAACTGGACATGCAAGGGAGTCAATCAGGTATATTGTATTTTGAATCGTAGTTATTGTTCTTATTGTCAGTGGTGTTAGTTCCAGTTTGTGTGTGCGTGCTTGTCTGCATGCTTTACAAAGGTCAGCGTGTGCAGCTGTGTTTCCTGCCATCCCCAGCAGATGTTTCACATCTCCGTTTCTCCACCTCCACCCCCTGCTACCATATTAGCCTCAAAAAGGAGTAACAAAGATCTTATTCAGATGATATTCTATTCTCCTCCTTAATCTCTCTCTTTTATCTAAATAAGTTTCAATTCACACATCACAGATTGATTATAAGCAATCATGACCGAGGAGGTAAAAACTCAGAGGAGAGTGACAGGATTTTGTGAATTCAATTCTTTATTTAATCTGTTTGCAAGTCATTGTAAAAAATCAGTGGCTCATAATGTTATTTATGATGGGCGGATATTAATTTAGACAAAATAAGAGCCTGCTGTGGTTCCATCAGAAATAATTTTAGCAGCTATTGTGCCAAATGCAGCAGGTTGGCATTGTGACTGAGGTGATTTACCACCTGCCTTCAGCAGTTGAGAGAAAACCGTTTCTCCTTTTGCTCCTCTTTTGTTCCTGGTGAGGATGTGGAACTTATTTCACACTAATACGTTTTCATTTTCACGTGGAGTGCAAACTCACAAATCCACCGAGGTACCAATCTGTTCAGTAGCACCAAACCCTAATTTCCAATCTGGGCTCAGGATAAGAGATGAGTTTTTAATGGAGAGAATGTCATGCCTGCTGGCTTCCACCCATCTACAACTCATTTACGCTGGTGCCTCTGCTCTGCTTGTTAAAGCGGAGACTCTCCTTGCATAGCAAAGCCTGCAGCCTCCACGCTGCAAGTCAATGTATTCAGTCCCGGCTCTCAGAAGGTTACTACAGGCTGTTTCTCTTCCTGTGGCCTCTGGGCTATGTGGTTGCCTTTGAACACATTTTCCCTCTCACATTGCTCAGCAGCACCAGCGGATTGCCAAACAGACTTGCAGATCCCAAGGCTGCTGGTTAGCCTTGCTGCCGTCAACCTGCTGATACCCCCTGTATGGAACAAGGCCCTGAGGCTACCACTTTATAAGAGGAGGAGGAAGCACCTTTAACCCTGACTGTTAAGCTCTCCTCTCCACACTGGCCTTCACCGGCTCTTCATGTTAGATGAAGCTCGTGAAAAGATTGCAACACTGGTCAGATTTAGTGGGAAGAAATGTCCCATTATACCTCCTCGGTGTCAACAAGCTGCATTCCCCCCAGTGGAAATAAGCTAATTCTGAACAATATCCCTCTTTTTTGTTGCTTCTCCTCCTCCTCTGTCTGTCCTCAGATGACACCACATCATGCCACGCAATGCTCAGCCACAGCATAGCCGATTGTCACTTTAGAAAAACAGCGAGCTGCACAATGAACTGTGCATAATCATCTTTTCACATCAGAATGTTATCACATTGGCAATACTTGACACATCATATGGCTGAGAAAATATGTAGACATTTTTATGTGGATTGTTTTTCCCTAAAATCAGCTTTCAGTTCTCATATGGGACAACGCTGGAAGATTTACTCTTAGTAACAATGAGTCCTTGATTTCAGACAGAGGTAGACAAAAGCAGGCTTAGATTTTGTCAGTGGAAGCTACAACAGTCGCTGGCAGATTTGATCAGCTTTTACCAGCTAATTTAGTTACCAGAAGTTCCAAAGATTGAGGCTAAAGCTGCATGTGGTTGGCAAAAAAATCCATGAAGAAGACATGGTAGTAAAGAAACAGTAGAGCTAGTTAGTCTAATAAGTATGATAAGGAAAAATATAAGACCATACTCTTACCATAGATACTTATCCATATTTTCAAACAATATGTTTTGACTTTTGACATTACAAGAGAAAAGGCTAATTAGGATCATGACTTAACAATGTGATTGGCAAACATAACACTATCTTGAGTAATGTTGGGGTTGCTCAAGTGTAAATTTCCCCAAATCCAATAAAGACAGAGGCATTAACCTAAACTCTCACAGCTTCCAGGACCGGCTCCCACACAGTAGGGAAGTACTACACAGTAGATGTACTCGTCCTGAATGGGGATTCTGTTAACGTAACCTGTAACCTCACAAAATAATACAGTTAGTTAATGATCCACAAATCTCTTTAAATGCCAAGAAGCTCTATGCACATGCCCACTGGTTTGGATCCTTGTGCCAAAGTGGAACATAATATCTACAGAAAGTGAATGCGTAATCACTTACTAAGTACTGTTTAAGTGCCACTGAATAATTCCTTTAACCCATGTGTGAATGTGCGGAACTGTATGAATAAGAAGTAAACTGTCTCTGGAAAAAAGCATTGACCTTGGTTAATATTCCAAGGCTGCATAAGGGCTAAAAAAAACTGTATTAGTTGATAAAAAAGCACTCAGAAGTTTAAAAATAATAAGAGGTGTAAGTGTTACTATTAATGATGTTGCCTCTTCCTGTTGTGAAATCATTTCATTGTTCTCTGATGCGGTTTGACCCTCACTGCACTCCTCCACTGAGTTGACAGAAAGTCAAGCTGTTCCTCCGTGTTTCATCGCTGTCTGCCGCCTCCCTGTTTGTTTGTTTGTTAATGACGCGATGTGTAGTATTTGAACATTAATAAATCATTACCGCATTAACTTTGTGGTATTAATGTAATTGTTTAAAACAGTTGTGATGATGAAAACACTGGCAGATTCCACACAGCACTTTTACACCGTCATGGTCTAGATCCTCTTGTGAAGGATTTGTAATTCACACGTAAGATCAGAATCTGTGTCAAATGTATCTGAAGTAACCGATTGTGATAGGATTTGATTTTCCTGATCATTTGATCATTTGATTTTTATCTGTGGGTAACTGTGAGTGTGGCTAAACAGATGAACATGCATGTTTGCGCCCAGCTAGAAAAGATTGCAGTACATTAGTTTTGGTATTTTTGCTTTGCTTGTGGACTTCAAAACCTTTAATTTTCTGAATTGTTTGGGGTTTTTCATTTAATATACACACTACCTAGACTGTCTTTAATGATGTCATGAATGATGCATTTGTGTTCACACTATGCTGTGCATGCATAGCATCCCTGACTCCCTCCTAATGTGGCTTGATAAATCAGGTCCAAATGCATTCTTTTGTACAGTTATTTAGAGCTGTCTGTTTCTTATTAGATCAGTCAAGTCACATTTTAGCAAGTGTTAACAGGACTTCTGTTCCTCTTAATTAATCCTTGATGGAATATGTGCTTGTTTTACAGAACCATGTACGCTTTTATTTCAGACTTATTCCATTTACTCAAACTGCAGACATTCAGCAGGTGTTCCAGCAAGGAATTAAATGGCTTCAATCAAATAAATATATTGATATTTATTTTACTTTGAGAAACACAAAATTGTTTATCACAATAGCACTGCATTCAAATTTAACACAACCAGTAATTTCCTTCATTTTAACATGATTAAATGCTGTTATATTGAAACGTATTTTGATATTTTATTTTTTGCTTTTTGTTAATCTGTCTTTTTTTGTGTGCTTTTTTTCTCCATCTACTTTCCTTTTACTGCCTGCCTATCTGTGGCCGGCCTTACAGGGGCAGTGTGTTATCACAGTGCAGCTCACTGACGAAGAGCTGGCTGCGGATGAGGAGGGCGTCGACTACTTCCTGCTGTTTGCTGGCAGCACACAGAGACACCTGACCAGCACCGTAAGGAGCAGTCATGACACCTTGCAGGCGTTGTGCCCTGGTGAGCCACCCCACTCACTGTCTCTTGCAGCTTCTCTATTACCTCTAATGGACCCGTGGGAAGGCAGCTCCGCCCTCAGTGTGTAAAACATGTTAAATCTATTTTTAATTCTGCCCTCATATTTGTTTATGTTAATTGGAAGCACAGTCCTTGGTAAATAAAAACAATCTGAAATGTGAAAGCAGCGTCATTGCAGACTTGCATGCTGCAGGCTAATAACAAACTCAAAGATCCCTTAAAGGTGTAAAATAGAATATAAAAACAAACATGATCATTATCACACATCTGTCTTCTATAGCCATCATGTACTCTAACACAAAATTAAAATTAATTAGTGTCAAAGCTTGTCAAAATGTCCTAGGTTGTTTCCAAACAATAATTGTATTTGAGAAAGGGACGGTGTTATTCTGCCCTCACATCACACAGAAAGCATGAGGCAGTCAGGAGTTATTATAGCTGTGGAAGAAAGTCGAAGTAATTAATTGATTAATCATCCAGTGCCACTGTCCTCATTTTTAAACTAATGTTATGTTTTGGAGCAAGAGAAATCACCTCACTTTAGTTCTTCCAGAGCTCGGCTCATTCATCACTCCTCTTGGACTGAATTCTACTTATTCTACATGCAAAATTTAACATATTTAGCCAGTGTGGTTGCTTAGAGATACTTCCTGTGAAGTGTAGAAGCTCAACCAGCACAACAGGCAGCACAGACATAAAGGGTCAAAGGTCACTGTGCACAGAAAAAAGGTGGTAATAAAATATAGTGTACTTGTGACCCCATAATAATTGTTGATGGAAGCAAAGTGTTGGGAAGGAACTTGAGCTCAAGGGGGCAGGTAGAAATTATATATTTTTTTGTTTTTCACTTGTCTGCCTTCCAGACCGGAAAAAAACAAGGCAGAACATGTTAAACTGTGTTATCTTGTTAAGAGCTCGACTGAATTACAGCCGTCTGGGCGGGGGGAGGAGGAGGGGGCAGGAGGAGGTGTTACTCTCTAGTAACAGATTAGCTCCGCTTCACTGCTCCCTCCATCAGGATGCACAGAGCTCCAAAGGACCAAACTTGTGACCGACCACAAGGTCGCAGGATAAAATTCCCAAGTGGCCTGGGAAAATCACCACAGATGCACTGAATCAGTACCTTGGCTTGGACTGTGGTTCCCTTGAGCAAGGCATTTGAACCTTAACGTTCCATTAGAAGATCCCTGCAGCCTGGTTTTAGAGACCAACAAATAACACTGACACAAAGTAAATGAAATGGATATCTTTTGATAGCATAGAAATCTTGTTCCAGATTCAGAGGGGGCTCTAGAGGCTCAGCTCTCATTGGATTCTTAGCAGTGAATGACAAGAAGTGCTGCATCCACAGCGAAAACTTGATGCGGAAAGCCGAGTAACGCCCTCCATATCGGAGACAGGAAGGCTGCATTAAGGGCAGTCATGTTTTCACACTGGCCATGTATTTGGACTACAGTCCCCTCTGGTCATTCTTTTTATTATGACAACTTGACTCATTGGCATAAACATTGATGTAACTGATAACACATGTTTTGTTAGTAGTTTCAATTTGATTTGTGACGGGTTCTTAGTGAGATAAAATGAGTACATTGAATACAAGTAAAATAATATTCTAATCTACTCTTATTAATTAGATTGGATTAAAGTCAGTGATTTAAGTGTATTGTAACTGATTATTGTTAATGATTGGCTCTTATTGTGAACTTTTTAATGTCAAGTGAAAATATTGTATGTTTTCTCAGGTTAAAAGTGTATTTTTGTATTGTGGGTGTGTGTGATTATTTCCTACCACATAAACTTGGCTATGTTATTGAACTATTTATCCAAACAAATCTGGTCTTTTAAAGAACCTCTCAGACTCACTGTTCATTCATGCTGCCTTTTAGCAGCAAATTGCTCATACAGACACATCTCTTCAGCCAATTTAGTTCTGCTTGGGAGGTTGATTAATGCAGAGCCAGAGAATTTCCCTGCAAGGGAAGATGTTACCATATACTGTAGTTGTCACATATTTTGTTCTTAAGTTCTTCTTCACCATGTGATGCAAGTAGCACTCACAAAATATACCAGAACAATTAAATAACTTAATGAATTAAATGATGGTACTTTTTCAAAGGTAGAAGTGAAATATAAGCGCAGCCATTTTCCCCTTTAGTTGGGTAAATTGCATTAATGAGCTGTATGAACTCTATTTAACTGTCTCAGTAAGCCATGACAGTGTGACGGTGAACCAGCATGAACAACACCCGGACCCTGAAACTGAAGCAGCTAAATGGATGCATCATTCATTTTTAATCATTTAATTATTTACACCTGTGCTTCGTCTACTGTGACAAGTCAAAATGTCCTAGAAAGATTTGTGAATCAGAGTAATTTGATTGAATTTGAGTGTTTTCTGCTCTTTTTCCTCCTAATGACTATTTTATTCACAGGTCACGTCAAATGCACATGAAATTACTGTGTTGTTGCTAAAGGCTGAAGTCACCTTGCTAGCAAAGCTCCAGTTGTCCTGTACACACTTAACATTATAAAAATCCAGTTTCAAAACACAAGGTGGATTTAGTTATGTATACATGAAGGCTAATAATATGGAGTATAAATTATTTATCTGTTGCTAAAAGCAAAACAAAAAAATAATACCTCAATGTGGCAGTTATTACTATCACAAGCCTCTTCTCACAGTTTGTCAAAAGTAACATTCAACCGTAGATGACAAGGATGAAAAGTGTGGCATTCCATCATGCAAAGGCTGTGAACTACACTGATTTTCTGTCCCCTCCTTCTCTTTTTCTCTCTGCTTTCTGTTCTCCTCCCTCCCTTTCTTCTTATCTCCATGTACTTCTCCTCCCTATATCATTATGTAGCCCATGACTGTTGTGAGGCGGTGTCGGTCACCCTGTGTTCAGTCTGCCGAGGTGTGTCCAATGCAACCGAGGACCTAAAGCCCTGTCCGGGTCACGTGACTCCAGTAGGCGAGCACCAATTCAGCTTTGTCCAGGATTTGGCTTTTGACATGGCCCAGTTCCTGGTGAGCAACATAATAAGTCATTTCCAGTTCTAAATCAGCTGTAGAATAACAAAGAAAAAAACAGAGGCTTGTCACAGAACAGGGAAAAAAAGAGGTTACCATTGGTTACAAGTGATACAGCAAGGCAGGGAGATTGACAGTAAAACAAAAGATTGCCATGTTATTGTTTTTTTCCCTGACAAGGACTGATGTCTCACAGTCCTTGGTATTCAATTAATGAAGTCTTTTCACCACAGTTTATCATCCCACAGAAATTTGATATTGAATTTGCTTCACCAGGGAGGAAGACAGAATAATGTAACTGTCAACTTAAGCACTCAACTTAAAGCCTCTAATGGAACATTTTCCACTTTTTAATCTGAATATGATTTGTTTTTGTCAACATAGTACAGCCCCAAATCGAGCTTAGACGCCTGTGGATATGTCTTCCTACATTTGTATCTTACATTTTAGGCATTTGGTTAATGCTCTTATGCTGATCGTCTTAAAATGAGTGCTTCCAGTATACTAAGCCTCAGTTCCACTCCTCTAAAACTTGACTCATCTCTGTAATCACCCTCCACACAGGTGAGCACAGCAGGCCGGGCTGACGGCCTCGATGGGGCGCTGCTGCTGGATGAGTGTCAGATTCCCCTGTTGGAGTGCGAACGTCTGGATGAGAGCCTGGCGCTGGCCCTCCACCACCTCGTACTGCCTCCAGAATGGAGCTTACTGGGGAACAAACTCGCCAACAACACTGGTAATACTGGAGGTCAGTGGGCTGTCTGTAACATGTAATTTCTTTGCACAATAAAATGTCCAAGAGTCAGACAGTGTGTCTCTGCACTGATGCAGAAACATATCTGCAAATTATAGTTGTACAGCAAATAATGACACACATAACACCTCTTTTTGGCTGTTTGTTTATGCGTCACATGCAATATTTTACACAGTTTTGACTAGAGATTAGGAAGATTCATCAATCTCAGAATTATGTTGCAGCATTTTCTAAACTGTGCTACTTGGCCTCAGATGAACGCTACAATTACTGGTAGAAACAATTGTGACATTGTTGCTAATTTGTGCAGAATAATGCATTTGTGCTAACTGCGTGTTGTGTGAGTATGTGTGTGTTTTGCAGTGTCTGCTGCTTATTAGTGGAAGTGTCTTAGTAGACTTTATTCCATTGCAGGAAAAATAATTTGGTCAATTAACTCTTATCCAAATAACCATAATTCTCCGAAATGTAGGATATCATACATGCACTACATGTGAGTATGCTGACACATATAACGCATTTTATTAACTTATTATTCACATCATTGTTACAAGCTACCAGAGGTCAAAGTGATGTCTTGAAATTTCTTCCTTTAATTCGATTTATAGTTTATACTGGGTTACGGCATAGCTATGGAGCCTGCTGCCGTTGCACATCGGGGCAACGGCAGCTACAGACATACTATGTAGGGACCACAAGAACTGTGATACATTTCTGATGCCGGTGGAGATTGTTTAGAGGGAAGACAGCATTAGGCTAGTTGGAAAAAAGGCTCAATAACGCATATTTAACAAAGCCATTTCCGAAGCTGTTTTCTACGGTTTACTCCGTATCGTGATCACCACTCTCATGAAAGAACAGAAACACAGCGGTTGCACAGCAGCAGTCTTCTATTGATTAAAAATAATAGTAGCACAGAAAAGTTACCTGGTTGTAACATTGCTTATATAAATACATGAGTCTTGCCCACAGTCATTCTAAATCACAGCGTGAGTCAAAAAATGTAAACACAATTTCAAAAGGAAATACAATTAAAGCAAAGTGCAGCCTGATCACAGAATACACCCATCCAGTGTTGTTGGGGCACTATCAGTGGGTGAAACACAATGGAGGCCATACACATTCCTCTTTTTTTTTTTATACATATATTGGCTGATGTTAGTGTGCTAAATATGTCTCTATATGGACTTCAATCTGACTCTGATATTACTATAAACAGAACCCATCTGAGTATCTGTGTACGGCAGCGCAGCCAGACAGCAGTTTGGGTTGTGAAAAATAGCTCTGTCAGTACAAACAAACATACATTTTTATTAAAATTAAAGTGCCAATTTTCTCCAGCCATTGACTCTGATGGCTTTAATCAGTTAAAGGAAGCCAAACGAGCTGATGTGGATGATAAACCCTGCAAGGTAATTGCTTTCTGTGAAGCAGCATAAACAAGACTTTCGGGAGCAGTTAGAGTGCTGCCTCTGCCTCTGGCTATTGTTAAGATAATAGCTTATGGTCTAACTTGGACTTACATATTAGAGCAAACCAGAAGAACCTGCATGATTTCCAACACAACTGCCAGAAAAATGAGCTGAGTATACTCAGTAAGTGTATAGTAAATTGAAATGCCATACAAGCCTTAAAATATTTATTCCTTATTATCATCAAATCAAATTTTCAGTAATGATCTCCCTGCTGATTAGATAAAATTCACTTGTAACTGTTGTGAAAGGTGTCACTGCTTTTAAGAGATGGACACACACACACCACACACCCACACACACAAGGCCTCTTTTACATTGAAGTCAGTTGTCATGTTGTTGATGTGGAAGGCGGCTTCCTGCTGTGGTGAGTGATGTGTGCTCTAATAGGCTGTGCTTCACAATATGTCACAGCTTCAATAGAAGAAGCTCGGCTGCAGTGAACTGCGGGGAGGGAAGAGGAGTGCAACTCTACTCTCCATTTATCAGATCTGTCAGATGATGGATAGCAGCAGACTACAGGTGGAGGTGACGGTGGTTTATCTCAGTCATCCTTCACGCTGTGGACACACAGCAGTCAATGATCTCACTGTAGCAAGTCATTTATTGTTCTCAGGGAAATTCACTTCACCTGCAAGAACCGTGCATGTCATTAGACATGGTGACCAGTGCTCCACTAATTCACCAGTGTGGAACATTGTCAAGTCATCAGCAGCCTATGGTTTGTCAATCAATACCATTTAAATAAATGACATAGAGATCAGATACAAGGGGTGAACTCTCCTGAACTCAATTTATCCTTCTTATTTGCAGTGTGGAGTGTACTCAGTTTTTAAGCTTGACATATACAATATCTTTAAGACATTTGATCAGTACTATAATGTGGTTAATGTAGTTGTTTTAAGGATACATGTTGTAGCTGTTTTACCTTATCACTGTTGTGCTAAGACAGTACTGAGACAATTATTGAATTTGTCAATTACCAGAAAATAAATTGCCAAAAATCTTCATAATCAGTTAATCTTTTTAAGCAAAACTTCCAAACATTTGCTAGTCTAAGCTTCTTAAATGTGAGGATTCACTGCTTTTCTTGTTTTATATTATTGCAAACTAAATATTCTGGGTTTCTTTGGGCTGTTAGTCGGAAAAAGAAGCTATTTGAAGATGTTACCCTGGGCTCTGGAAACTTGGGATCAGCATTTTCTTGTATTTTTCTGACATTGGGAGGACAAAATGATTAATGAATTGATTTTAAAAATGCCAAATTAATTGATTAATGAAAATAATGAGTAGCCGTAGCCTCAGATTTGTTCTAATCATGCAACAGTTTCATTAACTGGACTGGACATGAAATAAGAAAAGCATTTGACCACTGCTAGCACAGCTAACTGTAGCTTTTAGAGTTGAAGCATTGGAGCTGTTCTTGTGGCTTATAGTGTCCCAGCATACCCTTAAGCTGCTTCATCTTGGTGACTTCTGTACTGCAGCAGATAGCTGTAACAACATGTATATTCCAGCTGTCCAGATGCCAAAGTAGGAAAATGTCATATTTGTGATTTGCCAGCCAGTTTTGAGGAACCACCATCAAACCTAGCAGTTAAGCATTTCCTGCTGCTGTTTGGCACCTCACATTCCAGTCCGGCCCAGCTCGGCCAAGTGGAGCATTAAATTTGACCAATTAGCTTGAGGTTCGTCAGGCAGGCTGGCTCACGGTAAATGGAGTGAAACCTCTCATCAACAGACACAACCAGCTTTGTAAATGCTGCCTAATGATTATCGTTGTGCTGATAAGCTGAAAGTAAAACGTGTTTTCCCTTTTACAGATCTAGTTTTGATCTAGTTTTCAACACTTTTACAAAACTTTTTCCAACTGATTCTATCTTTTGGTACTAGTCAAACCTGCACAAAAGCACAGTTATAATTTAAAAACAGCTTTGGAAGAAATCATAGAGCGCTCAGATTAGAACAGCCCATCTCATCTGCCTCTAACTGAAAAAAACATACATTTTCCATGTTGGCTTAAATAAAAGTCTGGCAGGAGAAAGAAAATCTTCTGCTCACAGGCAGTGACAAATGAAAAGAAAAGAGAGAAAAACACAGACTTTCTAATAAACAACAGATTTCTCAGCAACAGTAGATCTTTTATCTTTCTCAATCCTTTACTTTCTGCTGTTATAAATAACCACAGACCAGCTGGTTTGATAAACATGAGTACTCTGTGTGCAGTTAAGTGAGTGCAGTATAAGACATTTGGGGACTAAAATTGTGATTTGATTTGACCACACCATTTTAAACCAGCAAGTATGTTGTGTCAATTTTTCTAACTTTTCTAACTCGTTTTAACTTATAAAGGTTTTTTTTAAATTATTTAAATGTTCTATTTGTCAATTCAGGGCTGTCCCAGACAGTGAAAGATATGAATTTTAACAGAAATGATTGGGCAACTACAGAAATGTTTTAATATTCTTTCACAGTGAGCACACACACAGAGCTTTAATTACACAGATTCATCTTGAGATGAAAAGATCTCTGAACTGACTAACAGTCACTCAGCTTGGCTTTACTTCTGCAGGGAGCTGCACTGACAACCTGTTGCTTTGGCAGAAAGAAGGAGGTCTTCGTGTGTGTGTGTGTGTGTGTGTGTGTGTCCATGAATCTCCATTATTGTCTTTGTAGATGTAGAAAAGGGAGGGTTGCAGTCTTTGATGGTTTCATTAGGAGTTCGACTGATATATGGGACCGATAATGGACTTAAATTAAAACTGGAGTCCGGTGCACTTAGTGTTGTTCACGTCTGAAAATGATATGATGTAGTTTGTTTTCATTACATTCATTATTATTGTTGTTGTTGCTGCTATAATAGCTTTATTACCTCATTTAGATACTGTTTCAGACACTTTTACACTATGATGTCAATACAGGGATCTATTTTGTATTATCAATGTTTAAAAATGCACTCAAATGGGCACATTTATTTTATTAAAATAGCAGTATTGTCCCACAAATTGCTCTACTGATCCATTGTTGAAAACAGAGACAAGCTGTGGTTTTATCAGTCTGTAAATGAGTAAAGGTCTGTTGATAAGTGGGTCACTGTAGACCCTGTACTGGTTTAATTAGGCAGCACTGTGGTGTTGCCAAGCTGCAGCAAGTGATGGTATGTCGGCGACGGGACAACAAATTGGCTGCCTGGAATGCTGCTCTCCCCTGTGCTTGTTTGCTCTGTGCTGTCTTTTCCGTTTGTGTGTTTGATTGTTTTTATATTTATTCCTGTATTTCTCATCCTCTCTCTCTCCCCCATCAGACCTGGATCCTCAGGAGACTCTGCTGCATTTCTCAGCACGGCGGGGTCTCTTTCGGGTTACGCACTTCTTGCTGCAGCAGTCTGGGGCGAGAGAAGCCCTGGGACTGACCAACAGACAAGGCCACACCCCCACCGCCATTGCAGCACAGCGTGGACACACGCGTCTCCATGAGCTCCTCACACAGTAAGAGCTACACTGATCTTGAACAATCAAAGGCTGTTTTATAACAATTATACTGGAATAGTAATTGTAGGTTTTCAGTGTAGTGTTCAACAACAATGAAACATTAGAAAAAATGAAAATACTGAAAATTTAAATAATATGAGATCCTGATGCACAGCGTTAAGGCACTAATGTATTTTATTGGGTTGCATCCTGTTTCCACTTTTGTTGATAAAATTGGTCACATGCCATGCTTAGTTTCAGTTGAAAAGGCTCTTTCTCCACAACACTGTCCTCCACACGTCCCTCAGGCAGTATGTCCAAAGGCTCTCTGCACTGTTTAACAGTGATATTAGCTTTTAGTTTCAATGAACATTGCCCTCTTCTCTATACAAACAGTCTCATGTCAACATATCAGAGGGCAGATGGCGCAGTTCCTCCAGGCCCTTTAGGGCAATGTTGTTTGTCTGTTGTCTTCATGGAACAATAGAAGTATCCAAAGAACATCACCACAAAGCCACACTGCCGCCTAGCTTAGCACTTTCAGCTGCAGTCGGATAGTTGAGGGCAAATTGAAAAGTTGTAGGTTGCCATTATTTTTCCATGGGAATCCAGAGAGAAACTATTCCACAACGCAAAAGCCTTGGTTATGTCTTCTGTGTTCTGCTGACCTGCTGTGCTAACTCTCCACAACATCCCACTCAGTGTAAGTCTACTTTAATCCACACTGCAGTGTTGTCTCTGTAGAATTTAAACGGCAAGGAGATGGTATGTGTTTTGTTTGCAGTTGTCAGGCATTATCTCTAATAATGTCTTCTTTCTGAGTGACTAGTGAGGTCAAATTCTTCTCATCCCTTAATAGTGAAACATTAAACTGCAGGGGAAAAAACAGCGTTATGGTAAATGGACTGAGACATGGCTTAAAGTGGAAATGGGCCCCTTTTATGTCTTTTAAGCACACTACTTACAGTATCTGCCAAAGAGTAGTTTTAACTTAACTCAAAATGAAGATGCCACAAGCTGAAAGACAACTACCACTTTGTGAGCTTGCTTGTTGGCAAGCGTGCACTTTACAAGTTGCTTTACAACAGCTCCCTCTTTATGTGTTGGTAATTACATTTCCTTCATGAAAAGTGAAGTCACTTGCAGTCTAGCTGGTGACCTCAGCCACCACTGCCAGGCCTCAGAGCTAAAGCAATCCACCCAACATTACGCAAACAGATCTGCCTGACTGGGAGGTGTCTTCCCTTAACGGCACTATCTTTATGAAAAAAAGATAACAAAAACAGTTTTACCTTCATCACTTGGACGAAATGAAGCAGAAGTAGTGACGTTTTCTCAGTAAGCTTATCAACTAGGAGGAGTCTCTAAGTTGGGTATTGCAGGGTGTGTTTTACTACTGCAGACACAGGGAAGAAAAGTAACACTTTTGGTTGACTGGCCACAGTGTCTGGAACTTCTTAACATTTACCAGCTACTTTACTACTCGACATCATCTCTATAGGTTGCTTGATTACTTGCTAAACAGCTAGAATAGACTAATATAACAACCACAGCCTTTGCCACTCTTGAGGGGGAAAAACATAATAGCAATGTATGTAGATTAATGAAGGAAAGGGGGAATGTGGATCAGTTGACATCATTGTAAAAACCTTCTCTTGAAAGTAGTTCTGTGCTTCGTTAGCCAATCACACCACAGACCCTTCGAGATGATCTAAGTGTTGATTTCACGGCAGGGCTGAGACGGACACAGAGACAGACAAAGGGACTGGGACTGTCCGGCTGGTCTCTACAGATGCTCGGGTAGTTTGCCACCTCCCCACACTGAACACACACACTCTGACGCTGAGCATCTACCCTGGTCGCGACCCTCCGACTCTTCAGAGGAGTGTTGAGCAGCTGCTGCACTTGATATGTCATCTCTATGCCAAGGTGAGTCATGCCACCCTGCCCTTTCAGCACGCTATCTGTACTCACAGTGACTTCATCCAGGAGCTCTGTTGCTGCTGAACATTGTTAGATTGTTTGTCTTTTCACTGCCCTCATTTTTTAACCTTCAAGCTCAGTTTGTATAACTGGTGGAACACCTTATGCAATCACAGAGTTGCAGATTGATAAGAACTAGAGAGCAGCTTGTGTAGTTTCTCTGAGGGAAAAGCTAACGTTTATCCTCCCCATTTTCTATATTCTACAGGGCGTTTCTGAACTGAAGCTGCAGTTTGATTCTCTCCACACAGCTGCTGAATGTTGTGATGGTGTAGAAACAGAGATAACCTGTCTGGAGCGACTACAGCTGCCTGCTACAGCATCAGAGTGCCTGGATACAACAACTCAAGAGAACTGGCAAGAAAACTGCTCAGTGGAAAGCAGCTGTAGTGTTGACTGTGGAAATGGTGAGACTGGGAATGCAGAAAAAGACTGGAGTTTGTCTTTGAGTACTCCAGTGTCCGAAGTACGCCCCCAGGAGCATGGCCTCGGCCCCCCGGAGGATTGGGTGTGTCTCAATTCCAACATTGAGAGAGATTATTGCCAAGCAGAGGAGGAGGGAAGCAAACGGCCTGTTGTTTCCACCCAGACTTTGAGTTTGTGTGACAGGAGTGAGGGAGTGCAGATTGAGGCAGAAGGGGCGAGCCACACTGTGGGAACTCTACCACTAGGAGACTGTGGTAAACAGACAGAGGAAACTGATAGAGGAGAGGCTGCGATCCGGGAAGGACAGGAGGCCACGGAGGGAGAGAACAGATTTGAGCAGGAAGCAGAGGACGGCACAGGGAGGAGGAGAGAGGAGGAGACCAATTCACTGTCAACAGATCTAATAACACCCAGTGGAGACACGATAGTTGCAGACATGGGCCAGTCCCCTTCATCAGAGGGCTCTGAGGTATTGGACAACTCTGACTCTGAAATGAAAGAGTGCTGCCAGGATGGCGAGATTACAGAAAAAGAGATGAAACATGGCCAGGAGCTTTGTGCCAGAATCTCTTTAGAGGAGAGAGCAGAGAGTGAAGGGTTAACAGACCCCATATCAACCCCAGAGGACCTCCCCAACCCATCGCTGATAGACCACGGTGATGTAATCGAGGATTCAGAATCTGCTGTTCCACGTCTCTTGATAGAAGGCCTCCATGAGGGGGAACCTCCACCAGACACAAACAGCCTGGAACAAAACCAGGAAACAGCTGGTAGGGATTATGCTACAGAGCAGCAGTGGGGCTTGGCTCCAGAAACTGAGAACTGTACTGGAACAACGAGTGGTAAAGAGCTAGATGGTGAAAACATAGTTGAACCTTCAGGATACAATTTAGAAAGTACAAGTTCGTCTGTGGATGAACCTGACAAAGCTGAAGAAACATCGGTAACAAATACAGGGGATTTTCAGACTGCTGATAATTCTGTGGAAGATACATGGACAGATCCAGTTGACTGTGATCCACCACCTGAAACGATGCCCAGCTCCGGTGATGGACATGCCGATCTTGATTCAGGGATGACCCATAGCGTCTCCAGTGATGATGACAGCAGTTTCCGATCAGTTGGAAGCTCCATAACAGACGTATTCCACCCGACTCAGGAAAATACCACTGTGGAGGACTTGAATCAAACCAAGATAGCAGAACTGTCCTCCGCAGGATTCGATATGGAGCAACCAAATGATATGAAACCTGATGAAAGCAGTGAACATTCACTAACCATAGACGCAGGGCTCCATGTGGAACCTGGCAGTGTCAGTGCACTGACAGTGACAGACTTCAGCCAGACTGGCACTGAACCTGAAGCACAACTGTCACCCAGCCTCCAAACAATGGAGGCTTTGAATCCTGAGGGAACCGAAGAAAAACTCACCCCAGAGCTTCCCAAAGAGGATCTGTCATTAGGGTCAGCGTTGTTAGAGAGTGGAGATGGTCCAACGTTGAAGGTCGATGAAAGTGAAACTGGAGAGGCCAACGACTCTGACCTGAATGCAGAGATTGAGCATCCTGCATCAGAGGTCACCGACAGAGTCTTATTTGAACCCAGTCCATCTGCTACAGAGGAGAGTAAAGTGATTGGCCTAGTTGAAGGAGACACTGAGCCTACAGGGACCAATGATAAATCTGCGGTGGCCTCAGCAGAGGAGAGTGAAAATGTGCAATTTGCTCTACATCAACACAAACAAGATACTGCAGAGATGACAGTCGATGAAAGGGCACCTGATGAGGGATTAAGGCACTCTGTAGATGTCACATCAGCAGGAGCAGAATCACCTCTTCCGAACAATGAAGCATCAACTGAACCTCATGTTGAGAGTGAGATGACGGAAAATCCAAAGACTCTTGACGCAGTGGATGGAGCCTCAGAGGGGCACAGCAGTCCAATCCAAGGTGGGCAAATACTGATTTATTTTAGTCCCAGCTCAGGTTTATCCTAGTTCCACACAGATACATAAATCACAGGGCAATAAGTTTATAAAAGTCTTACTCCTAAACAAATATGCTAAATCAGACTCCGTCCTCCACTGGTGATTAATGGCAATATCTCCACAAATCTAAATGCAACATAGCTCACCATAATTGTGCTCACAAAGGTTTTCAGCTTTTGTGTGACATCCTGTTATGATATATTGCTATTGTAAAGACCTGCTTTGCTTAGTCATAATGCTTTCTGTTTGGTTGTCAATTGTCTTTCTAATTGTGTTTTAGCATCATATAGGATTTATTTTTTGTATTTAAAGGAGTTATATTAAAATGATTATCTTTAAAATGTGACATAAGCACAATATTGTATCCCCATTGCTTCATTCTGGGACACTGGGATACATTGTGCCATATTATGTAACAGGAAATACTGAGCGGGGTTATATCTTTTGATACCTAAGGCCATGTGTAGTCTGCCAACACTTCCCTTTATATCCATATGTTCTGTGTTAGGCTCTCTGTCTCGTGCAAACATGCACGCCCTGGCTACAGTATATGTCAGCAGGCACAGTCACATTACCGGTGCATGTGACCCAGTCTTAGACGCACAGCTACAAGGCTGGGCTCTCTAAAACAAACATACTCGAGCCAGCTGATGTGAGTGTGAGCAGGAAGTGAGCCCTGCAGAGTCTCTGTTCTCTATGTGAACTTCCAGCACTCCTCTGTCGGCAATTTTCACTCATCAGGAATAATTGTACTGGACCCAAGTCCAATAAAAAGAGGTCAAGGGCAAGGTTGATGCTGTGCGTCACGCAGAGAGTGGGGTGTCATTATGAACGAAAGGATATATTTACAGCCTGACAGTAAATGGCCCAGGCCCAGCATCAGGTAACATCATGAGGCGAACGGAGACAAGCTTTGGTTTGGAAATAAAGATGTGATTCTAGTGAGTGCTTAAAAACAAAACATGAAGATTACTTAATTCATCATCTTTTGTTTATGGAGAGTTTTGGAGACTTTTCCACTCCCTCTGACATTTATCGAGTCTTGTTCGCTTACATAAGCTTACCAAGATAGATAGCTTTAATCCATTTCAGATACAGTACCATCTCTGTATCATTGGGTTTCTGTTTTATTATCAAATTATATTGAATTCATCCACATTCAAATTCTTTATTGGGCCTCATTCACTAATATGTACATAGATAGTTCTTACTTTGCGCACAATATAAGTGCGCACACAAAATTACCCCCAGATTCATGCGCACTGGCCAATCACCGCTGTGGGTGTGTTAGTGAATCAGAATCATTCTAAATTGACAGGCGTGTACCCGCTGCTGGTAATTATCACACCTCCACACAGATTCCAGTAGAGAGATTCAGATATATAAGCTATTGTCGTTACATTACATTTGATTACATTTATGAAGATGATTTATGGATTACATTTTTGCTTTTAATTTTATAATTAGTAAATAAATTGTGTATTATTAGCAATTTACTTGAAAATGTTGTATATTTAGGCCTAATCATTTTTAAAATAATTGCAATTGTAATATACTGTTTACATTGACTGTATAATTTTTTAGTCCGTTAATGATTTGTGCTTATGCATGGTCTAAGGCAGTTCTAAAATTGTTTGCAGAATAAGAACAAATTCAGGTAAGAACATATTGATGAATCACTGAATGTTGTTGAATGTTGTCTTTCAGGGATGTTTTACTAAGAAAACACATAACATCACTGTATTATATATTACAGCAAAGTTATTATAGAGACAAAAGCTGTAACATCACTGTTGTACATAGTTAACTCCACTGTGTATCTGCAGTGAAGATGGACAAGTCTCAAGTTCCCTTCACTGTAAACACTTGTTATTGATTCGCATAGTCGGAGGATTTGCTATCAGACTGATTGCATTGTATTGTGTGAATTTCTCCAGAGGTGGATGTCATCATGTCTGAAGATGCTGTAATTGGTGCAGGGGGGGAAGAAAATGGCCCAGCAGAGGAAACAGACTTCTCCACGGTAAGCTCAAAGTCTCCACAGTGGCTGTCATCTGTTGAGCTCTGCTTTATTGTGTATCTAGGTTTGATTAATATGACTCTATGAGTCATTGTTTGCTAAACCCGTGAAACACCCTACGGAAAGTAACCTTTGGCATGAATATGTTTTGAACAGTCAAATGACAGACAGTTAATTTCCTTAGTAGGATCTAGTGTAGAGACATGATCGGTACAGTTCTGTGAGCAGGGAGTTAAAGCCAATTGATCATCCATGATTAGATCTCTTAAGTGTATCTGCTTAACCCAATGACATAAGTAAAGAGCTCAAGTGAAAGACTGGTTAGTGCCTATTTTTATTCTATTTACATTAACCGAAGTCAGTGACAGAAACTAAAGTTGAATAGAGCATTTTTACCGCAGAAATTTTCACTTGTCAAACACAGGTGTAACTAACATCAATAACATTGTTAATGTTATGAGTTCCACCTGTGCTTTTCTGCTATGATTGCTATGAAAAAGGCCAGCGAATGAACAATAGGAACAGATGGAAACAATAAAACAAGGGAACCAAGGTTAGCAAGATTTATTCAGGAAAAAGTAAAATAGTACATAAAGTACAAGATGGCAATTTTTCCCACAGAATTAGATTTTAATTGTGATGGTAGCTGATACACACACACACACACACACACACACACACACACACACACACACACACATGATAATTCAGTTTCAATAAAATTCAACTTGGCTTGTTTGTTACTAGATTTCATGGAATAGCTACTGGCATATTTTGGTGTGTAGAAAATTTTGTTTATTCTGTCATGCTGCTTTTCTGAGTGTTAAATACTTTATTATATAAATATTAAATGTACCCAAATTATGCACAGGCTGTCATTACAGCTGAATGGTAAAGTTTTTCCATAGCTGTGAATATGGAGCATTTTATTAAAAATGTAACTTTTTCTTTAAGTTTGGCAGGGATAGCCAGGGATTGCATATATCTCAAGTAAAGTAAAGTACTAGTAAATTTTTTGGATTTTTGGTTATTAACACAGTAACAAGGAATATATCACCAATTAGAGTGTCCTTTTAAGAAGACTTGTACTTTACAGTAAAATGAAACAGAATCTCCCTCATTGTGTGGGAGACTCTTGTATGTTATGCAGTTCATTTACTCTCTCTCAGCCACTGAGCACATGGATGCGATCTTCACTAGACGGAGCCTTACTCTGAAATGTTGCTGACTGACAGATTCCTCAGCAGCCATAGACTGGAGTGGCTTTGCTTATTCCTGGGTTGTGGTTTAGGTCAGTGGCTTGTTCTTAATGCCAGATGTTTGACTATAGGAGGATACACACATACCGCCTGCAGGATGCTGGGGTCGCCAGCAGAGGGCGATGTAGCCTTGATGGCGTCATTGGAGCTTCTCCTCTTGCCCAGAGAGAGAATTTAATGACCTGCCATATGATCCCGTTGAAATCTCCTGTAATTTCTATGATGAACAGGCAACTTGGAACCATGCTGGTGTTGAACAATCTGCAGTAGGAGTTGAGGTGAAGAATGGCTAGTTCAAAAGAGACACATGCTCCAAACTTTCCACCAAAGTTTCCACTATTTGACCAGTTGTAATACATAGTCACAGGGTGTGTGAAATGTAATTATACTAATGAGAATCATTAGAATAATCATAATAATCAACCATAATTATTATAATCTTCATATTACCCTTGTCACTAGTGTAAAATGACATAAAGGGAACAGTTTAAAAGTGGGAAATATAAATACGAATACATAATGAAACTTCTATAACAGCACAAGAATAAAACTGAATGAATAACAAAATCTAAATGATGGCAACAACAGCTGCATGAAATGACATGTAAGGTTAATGCGGTAATTAAAATAAAGTGTGTGTCAATGTTTTAACAAGATGTAAGCTATTAAGATTGCAGACATTTTAGTCTTTACACATATTCTGAATTTCAAGTTTTAGAGTACCGCAATTTGTTAGTGAGCCACAGCAACACTTATGAGGTTCATAGTGCTCCTCATAGCTCTGGAAAGACTACAGTAAGTGTTTTTATCAGCAGCTGTGAGTTGTGTCGAAGTGCTGAGGAGAGTAAAACACTTAACACATAAGCATAACATGAAATCGGATCAGTCCGAGATTTTTTTTTTTAGCATATGGAGTTCATATATTCAAGTCAAGTCAACATATGCATGCATGAAAGTTATTGCAACATCAACAACACTTGTATTAACTTTAGATGTCACACTTTATGTCATTTCCAAAGTAAAAAAGCTCATCGAATGAGTGAACTTCACACTGAAGGAATAGAACAACAATAACAATATATTTTGTACAAGATGTACAATATCATAGTTTTAAAGTCCTCTTCCACTCAAAAATGGGTTTTGCTTATTGTTACTTCAGTTAGATGTTTGAGCCTCACTGTGCAGAGTGACGTATGTGCAGTTTGATGCCAGCAGGCTGTTTTCACAACCATCTGTACTCAAAGAGTACAGAGTTAATATCTCAGTTGAAGGCATGTACTTACGAGCTTGATTTATGAAATCACAACTAGTTTGAATCCTATCGTGGCCCTGTATATAACTTACTTACTCTTGTGTCCAGCAGTTACACCTTTGAAATACAGTATTTGCATATTATATATATTTATATATTTTTTTGCCTATTTATTACATTATTTCCATGAGGTAACTGATGTTTTTTGTGTAAAAACCTTATCAGACCAGATTATATTTCCAAACAGAGTAATATTTATATATTTTGTAAGGTCTGGAGGGTATCTTTTGAATATTTCAATATATGTATCATGTATGTTTAATATAGCCCATATGTTACAGTATTATTGTCCGGAGTGACTAGGCTTTATATAGGCCAGGCTGAACTTGTAGATATTATTTGTTCTCTGTACAGAAGTAAAAACCAAAAGGATTTTTTTTTTTTACTGACTGATGGATCACAGCAGTGCTAGCTCAATAAAGTGCATCTAATTTCTTTCTCATATGTGTTCTTGCATTTCTCACTTGGACTGCTTAGTTCCTCAGCGCCTCCCAATGAAGATTGAAATACATTTAAATAAGAAGGAATCGTAATCTTATACTGGAATAAATTACTGATGAAAAGAACCTGCCTGCCCGATGCACAGTGATTAATTACTGCTTTTGACAATTGATCCTCTGGCTTTTGAAGACAGTACAATGAAGAGACTTTTTGTGAAAGAGTGTGAAAGAAGTAAAGAGCTTTGTTAAGCCAGTGGTTAAAACCATGTGACAGGGCACCTTTCTTCTTTTAATATAATTCCATATGTGTACGTTTGTGTGCTTGTTTGCTGTTTCCCTTCTTCATAATGTAGAATGATGTAGAAATACAAGCTGGGAAGTTGTTTGCTGAGTTAATGGGCTTATTTAATGCATTGTTTCCCTGGTGAAACACCTGGTGTTGTGTCAAGGCTCTCCATAGTGGGTAGCTCAGTTTGGACTAGGAGAAGGGCTTATTTGTTTGTGGCTGCTAGTTAGTGTTCATGTCTTTCTGCTATTGGTCAAGTTAGGCCAGGACCTTAGGGAAAAGCTGGATTTGTATGTCAGGGACTACCCACATACTATTGTTACTACCACATGTTTGCATGGATCCAAATATCCTCCAGAAGTTCCTCAGCCACAGTGTGCAGACTGGTGTTTTATTTTGGAGGAGTTGGGGACACTTATTTATCATAGATTTTTGTAATTTATCATATTTGTCATCATTTATCATAATAAGCTTTGACAAAAATATGTACTTTTATATTTTTAATTAAAAAGCATAAGTAACACAACCATACCATACCAAACAACCCAAACATATAACCCTTCAAACAATATTATTAAATAATTATGATAGAAAATGATTTTGAAAAAATAGTTTTCTAAGCTTTTGTCCAGCTATTTCTGTCACATTTCGGGGCAGCTATGGCCCAGGAGGTAGAGTGGGTCTACCATTCTCAGGGTTGGCAGTTTGATTCCCAGCTTCTCCGGTCCACAAGTGTCTTTGGCAAGATACTAAACCCTAAATTTGTTCAGCACCTTGTTTGGTAACTAGCTGCCATTGGTGTGTGAGTAAATGGGTGAGTGAAATACAGCCATTTACCGATTTACATTAACTTTTCTTTGAACAACTGAGTACGACACCATGAATGTCCTCCAGTAGAGACAGTCTGAAAATATGTGCCTTTATCCTCGTTTTTAACTGACGACTGGCTTTTCACTTCGCTTTTGAGTGTAGTGGATCGGAACAACTATACACACTTCTGATTTCCAACTTGGTCGTACAACACATCCTGTGAACCAGTTCTAATCTGTGTGATAAATCAATATTGTTCATCAATTTTCAGTAGAATCATGTCATGATGATATGATAAATATTTCTACAAAATTCTGGTGTCTGAATTAATGATTGTAAGCAAATTGCAATTAAAAGCTCATTGAATTAATATATTTCAGTTTATATGTGATTTGACATACAATTCTCATGATATACACTATATAACAAAACTGAGTACACCCCTGCTCAGTATCACTAAAATGTTAAGTAATTACAAATCCTCTCCATTTAATACAATTTTATTTGTTTTTAGACAAAACCAAAGAACTAAGCCACTTCATTAAAAAAATAGAAATTTTGACTAATTAAACTACAATGAAAAATCCCTATTTAAGAACAAAGTCCAACAAAAGTCAGCACGCCCTTAATTAGTGAGACTCCATTCCTATATTTTTCAATATTTTTTATGTCCGCCTTTGTTTTTGATGGCAGATTCGATCCTCCTGGGCAGAGATGATACCAGTCCAGAGCAAATCTGTGAAGAAATGTTCTGTCATTCTTCACAGATAATTCTTTTCAGCTGCTCTTCGCTGGAGGGGTTTTGTTGCGTTGCCTTCCTCTTTAAAATACTCCAAATGTGTTCTGTTGGATTCAGGTCAGGGGACATACTTGGCCAGATCATAGTTTTCACTTTTTTCTTGTGTTTGGGATCATTGTCATGTTGGAAAATTCCTCTCCTGCCAGCCTTCATCTTTTCATTCAGTATTTGGGTTTACAAACTTGCATTCATAGTTCCATCTATAAATGTCATTTCCTCTACAGCTTTTGCACTCATGCAGCCCCATATCAACACACTCCCACCTCCATGTTTCATGATCGGCTGTCACTGTGATAGTTCTGGCCAGTGTTATACTGTATGTCAAGATTGCTCTTTTTATCCAATATGATGATTATTTTTTCTACATGGCCTAAAAATAAAAAATCAAAGCAAAGAAAGCAAAAATCTGTGAGAAACTCACCAATTCTAGCACTGACCGTAGTGGAGGAAGGTGCAATAGAAACTCATTTTCTGTTGCTATCAACATGCCATAACATCACTGGTCTGCATTTCTTTCAACATGGCCACTGGCCCAGTCCAGTGAGGAGGGGCATCATCTGGAAATGGTGCATTTACATCCAGAAGGTGGCTCAAGTAGCCTATGTCCTCATCCACCAGGGGGTGTTGAATCTCAGCAGCATAAAAGCTGATGATTGAATTGCATTAACTGAAGTAATAATACCATACTGTCATCTGTCATACTGCAACAATGTAGTGCTTTAGCTGGCTGATTCACTGGGAGAGACAGAGAGAGAGAGAGAGAGAGAGAGAGAGAGAGACATTCACAACTGAACACAGCCTGGAGAGGGAGAGAGAGGAAAAGGCATGAGTCAGGCAGAGACAGGAGTGAAGTTTAGAGGCGACAGAGGAAAAAAAGAGGGCGGGAGGGTAGAAGAGAAGAAGGGAGGGAAGAGGAGAAGGAGGGAGGGAGTAGAGCAGGAGTCTGGTAGAAGGCTGCTTCTGTGGCCAGATGTGAAGCTTAGCAGACAGCCTCAGCTCTCCTCACCAGTGTTTCTGCTGGATTTTAACCGTCTATTTGGTAAATCCGCTCTGGATATTTAAGGGAAAATGTACGAACGACACAAGCGGAGGTACAGCCTCTGTGCCAAAGGAGAAAGAGCTGTAGACGTGGTTTTGATAAAGGTAGGCTACCCAACCGCACTTTCAAACAAAGTTGTTTGGTATGATAATACATCTACTGCTACAGTAATAACAGTCATTAGAGCAGAACCTTTGAAAACACAGTTGTTAAGTGCCTCAAATAGATAAAAAAGTGATGGCAAAAGTAATAAAAGCAAGGTGATAGATATAAAAGCAGGAGTGAAACCACAAAAGGTAGGTCAAAGATTATTAATGACATTACATAAAAGTAAGTCTATTAAAGTGAGTTTCATCATGTGATTTAGCAGCTTCAACTCCTCACACAGATTGTTTTAGGGTTTGAGGGCTGAGGCCTGATCTCCCTCATTCTTACAAGCTGTCTAGAAAAAGTAAAACATAATCATAACTGTCACAAAGTGCTTCAACATGCTTTGGCAAACCGGTAGTCATCTGCCAGGGATGTTGTGACGGGTTTTGCTGTGTTGCACCCTGGGAGATGATTGCATGGTTGTTGATAGTGGCCCTCCAGACACAGAGTGCTGATTATTTTGGGGTGGAGTGTGGTTTCTGGACGTACGCTGCATGGGTATGCTGTATGTGATACCAAGACAGATGCTTGCACTCTATGCATCTCTGTGGAATAACTTTGTGTGAAACTTAATGAGGCACAGACAGTATAAGTTCTTTTGGGGGTTATTTGGTCAGGATAGTGGGTAGTTAGTATTGTTTTAGAAAAACTATAAAGCTAAAACTGAGTATAAAGTCCACTGGTGTTTTTAAAATATCTTGTCACACAGCAGTTGGGGCATTTCTCTCTCTCTAAGGTCCTGTTACTGTACCATAAATGTCAAACCATTTGAACTCAGTTGAATCTTTCTAAATGGGATCTTTATAGCACCCAGAAGTTGTGCTATTTAAAGCCCAAATGGAAATTTCACTGCACTACTTACATAGAAGCCTTGGATTTTTCTTTTGGCTTTAGGACAGCAATTACCCCTGTTGATTGTTGGTTAAAGTGCTCTGGGTCAAACTCAATCATAAGAAGTTCACATTCAATAATGTGAACCTTCCAGCCGAGATTCTTACTCTCCAGGTAGCTTTGCTCATTAGCCTTGTGGATAGATGGATCAGATGATTTATAAACATTAAACAACCTCTACAGTCAGGCAAAAGTGTCACATTTCATATTACAAGACTGATTCAATTCTTTTTTTTATTTTCTGGTTATTTTATTCATGTTGTTTGTAAATATTAGTTCCTCCTCTTCACCAAATTACCAATTTTTTTTCTCCCTTGAGAAATGTTGCTAAACTGGATTGAGTGTCATTGAACTATAATTAAAAATATATAGTTCTGAGAACAATAAAATATTATTTTTGTGAAAATAAAAAAAAATGTAAATTATAAAAGTAACTAAACTCAAAGAATGTAGACTGAACTATTGGCTATTATTATTAACTAAATAAGACTGGACAAATTTCATTGAAACTTTGCTAATGACTCAAAACTGAACTATTTCCTTTTGTCTGATGACTCTTAACTATGAGTTAAACAGACAGAAAGTCTATTAATTATGATGTATAAAGTAAACTATGAAATAGCACAGTTTTTGACATCATATTCATGGTTATCACGTGTGTGTGTGCATGATGACGATGACATCTAGAAGCAGAGCAGAGGAGAGCGGGAGAGGAAAATATCTATGAAGTGGATCGCTCTGCTATATGTAACACCTCTCTTTTGTCCATTGTCACTTTCTAAACTTGTTCCTGATGTCAGCTCCTCTTTTCACCCGAGAGGTGAAATAGCAAGGATGAGAGAGATTGTGTGTGAGTGAGAGAGAGAGAGAGAGAAAAGGAGAAAGTGAGAGAGATATGATGGTGTGGGAAAAAGGCAGCGCTGGGCTAACGGTTTCCTCTGGCCTCAGATGGAAACAGGCATTTGGCCAAATGACTTCATTCCAACCGGCGTTTCACATCCCAGCATCTATCCTGGCCTGCAGTCACAAAACACATCATCACGTCACTTACCAAGTACAGTAATTGTGAATAAGCCTTTATACTAACTGACATAGTACTACAGTATATATGAGCACATGCGTCACTGCAGATAGACCACCCCTAGAAGACCTAAAAATAACATATCTTCCTTCCCTTTCTGGGGCACTTTTATAGCATGTTTCTATCATCTTTAATCCTTCACCTCTGGCCCATGAGCACATTGCTGTTAGTTGCTTATTATGTCAGTGATTCATTACCAGAAAGGAAATCATCCTGTGTAAGAATCAAAGCAGTGCTTAAAGTCTTCAACCGGAGGACCCAGATTCAATTCTTCAACCTGCTCCAATGTTCTTCAGCTAAATTCTGTCCCTGTCAGCTTCATTTATTCACAGTTTTGCAGCTGACCATGACCTCTGACCTCTCTTTGAAAGACAAGAAGGTTTTAATAAAGAGAGGTATAGCACAACACCTGATAATGGGTGTTTAAAATATGAAACAAAATCAAAACAAATCCCATGTAGAAGTCATTTCCCCGGAGGTGATGCGTATGCTTTTATCCTGTTGGTGCATTGAATTTAGTGCATGTTCACGGCGCAACAGAGAATAGCCTTACCCTCAGGTCTGCTCCCGGCCGCCCTCAGGAATCAAACCATGTATACATATCTGGCTAGAAACAGTCATTCAGTCAGCCATGGCATCCTTTAGTGCTGCTGAGCCTCTCTGGCTGCTTGCCTGTTTAGAAACAAGGCAGCAGTCCAAGTCCTGCCTGCCCCAGCATACACACACCAGCCGGCCTTTTTATTTTTAAACCAGATGTGTTTTTACTGGGTACAGTTTAGATTCCCCCGACGCTACAAATATGCACTGGGCTGTTTTGAATCTGAGCTGCCAGCTTTCAGAGGGGGGATCAGTTCCTTGCTCGCTGGCTGACTGACCGGGTTGCGGGCCTGCTAACCGGCTGGAACGCTTGTTTGATGAATGTGGGATTGGTTGACCGGTTAAATAACTGGCTGCCTAACTGACTGAATGTCACCTCTTTGTGTCTCTTGGTTTGTATTGGACAAAACACATTTACCACCTCATCTCTAATGATTCCCCCCCCCCCCCCCCCCCCCCCCCTCACTGTCTCTCCTCATCTGTTGTGCTTCACTTAGGGAAAATAAGCTTTACTTTATTGTTTTTTTTAACATGTAAGGACCTCTGACTTTTTACCTCTGTTTTTGAGGGTGTGAGAGGTGGTGAAAGGGTGTGCACATGTGGTTTAGAGCCAAAAGTTCAGATGTCACAGACTTTGAATTATAAGTGGAAACGAGAAGTGACAAGAAGGTAAAGCTTCTCTTTTATTTAGAATGAGCTTGATTCCGTAGTTTCTCAGTCATGTGGTCACCCTACATCCTTTCACCTAATACGAACATGTGAATATAACCTGTATTAAAAGCAACTACGGTAATTCCACATACAGTATGTCTGCTACCAAAAGACAAGTATCCACTTTACATCCCATCAATGGAGTTAACAAAAACACAGTGAAGCAGTTCTGGCGGCTCACTGCGGGTAAACAGTCTATTAAAACACTTAAAGCTAATGTTTCCTTTACTTTGGCTGTAATCTGTAATTTTATTCAGGATCCTTCATTTCTGTTTGAAGTTCTGCTGTCACGGTTCTCCTCTAAGGTCAAGCTATGTAGCCTTTTGTAATTTGTTGCAATCACTGGCAATCATTTCACTTTTGAGCAGAACCTGTGCATGCATTTACTGTATGTGTGTGTGTGTGTGAGAGAGAGAAAGAGAGAGAGAGAGAGTGTGTGTGTGTGTACGTACTGGCGCCCTCTGTGACCAGCTAATCTTTCCTCGTCAGCGTGTTTGTTCTCTCTCAGCGGGCTGTGTTTGATATCTGAACACAGCTGCGAGGAAAAAAAGCCTGTGTGTGCATGCATCTGTGTGTGTGTGTGTTGTTGTTGTGTGCATGTGAGGCTTGATGAGTGAAAAAAAGGCACATAAGCAAGTGTTTGTAATGTGTGTGCTCTCATTCAATACTGTTGGCTGATGTAGATGCATGCACACAGTGCCAGTTGGTATGTTAGTGCCTGTTACTGTGTTTGTAGGAATGCAAAAGTGTATGGTCACAGTGGGCACTTTCAAGCACACACACACAGACACACACACACACACACACTCACTCATACACGCACCACTCCCAGGCCTGGACAACAGAGCTCAGTGTTTCTCTGGGTCTCAGCAGGCTTGTCAATAGCGTGCTCTGGGACAATTTAGAGTTGGCTGCTTAAAAACTGAGCTCAGCCCCCGTACCCTCAAAGCATTCTGGGAGGATCAACCCTGTTGATGGGTTGGAACTCGGTGATTCTCCTTTGTATTAAGTCCTTAACCTCCTGACTTATCTTTGTTTGGGTTTGTCTCTGTTCTCCATTTGACCAAAAACTGCAGTGTTTTTATTCCTGTTTAGTTTTGACGTGTGTTCTTCTTTTTTTTGTAGTGGTTTCTGTTATAAGTTTATGGTCTTATAGTGCTGCAATGACTAGTTGATAAATCCATTAGTTTAACTTCAGGGAATTAATTTGGGCAGTATTTCTGATAGTTAAGTCATTTCTCAAGCAACAAGACAAGACTCTACAGCCGTACTAGCAGCTCTGCAATTTAGGGGAAGATCAAAGTCATTAGGATATATCATATGGGAATCAACCACAGCAATAGTAGTTGAGATATCAGTCATCCCTACAGCTATGCCGCTAGCTTGGCGAAAATACCAAAAAAATCACTGGTTCCAATTTCTAAAAAATGAGGATTTGCTGCTTTTCTCACTTTGTAATTTGAATATCTTTGAATTTCAAACTCTTTCAGATTGAAAAAATAAACAAGCAAGCAATTTCAACATGTTTTCTTAGACTCAGGGAAATTGAGTCACATTTTTTCTGACGTTTTGTAGACTATGCAAAATCATTACTTGCAGCCCCGTTTCTTCCTTCAGTGTTGTCTTATCTCAGCTGCTTTGCTTCCTGCTCACATTCAGTCAGAAGAGTTAGCATTGACTTCGCTCAGACACACAATTAATTGTATTAATGATCCAAATTAGTGAGCATACCCATTAAGCAAGGAATCCATACAGTATAATGTCTGGAAGGACAATATGTCAATGTGGCGTGATTGAACCTCAGAGTCGACTTGGTGGCCAAACATCTTCTTTTGTTCCTCAGCTGGATTTAAGGTTTTGGCCTTTTGATTAGTGACCTGTTTGTACAGCATCTGGAAGTTCCTTTGTGCAAATCTCACCCAGCCAAGTTTAAAGGGCCATACTAAAGCCTGTTGATCTGAGCCAGGCTTAACCTGGGTTTACCCAGGTTGGGAGTTAAACGGGAAAGAAGAAAGCAAGGCAGAAGGATAGCGCAAACTATTGAAGATGGCCAGGAAAGCGGAATTATCTTTAAATGAGGAAGCATCAACTATATTGTTTGTCACAGTAGCTTCATCTCAGCTCAGAAATCTCTTGACCTCTAAAAATAAGTAGAGTTTTCAACTAACAGAGCTTTTCTAATGCTGAATAACTTGGGCTGGAAATCTGGTTTTGTTAATAGATTATTAATCTGTTTTTAGTTTACCCAGTTTGTATTAGTGACACATTTAAAGTCAAAGCTCATCATCTTTAACTGCAACTCATTGATGGAGTTCATTAAAACACAATGAGCTTCTCTGGATCTCTGTTAGCTTCACATTCAGAGCTGTCAGTCATATCTACACAGCTTCAGCCAAACTGTTGAAGCTTTTGTGTTGCCTGCGAAGAGGGGAGGGGGTGCCTGTGGCTTTTGTAGCTAAAACCAGCTCTGTCATTCAGACACACACTCTCAAACACACAGCTGTTGTATAGACATTCAGACCACAGAGGAAGCAGAGCCCCAGCTTTGTGTACAGCCAGCCGCAGATATCTGTCAGGCAGTGCGTGTGTGAGTCGGTGTCAGTGTGGCTGTGAGTTCTGACGGCTGAAAACAGACCAAAGTTAGATCTCTACAAACAGTTCCTCTAGGAAATGGAGCTACTAAATCTGATGAATACTCTTAAGCCTGCTCTTATAAAGGGTGTCTTATTGTTACCTCCCATCCTGTGTACCGAGCAACACTTCCTAACTGCCACGCTCGTCTGCATCATTATTTCTTTGTGGGTGACGATCACATGTTGCTGAGGCTGATTCAGTGTCTTCCTGTTTCTCTGTAGATCCACCGAGACAGAGAGGCGTCGTTCCATCAGCCTTTCAACACTCAACACTCAGGTAAGAGTAACTGTTTACTGCTAACCTTACTGGTCAGAGTCATATAGCTTGTAGTTTGTACGTTTCAAGAAGTGGATATTGTTCATATGTTATGAATTATTTCTCTTTTGCGAATGTTTCTTTGCTCTATTTTTTGACTTGTGATGATTTATGTATATAGCTGGAAGCTGCGCTGCAAAATTACTTTCCCATCAATGACAGATGCATTGAGGTGGATCATTTATGCATTAATGTTTATGCTGGAAGATTCTGTGTCCTTTGTCTTATGAAGCCCATTTCTCTGAAGTTATAGCAAATTGATGTTTTGCTTGGTGACCGTCTGGTTGAAAGAATTATATTGTATAGTGCCAATGACACACACATGGTTTAAGCCTCAGCAGTTGGACAACAGCTTTGTCTTGTTGGATTCAATAATGTAAAAACAGCTTAACAGCCTCTGTCTGTTTCTCCGCTCAAAAGAGGAAATTGAGAAGCTTAATTTTTTTTTTTTTTTCATTTAGCTTGTCTGAAATGTCAAGTTGAGACTTTGACCAATATGTGAGTTTGTAACCAGATACTGGTATTTTCTGAGCCTAATAGCCTCTGATAGTATTTTTCCTGCTAATATTAGATATATTTGACTATTTATTCGAACAGTTTATTGTCAAAACATTGCAAGTATTAAATATTTCACCCTGCAGTAAATTTGTACTAAATCTCTGAAACGGCTCATAGACCATCATGGGCTGAAACGAAGCCACATGATATGAGTGATAACTGATGCTTATGGATGATTTGGATGGCTAATACATTACAAAGATAGAGATAAGTACAGTCAGGCACAGTTCTTTCTGTATAACCTTAAGGCCTTTTTATTAATCAACGGTTGGGGTCTAGAGTAGTGGGTTGAGTTCGGGGTTTATGAGTAAGTGGGGAAAACCAGCCACCAGAATTAAAGCAGTGCGAGGGGATGTGGTGGTGGGAACATGTTCTCTGCAACAAAACACTGCACATAATAATATAATGCATAATTAAGGATAAAATAATTATAATAGATATATTCACTTTACAAAGTAATCCATCAGGCGTGTGTTTGCATGTATGTAATTGGCTAATGCAGACTGATATGTCAGTTGACCCTTTGGGTTTGTTGGAAATGACTGTGCATGTATTGTATGGTAGTTTCAGTGGCTTGTCAGACAGTGTTTCATTTCATTTTCTTTTGGTTGTGTTATTTATTTCCTTTTTTGGTAGATCTTTAAAAAGTGTTCCGGTGGTTAACAAGGTGTAAGAATCTACAGCCATACTTGCAGCTCTATGAAGCTACAGCAGTTCTTTCAGCAAATTTCTAACATCAGCATGCTTACATGCTCACAATGCAAATGTTGCAAATGCTGATGTTGAACAAGTAATGTTTACCATTTTAGTTTAATACCACCGAGGCTGAGTTAAATCTTAATCTGAAAAACTGTAGATGTTGACACATTATGTCTATGTCTGGACAATGGCTATAGCAAGAAGGGGGGAAAAACATTCCTTGACCTCTATAAGATGAGTTGGTCTATAGAGAGGCCAGTCTCAATAAAAAAAGACCAACAGATCGATGAGCTGGATCGGGCTGAGAACAAACTGCCTTTTATCTGTGGTGGAAAACAGATGGAACATCAGTCTGTCAGATGGAGATAGAGAGAAAAACAGACTTTAAGGGATAAGATGACAAATTAAAGAGAGAAAGAAAGGAAACACAAAAATGGAAAAAGAAAGAAATACAGTAGAAAGTCAGAACAGGAGTGTCAAACGGAAGTAATGGAAGGGTGGGCGAAGGTGGGGTTTCCTCTGTAGCAGCTAGGACAAGTAGGCATCACTTCCTTTTTGGTGGAAATATCTCTCTCTTTTCCTTGACTTAACTCATCCAAGCCTTTCAGCCTCTCTCTCCCTTTTCCTCTCTTGTTATTTATTTAGTCAGGTTGACAACAGCAGGTAGCAACAGCAACCATGGCAGGAAAACTGATTGACTGTGCTGATAAATCACTAATCCACCAGGAATCTAAAGCACTTGTGTGTGAACTCAGTCCCTTTATTTATTTTACACTCTCTTATTTAAATGTCTGGATTCTAATTAAATTATAAAATGTATGTGGTGGTATGTAGTGTCCTCAAAATGTCCCACAATGGAAACAAATCTGTATGTGAATGTGCCCATTCCTCCTTTACATGACGCTATAGTCAGTCCTACAAAATGATGACAAATGTCTCAGTTCACTGTTCATTATTAAGTACCCTCATGAGGTTTTACCATGTAAGGAATAGTATATCGAGTTATAGAGCAGAATAAAGCACTAGATGATGATAAAGACTAAATAGCTGCATTTATGTAGCACTTTAATTCAAAGCGTTTTATAGTGTTTTTGCTGCTCATTCACCCATACGCACTCACATTCATGCACACACTCACACATAAGCTGCAAGGTACTGGCACAACTATCAGGAGCAACTTGGGGTTCAGTATCTTGCCCAAGGACATTTCGACATGTGGACAGGAGGAGGCGGGGAACGAACCACTGACCCACTGTTTAGTGGACAACCTGCTCTACATGAGCCATGGCCGTCCAGGTCGTGAGGTAGTGACGAGTGAGGTAGGAATTCAAAAGTTGACCATCTTTCGTTATTATCATCGGTCAGTGTAAATGTTGATCTAGAAAAACTGACAAAACCACTCGGTCAAAGTCAGGGTTGAGGCCTCAGTGTTTCACCATATTGTGTGGCCAATGTATTCTTGGCATGTTTTTCTTCATGGGTGACAAATTAAAGGAAAAACTGGTACAGGTCTGAATGCTTGGCCCCTACAATGAGGGGATCCAGTGGATCTGTTATGCTTATATAGTGCTAATAAACCTCAGTTTGGTGACTGGATAGGTAAATTTAATTTGATGAGCTCAAAGAGAAACACCTGAAGATTCTTCATGTGTGTTCAAGACACGGTTTGAATTGTTCATGGTGTAGGATGGTATTATGATGATATTGTTGGTTAACGTGTCTTTGGAAGGCCACAGTTTGCTCACTCTCCTGGTTCCTTATGGTCAAAGTCATGCGGCTGCTTTCCTTTGTTGTTTGTAATGTTGCATACTATTGAATTTACAGTATCATGGGTGAAGCTGCGTCTTGTTCAGTTCATTTCAATTCAGTAACCCTTATTTACATAGGAGGAGACATGCTGGGTGTGCCCTGTGTTCAAGGCAAAAATACAGTGAAAAACCCTAGATATAAGAGTAAATGGTGCATTTACATCAATCAAAGTGAAGGTTTAAATTACAGTTTGGATGAGTTACTCTCTAAAATGTGTATAGGGGACATATCTCATAGGAAGAAAGCACAGGAGAGTTTTTTTTTGTTTGTATGGCAAAACGCTCAAGTAGATGACAGAAGTCTCCAGATAAATATGTCATATCATTACTCACATTCGTTTTTTTCTGAAATACTCAAATAATTAAATTAGTAAATGTGTGTTAACTCTGCTCGTACTAGCACATTAAGCAGCAGATGGATGGTACAGTAGAGTGATAGCTTTTATAGCCTGATTCAGTTCACCTAGTTACAGCAACAGAAAAACACAGCACTAATATGAAGTCTTGAGCAAAAACAGGTGCTGTGGCGCACCTTGTGTTGTTCTAACCTCAATATGCTTTCAGTGTGGTCATCCCCCAGCGGTTTCTTAGCTCTATAGGGTGACTGACTGGTTGCTGTCACGTTTAAAATCCACTATCTGCAAAAAGTCAGCCCAGCTGCATGATGCATCTTGCACAAATTTAAGGTATCGTGTCCTCGGAGTATACAGGACAAGGAAATAAAAGGGTATAAGGAAAAATAAATGAGGTTTTATCTGTAAGTGCTGATAAAATCTGCACTTAGGGAAAACACTTTAGGTACTCTCACTGGTGACTTATCTCGACTAACAGTTCTGTGCAGGGAAGAGTGTTTTGAGACAGGGAGGCCCGATGGATACTTTATCTTGTCCATTATTTCTCACCACATCCGTTGCCTCAGGCTGGATGATTTGTTTGGATCATATCTTCTTTGCAATTTTTCTTCTGCCACATTCATCTAGCAGCTCCCAGTTCTAATGTCTACAGGTGTGTGCACTTATTTACATTTAACCAATAAGTTTAACCACCCACTGACTCATCAGAGGGCTTTTCAACTGTTTTTGGTGCTTTTTCAGAGACTGTGTGTGTGTTAGTTTGTGTCTATGTATGTGTGTGTTTGGAGAGGTGGGAGGGGAGAGGGTCTGTTTGAAAGAGAGGGAGGAAGACAGCTGTCAAAGCTCACAGTCCCCTGCTAGTTTTGGTAGACAGGTGTGAGGGGGTAGAGTCTGAAAAAAACTCCCATCAACCACTTCTGCAACTATTACTTACCACTTCCCCACAACACACACACGCATTTCACATTTACACGTCATGGTGGGCTCGTGACATAGGAAATATGAAAAGCAAAGGTCAAAATTTTTTGAATCAACTTCCAAAACCACCTTGGTCAAGGTTAAGCTCTGCTACAGCGGTTGGGGTTAAAGGTCAGTGTAATTTTCATGTTTGAAATGATGAAATGACACTACGTTGCCTGTGGATGTCATGAGGTGATACACATACTGCTCTTTCAAGCGGTGTTATTATATTGACATTTTATAGCACCAGCTCTTATAGCTGTGCAACAATGTGATTGAGATGCAAGTTTTCATTGTAATCAAATACTACAGTACAACAGTTGAATGGTTTTAGGGTCCCACATAACTGCTGGACTGCTGGCCCGGGTCTAGTAAAAGTTTATGCAAGGCAAGTAGTCTGGGCCAGTGACTGCCAATCAAAGCCATGGATGGACAGTTGAGGACAAGGGAGGACATTTCTCTTTGTTTGATAATCTTATAATTAAAGTTAGGCTTTGCTGTTGGCTTCCCGACTCATTTTTAAAAAAAGAGCCGGTGAGAGAAACGAAATGTTATTTTCTGATTGTTTCACAGCATTTATGTTCTAAAGCACTAATAAATAACCATCAAACACTCAACAGATGATTTACTTTGGAGACAAATGCTCTCAGTTTTTATTTCATTTCCTCCTCCGCATTTCTCCTTTTCATTCATTCATTATAATTCAGCTCCATGTCTGTGGTGGACAAGTGGCTACAGACAGAAGGAGCTTGGATTGAACACGCACGCACAAACAAATGCCATTATGTTCTTTCTCTAGCAAGTAAAACTTTATTTATATAGCACCTTTTTTTTTTTTTACACAAGTTACAAAGTGCTTTACATCAACATGACACAGACAGAAAAAGAGAACAAGAAAAACAGAAAAAAGGAGGAAACAGAACAGGAAAAAAGAAGCATTCAAAAATACATACAGACATGAGAAAGCATACAGCAGCCAGTCACCAATGAGAACACGCCCTTGAAGTTATCGGATGTTATAGAAAGGCCGTCCTAATAAAGTGGGCTTTACAATGTTGCTTTATTACTCGCTGAAATGTTATTATCATAAATTCTGTTCTCTTCTCCCTGGCTTTACACAAAATATGGAGACACCTACGTCATACACAACTTCACTGTTGTATGTTTTAAGTATACAGTGAATAAATAAAATACATAGTATAATGATAAAATAATAACAAATGAAAATGTTCATTTTTTTGACTGCCAGGCCAGTGAAAATATACAAGGGGGCAGATAAACTTTGATCTACTGGACAAGTGGGCCAGTGGGGAAAAAAATGTTACACTGGGTTCATTTTCTCAGATTAAGATTCTGTGTGATTGTCAGGTCTGAATGAGTAGGTCTTAGGAGGCCCCAGCTGATGCACCACCACTTCAAACGTGCCTACATGTTCATGCAATTGCATGCACGTGTGAGTGGTCAGTAGTTCGCTGTCAGTTATTCAGTCACAGGAAGTCAGTGATTCTGCCTCCATTTGCTCACTTGTTATTAGTGTAACAACTTGCTGTAATGACTGGCTCAGTGGCTGTTCACTCCCACTGCAACCTCATGTCCCATCTCCCGACCTTCTAATGGCCTCTTGCTCAGAGCAGTTGACTGGAGATGAATTTTCAGCCTTCAGGATTCCTAGAGAGCCTACTCACTACATTATAGGCTGACAACTGCATTTGCTCTCTGCCATTGGAAAAAGCTTTTATTCCATAATACCATTTAATATGAAATGTAGATATTCTTACATAGAATTCAAATCCTTTGGGATGAACAATTGTACTGTATGCACATAAAAACGCACACGTACACAAAAGGAACTTCCTCTTTCTCACATGAGTTCAGGGAATGAAACATGTTCCTGAGGGATAAAGGATAACTTCCGCTTTTTGGGCAGAAATAGACATCTGAAATGATGCAAAATAATAAACTTAGTGAATGATCTCATCCAGTTGTTCTTGGCAGCTGGCTAAAGTAAGCCTACTGTAACACATTGGGTACAATCTTCCTCTTTTAGGTTGGCCTGGGATATTATCTACATGTCCTTACATGTACAAAAAAAAACTGCAGCTCCACAGTGCTGTTGCATAAGAATTCTTGTATTGTGTGCAGACTTTAGGACTGATGACTTGTTATTTTAATGAGGGGGCTTGAAAAAGCAGCAGAAATTGTGGGTGTAAAACCCAAAAATGACTCATGGTGGGTTGCTGTTGAATACCTGCAACGGTTAAGGAGCACTGGGACTTTGTGAGAAGTTCTGAACTATGGTCCCAGGCTGAGGTTCAACAGCAAGAGAAATGGTTTAAATTTGCTTTTGTCACTTGAAGATATTGAATGTGATACATTATTGGCTATGACTCCGGTGGGGAAGTCTGTAAACATCAATGTAGCTGTTAGTTGCAGACACTGAACTTGACACTGTCTGGTTGATATCTCTAATTGCTACTAATCAAAGAACTGGGAAATGAAGTGAAGGTTACCTTTGACTGTAAAGCTAATACAGAATACAGCAGAGAGCCTTTGTAAACATCACTGTCCAGTTGGCCACAGGTTGACTTATGTTAAATGTAACGCTGCAGCATCAATAGTATTTTAATTCATTTTAGTATTTAATTCATTTTCTCTGAGCGAGATTTTCAGCACTGCCCTCAGACCTTTTTAAACACACAAACAGCAGTTGTTTTCTTTTGCAGTTCAACACAGACTGCCTTAGTCAGGACAGTCGACCATTGATCTACCAGGCTTTTCACACCTTCTCAGATTCCCAGAAGTCTTTTTACTGATGTCTAACAGACCTGCTTGTGTTTTAGAGCGGGGAAATGAAAACATATTATTTCGGAAACATGGTGTTTTTCACTTTAGCAGCTGAAAGCTCTTGTTGAGAAAATATAATTGAATGTGACTTTGATCACATTGTAACACAATGTTTGCTGATTAAGATGTCAAGATCTCTCCTTTCTAGCTCAAGTCAAACTGTTTTCTACTTAACATTGCTCCTCCTCTTTCTGTGTTTTTAAACTTGTATTGCTATATCTCAGCATTACCTCTTTGTTGTTGTGTCTTTCAGGTTCCTCACAGTCTTCGGTTTTACCCAGTAGGACCAGCAGTGCCACCAGTTGTCCCTCCACAACTCATAGAGACTCGAGCAGCGACACAGAAAGCTTCCTGGGTGTGGAGCCGGGATATGACAGCGTTTTCAGAAAGGTCTGATCCACTACTGGCTGGATTTTTTTTTTTGTAGCTGGGGTTCATTGGGAAAGCATCACCTCCATGTTAGAGAAACAGGGCTTGTGACTGGAAGTTTGCCAGTTTGAATGTCCTAATGTTACCTACTAGGTAAATTACACAGTTCTCTCCATGAAAATCAGTGTTGAGCTGTTCTTGAACAATGAACTTAAATTATAACTGTGCTTATATGAGGCAAGCAGATTGGTGGTTCATATCCCTGCACCAGGTAGAAAAATCTGGGGGCAGATATGAAGAAAAACATCAGATATAAAAAAAACCCAACACATAGCTCTTATTTGACTATTTCTGTGTGATCAATAAATTTAAAAAAGAAAAGAAAATATATCATATTCACCAAATCTTCCACTGGCTGCAGCTGAAACATCCAGTACACTCAAGTTGAATAGCAAGAATATATTGTGTTTGCCCCTGCAACTACTCTTTAGGGATTATATAGTATATATGAAGTTGCTATTTTGTCAGTCAGTCCTTGGCTTTTTATTTATCAGCACCCTGAGGCTGAGATGCCACACATCTACTAAGCATCTTTTTACTAAGCAGCTCTACTCTGCTTCAGGGGAAGAGCAAGCGGTGGTCCCTGCTGTCCCTCTGCTGCTGTTGAAAGTCTGTTTGAAACAAGGCGCCCTTTGGTTAAAGTTGAAATACTTGTATCTCTCAGTTTCTGCTGTGTTGAGCAGTTGAAACATGCTCATGGTAATGCGAATTGTACAGTATGTCCTTTTTGTTGTAAACAACATACATAGAACATCAGCTGCCTGGAAGAATATGATGCTAAGGGTTAGGACACTGAAGATAGAGAGACGGGCAAACAGTGTTTCTCATTAATTACCGAGACTGTGACAACCTGCCACTGATTCATTTGTCCTTCCACAGTTTCATAATGAACCGAATAATATAAAAGATCTCAAACATTGTGTTTTGAGATGTTGAAGCTTGTGGTGCTTGAGATTTTGTTGTTGTTGTTGATGTGAAATGATTCAGGTCTGTTTTCACTCAGCTGCCAACACCACAACCCCGTTGTGACTGCATGCAGGTTAAATATGGTTAGCTTTAGCTTTTACCAGTCGCTACTACCTATAGACATGATAAGCTAACCATCACAGCTCCAAGTTAACACAATGCTGCAACTTCAGTATGCAGCTGAAGGAAAAGGAAAATAATTACTGAAAGATAGAGCTGTACTGTGACAAGTGTATTTGTTCATTCTGGGAAAAATACTACAAAACAGTTTAATATTGTCTGTTTTCAAACATTGGTTTGCAATGCAGGTCAACAGCATGACAGACTATAAATGTTAAAATCTTGTCTTAAAGTTATCTAAAAGCAAAACTAGCTATATTGGAAATAAATGGCTTATATCTGTTTCTGTGCTCCGGTGCTGAGTGCAGCGAAGTTGACTGGACTCAATTTGAACCAGACGGCAGTGCAGCCTCCTCTTCCACCATCCAGTGTGGTTGATTCTTTGGCCACTCACACCAGCCTCTGCCCGGGTATCCAGAGTGACTGACAGGCTTCACCGCCTCTGATCTGACAGCATGTTTAGTGACACCCTGGAAGTCTCAGTATTTTGTTATTTGTTCTTAAAAAATGATTACAGTATTTAGTCATCAAAATAGCTCAAATTAATTTTCTGTCAATCGACAAGTTGATTAATCCTTGACTAATTTATTGTCCACGTTTTCAGCAGAAACAAGTAGTGAACACAACATAATGTCAGTAAATGGTTATAATAGTTGGTTATATAATGTCATATTTTCTCCAATCAACAGTCCAAAATCGAAATATATGACACAGAAAAAGCTTAAAATCATATTTGAGAAGCTACAACAAAAACATTTTTGGCATTTTCATTTTAAAAAATGATTTGTTCATCAAAATAATTGCCTTGATTTTCTGTCATCAACTAATCGATTAATCATTGCAGCTCTAATTTTTTTATCCTCCTGTTTTCAGCAGAAATAAGTAGTGAACACAAAACAATGTTAGAAAATAATTATAATAGTTGGTTATATTTGCCATGTCATCAGCATTCATATCTATATGACCAAAGTGTTTATGATAAATTGTTTACGACAACACTGTGTTGTTTACAAGAACACAGAGTTCTTCATAGTTCTGTAGCCTTTTAATTTTGCTCTTAAAGTTCACCAGATTGATGCATTTAACTTTAAAATGTACAAAATTATCTTCTGAGGGAGCATGACCCCGGATCCCCCAGAGGGTCCGAGGTCCACCCACCACAGTCTCACAAAACCCTGTGGGAAACACTGACCAAATGTGCTTTAAAGTCCACAGGCTTTGATTCCTGAGAAAGAACACAGCAGCTGAATTCACAGCTTCAGAAAGAGAAGGTTTCTTTTGCAAAATACAGAAGTGTAGATTTAAGTTGGATAATTCATCTTATTAAAAACTGAAGGGCACTGGGTAGAGAAACTGTCATAACTCATAAAAACTCCTTGTATCGATCCCTGTAACAATTCAGTTGAGCATGTATCATGTCCATGTACACTTAAAGACACAAGACTGTGACTTTAAATGCTCACCGATTGTAGTGTGCAAGGATAAAAGCCCAAAATATAAAATTAAATGTTAAATCCCTGCTGTTTCCTTCTCCTGTGTCTATAGCTCAAGTCATGTGACTTGTACAGACACACCCACATACATTTCAGTCACATGCATTCTCTCCCATGAATGTACGTGCACACACATAAACTCATGTGTTCTCTCAGTCCCAGAGGAAGCCGGTCAGCAGCATAAAGCAGATCTTTCATTGCCAGCTCTGCAACAGAAGCAGCTCTATGCTCAGCTCTCACACTGCAGCTGGCGGCACAATAGGCTCAGTTAAACCTCACACCTACAAATTAGCTCTTAATAGACAATCACCAACCTGTGCATTTGTATCGAGCAGCTCTTTCCCATCAGACCGAATACTGTGTCATGACATTCATGGATGAGCCCAAGGTGACATCTTCAAATGTCTTGTTTTGACAGACCAACAGTCCAAAACACAACAATAACCACATGAAAAACATGATTCTTGTGAATTAGACTCGACTCAGTGTTTTGCTTCATTCAGAGGTTCATCGAAAACAAACAAGCAATTTCTGTCTATATATATATATATAGCGCAGCATTGAATCAGTATAAGGCAGTCCTGTGATGAAAACACCTTAAAAACATTGTATGTAGCTTAAAAACATCTTCCTGGGAAAGGTTTGTGTACACAAGGCTTCCATCATTTATTGGTGTTTGTTTTAATGTCAGTGCTGCTATAAATGGCTCATTATGCCTGAGCCTCACCATTTGGTCTTCATTATATCTCATTCCTGTGGGTTAAATAGCTTTGTAGCATTCTTTTAATTCACCTCATGCTTCAGTGAAAAATGCTGAAGGATATACGACGTAATAGGCTAAGTAATTAACAATAATTTGAAGGACATTTATTTCACTCTCTATGATCCATTTGATTCTATATTATGATCGTCATTCTATTCTATTCTAATAATCTGTTATGTTATATTGTATTCTTTTATTTTGTAATCTAATCTAGCTGGAATCTCTATTCTTTTCTTTTTCTATGTGCTCAATAAAACTGAATCAATAAGCCAAATTCTCCAAGGATTTCTCTGTTACTGTAGTTGGATGATTAAAAGGGTTTCAAGGGTTAAAGGTTCCACTTCCTGTTTAAATGTGGGATGGAAGTTAATACTTAAGAGAAAGCAGCTACTTTTCACACACCTGGTCCCTGAAATAATAAAATCAATAAACGTTCGATCGGATTCTGGCAGTGAATTCAGTCAGTTTTAAATGAATGAAGGTGTTCCTGCGATTCATTACAAACTGTCACTTCTAAGTGGTGTTTCTTTACCTTCGGGCCTGTAGCACATGATGCTGGGCAGTGAGTTTATTTTAAAATAATAACAATAGATATCTTTTTGGTTGTCTGCAGAATGATGAACCAGTGACAGGAGGAGACAGTGCCAGCGAGGTTTCCGTCTCCTGTTCCTCCACAGACGACACTGCAAGCGTCGGCCCATCTAGCTCCAGTCCCGAGGGCAGCCAGGGCCTGGGCTGCAGCTGGAGCCCAGAGGAGGGCGTCCAGACTGGGGCTCCCATCACTGCAGACGGAGGTAGTGGAGGAGGAGGAGCAGGAGAAGCCGAAGAAGAGGCCAAAGACAGAGTGACAGAGGTGCCGAGGCGGTCCTGTCTCCTCCGGAACAGCATCCGCTCCCTGTCGCCTCTTCGCCGCCACAGCTGGGGTCCTGGAAAGAACAACGGAGGAGACGCAGAGATGAACCAAAGGAGGTGAGATATCAGCACCAGATTATATCAGATTTTTCAAGATTAGTGTCAGAGAAGGATGTGTATTTCTAATTACACTCTGCTAGTTATTGTTATTGAGGAGGTGTAGATTTGATAAAAAAATCATAAAGCATAAAATACAGATAAAACACTGAAGCCTCTGCAGTAACACTCAGAAGAATATCCCTATTTTTCCCATGGAGTTGAATTGATTGTGAGAAACAGCTTCTTGGTCCTTGACATTTAGCTGCTGGTGTTAGTGTGGTGTTAGTCAGTAGATGTCAGTAGACGTGATGTGTGCAGATGTCAGTATTATTAGAGCTTGTTGATGTCACTCCCTCTGTGCCATGTTGAGTGTTTCCTCCTCCTGTGGAGAGCAGCTGTGTTGCCATTTGTCTGGTGTTGGCAGGGAACTACTGTACCAAAATTGTACCCACACAGATGCATATTCACAAAGACGCAGAGACACATAGGTCAACTTGTTCATACTCACACCAACGTGTACAGTAATCATCAGTTAACACGTACTACTTCACATTTACATACACCAACAACACTAATGCAGAGCACATCAAGAACAAGACCTTGACATCTATTTTGTTTTCTCTGCCAGAACAGCAGCCTGTCATAGACTGTCTGCAGAGTAGTTTACCAGGCAATATAAGGCCTTTGCCACATTATTGTAGTGAAAACAGAAAAATAACTGCTTTAGGCATTTGTTATCTGCTATTTTTGTGATATTCAGGTTGGGCAGAAACAGCCATTATCACCAATCTGTTGTCTTTCAGTGGACCCAATGGCAGAGAATAAAATCATTTTTTTGACCTGAGATGCCTTTAATAGATAAACATGAGGCACCTAGAGTACGTAAAAAGCATACAAAGTGATTGCAAAGAGTGAATAACATTCAGAAAAATGTTGCTGCTGCTGTTTAAAGCACATGTTATGTAAAGAATAATGCTTGTAGTATTATTAACCTATTTACTGTGACTGTAGAGCTATCATGTACATTTAACGTGATGCCTGATTTGCCTCATTCTACTGTATAGTCACATTTTCATGGAATAGTTTGATATTTTGAGGATTTGCTTACTCGCTTTCTTGTGAAGACACAAGACTGGAAGCAGGGCCAAGCAGCTAGCCTGGCTCTGCACAAAAGTAACACAATCTAGCTACCAGCAGTTCTAAAAGGTCACTAATTAACACGTTATATCTTGTTTGTTTCATCAAACAAAGATTGTACAAAGAATGAAATGTAAAAATAAAGGTTGTGGTTTCATAGGGTTTTATATGTGAGACTGTTTCTTGGCCTGTAGCAGTTACTGCTTGGAGTTAATGCTTCCGGCCAAGAAAGAAAATTAAAACTACAATATGTCGTTGTTATGCCTCCGCACCAGCAACAGCCGTGGCTGGAAGCATTATGTTTTTTGTTTGTCCGTCTGTCCATGAATGTGATATCTCAGGAATGCCTTGAGGGAATTCCTTCAGATTTGGCACAAACATCCATTTGGAATTTGGAAAGGATAAACTGATTAGGATTTGATGGTCAAAGGTCACTGTGACCTCACGAAACACATTTTTGGCCATAACTCAAGAATTCATATGCTAATTACATTTCACACAAATGTCTAATAGGATAAAATGATGAAATGATGACATTTTATATCCAAAAGGTCAAAGGTCAACTTCACTGTGACATCATTATGTTCTACAAAAAACACTTTTCTGGCCGCCATTCAACACCATAAATCAGGAACAGAAGGGGAGATTGTGGTCAGATACTGAATTGGTGACACTAATCTTTGGTGTGCACCTTGAAACTGTGGTGATTTTATTTAAAGTCCTTCAAAGTCTTCACCACAAATATTATATGAGTCTGGACAGACATGGATGTAAACTGCAACTTGACTGGTTGGCGAAGGTATACAACCATAAGGCGGTATTTCCAGTTAGCCTACACTTTGTTTTTTTTAATTAGTGAGCTTTAGAGGTGCTGATAGAACCAGAGTAGCTGTTTCCCCCTGCTATTAGTGAATATGTTAAGCTAAGCTAACAATCTCCTGGCTTTAGCTTCATGTTTAACTGGCAGATATGGGAGTGGTATCAATACTGATCTAACTCTCAGTGAGAAAGCAAAGTGTATTTCTTATAGTGAACAAATGCCATCATTGTCACTCCTCCAGCATGGTGGCGAGGGCCTCAGACCACTGCCACTGCATACACAGATGACAATGACAATAGATATCCAACCTGCCAGAAAGATTATGGTCCCATCATTGAATAAAGTTTTAATTCATTCATTGATTATGTTTTTATTGACCTGCCATCCCCTTATCATCCACCGCTTCCTGTCTCTGTCTCTCATCCATCACCTCCAGTTCCATCCGTATCCCTGGTGAGGGCAAGCCGACCTTTCACAGGAGAAGGTATTAATACATCACATTCATCGGTTCATGTATTGTTAAGATTGACTGGCAAGGTGACATGTACTGTGAAATCCATATAGGTGTAGCTTTTGTGGATCTGCAATGAACGATTTTGCTCTCTTTTCATGCATTGGAATGTGCAAGAAATACTGTGGCGAATAGATGGTTGAGAAACACTAGTGTTTTGTATCGCAGTGGTAACAACAAGCAGCCACACGGAAAGAGGGAGGTTCAGCTCTCAAGGCTCAAAGGACCGAATTCAGTCCTGGAGAAGACAGTGTGCAACAGCAGTAAAGATGGGTTGGCAGTTGTTCAAGTGTTATGCAGAATTGTTCTAGTTGCAAGAAGAAGGGTTTTATTGTTTGTGTGAAAAACTGCACTTTGGCCAAGAAGAAGCAGTAAGGGGGGGAGGAGAGAGCAAGGCTCAGTTAGGGCTGAGGATAGCAGTCCTTAGTGTTTGGTAGCTTAGGTGTAGTGTGTTTTTGGGAATAAAATAATTGGGATGGGACCCAAGCAATATGTCATTTTTAGGTTTCAGCCCTCTGGCATGACTTCAGTGAGGTTCTGGAGATGTTGGAGGATCCTAGATGGAGGCCAGAATGACATAAGAGTAGGACATTGACATTATAATATAGGCATTGATTTTTTTCACTGAACCCTTTGCCAATAGATTCTATTGGCTCAGGAATAAGCCAGTGGGAGGGAGTAGGTCAGTGAGCAGTTTTTGATGTCTGACATGCAATTTTTTTAAGCGATTTTTAAAACAGTCTTCTCTATTGAATACTCTATATTTTAATTTACTTACTGATTCCTGTATGAAACTTCTTGATGCTGTTAATACCATGTGAGAAAAAAGTTTAAAAATGAACTTGCAAGTGTTCGAGAGAAGTATTAACTCGTACTACAGTGGTTTTAAGCACTAGCACTGGTTTTAAAAGTGCTAACAGTGTCTGGGATATTCTTGAAGTTCTGCATTACTGTGAAACAGCTTGAGTTCAAGTTTATTTCCTGTCCTCTACTGATAACTATCACAACACTGCAAGAGGAAATAGACGTATGGTTGACAATACGAAATAGTCTAAAGTACAATACGTTAGAGCAGTGGTCCTGACTCCTGATATGTCTGAACACTGTCACGCTCCTCTGACATCCCTGTAACACTGTCCTTTCCATATCCTCCTCTATGTGCTTCATTATTACTTTTCCATACTCGCTTGTCCATCTTCCCATCACTCCTCTTCATCTCCATCTCCATTCTTCCCCGACAAATCCATCTACCTCACACTCTGTTAGTATCAGCTGGTGCCCTCCTGGTGCTCCCCGCATCCATGGTGCCGAAGTAGTTAGTTCCTTCAGGTACAGTGTCTTTATATGTGTGCATGATATTTCTTTCTTACTAAGGGCACATGACCGACTTTGAATAGGGAGTATTTACAAGCTACTTGATTTGCATTTGCCGTTGTTGTGGGCGTGTGTTTTTGTGTGTGAGTGTGTGTCCACATCATACAGTGTCAGTCAGTCAGTAGCTTCCTACAGCAGAGAAAAACAACAGCTGCTGGTGTTATTCATGTCTCCATAGCAAGGACCTTCTGGCTCTGTAGGACAGTGTGTAATAATACTGGCAAGAAGCAGGTTTTAATATGACAGATATAGTCATTATCATCCACAGCCCTGAGGATAGGTGAGTGGTGTTTTACGTTGGTCACTGATAATCACCTAGCCATGATTCTTTTGGTCCAGTTTAGGTTAGTTATGTTTGAATGTGATGGAATGATGATTTGTTGGATAATAGAGTGCCATACAAACCCAAAGGCTGGAGATAAGAGAGATTTACTGCCGGAGCTTTAACTATCACTTGGTCTGTCCTGAGGCAAATAGAGCTATAGCCACCTAGCATAGCTCATCCTGAAATGTAGCTGTAGTTTTCCTATCCATAATCATTGTATTGGATTTTTCAAGGCCTCTTATTTCCAGTCATAGATCGATGTAATTGGGTTTGTAAATCACAGCAGCGCAGCTCTCTATGCTGATGCTGATGTTGGAAGTCATTTGCCACCGCTTCAGCTGTAAATCTGCTTCAGAGCCCAGTGATAACTCAGCTGGCTAAACACTGTGCAGGACCAGCTGTGTGTGTGTGTGTTTGTGTTTGTGTTTGTTGCAATAGCAGCTGTGTGTATTTGAAAGGTTGTGATGAATAGTCCAGAGAGACTAGTGAAGTGCGTGTATGTGTGTGTTTGTGTGCAGTCATTCCTCCTTCATTGAGGTCACCTCTGCCTTCTGTTCGTCCATACAGCTACAGCTTGGAGGGGCTCAGTGGGGGCCAAGAGGAGCTGAGGAGACCCACTGCCCAGGGGCCCCGAATCCTTGAGCCTTTAAAGATGTTCCGGCACGACAGCGACGATAGGGGCTCCCTGGTATCTCTAACTGAAGAGCAGGAGGAGATGGAGGAGCACAGCAGACTGGACAACCAGGTCAGCTAACACACTCATCAAACCTGCCCTTTAGATGTCATATCTTCATACTGTCATGCAGTCAGCCCGGAGGGAGCCTCAAGAACATCCTCAGCCTAATTCACATGAGAGGAAAAATGTATTTGTAAAGCTTGTACATAAACAAGACTTATAAACAGTCTGGGGAAATTTGAGACTTGTCAGTTCAGGGATTAGCAAGAATTAATAAACACCACTTCCCTCAGGCTGCTTCACTCGACTCACATTGAATTTAAAACAAATTATGAACACAACATCACAAAATCATTTGTGCTGTTTCCCTTTTCAGTTTATCGTTCCTGTTTTCAGATGCGTGACTGGTGATGTTTTGTTCTGCGTTATCTCTTTCTGGATCACTGCCCTTTTTTTTTTTTTTTTTTTTTTTTTTTTTACATTGTCGTGCATTGTTTTGGCTCAACCTTGTGTCTCTTGCTCTAGAAGTCAAGGCGGTATCGACCTCTGCGAAACAGCTGTCCTCCGATGGCCCTGCCCCTCACCAAGTCTGTATCCATGCTCGCTATCAGCCAGAGAGACATTGATGGTGAGTGAAAAGTGTAGCTGTGTTGAGGTATTAAAGTTTCTCATGATATTGCCCTGACCCATCCCCTATTTTCACTGTTACTGGTGTATTATAAAGTTGCTCACTTTTAACAAGTGATCAGTGCCTGCTGTGGTTCTTTCCTCCCTGCCCCCCATTCTCCCAGCGGTGGGACGCCTGAGACGTAAGAGGCGAATTTCCTTCTCTTTCAATCTTTCCCCCATCCTCACCAAATCTAAGTCTCAGTTCGTTTATGGGGACTCTTCCTCTAGCGATGATGAGGATAACATGAGTAAGTACAGTACTATAAACTTAGGTGCAGTAGAAATTAGCAGTTATGTCAGAGTCAGAACAGTAGTTGTCCCTTTTAGAGCCCTGGATCCTTTTGTAAGAGCCTGCAACCCACAGACAAATGCGTCATTACTATTCACTGTGTGAATATGAGAGTAAATGATGTCCCTTTCCTGCCAAAAACAAGCAAAAGTTGTGTTTTGATGAAAGGACATAGTAACAATCATAAACACAGCCACATGTTTAATAACATTTACTAAGTACTCAGATTTATGCACCCTCTGACTTGAAGTACAGTGAGGTCTTTATGCCCCTTCTGTGGAGGTGTTAAAAAGCTTCCTGGAATCACTCAAACAGAGGAAGCACAAGGTTGGCTGAGGGAAAACTAGTTAATTTGAAAAAATAAATTATGAACACAAACCACAAAATGCACATAATGTATTCTATTGAACAATAAGGTACATTTTGCATAAATTCTGCAGTTGAAACTCGTTTTTTACAGTTTTGTGCTGGGTGAATGCTCTGGACACAGCTAAATGCTTGAGGGCAATGAAGCCCACAAGTTCTGCTGCAGCAAACTTGTCATAAGAAAACCACTAATTATAGCTGATATTAAGTTGCTTGCCGTGTTGAATGTGCAATTAGAATGGGCATGTCGCAAAATCATTGGTGTAGAAAACCACCTTTCACCTAGGCGGCAGGCTTTGTGCTAGTAAGTTCTGTTGATGAAAACAACATTAAATAAAACCATGGCTTCTCCTGTTCCCGCCCAGCGCGGTATTTAGCTGACATTTATTTAGATTAGTCTTTGTTTTGTCTGCTTCCAAAAAATGAAATGCAATTGGCAGAAAAAGAGGAAAAACATTATCATAAACACTGCAGGTGAACTGAGGAAGCCCTTTCTTCCCTCCAGATAAATGTGAGCCTGTCACCTTTAGTCAAAGACACTGAGCCATTCCTACTCTATTCTTATCTGTAAGATACTTCCAGTAGTGTTCCCTATCTCCTTGACTGTGTCGCTAGCAACACAGGCAGGCCAAAACTTTGCTCTCATTATCCCTATTTGGGTTTGACTTTCTGATGCAGAGCAGGCGAGCCATGCGTTGCATATTTGTGTGTACGTCAGAATATTTGATAGAAATGATTGTTGTTCCCTGGAAAAGATGCATGCCTACACTTAACTAATACCAAATAAGTACAGACTCTGCAGCATATTCTTTCATTTATATTTACATGTTTTGAATTCATATTATGTGCCAACAGATTCAAACAGCAAATCAAAGATTAATTGAAACATACCAGCTTGAACAACACTTACACTTAGCATATACTAGAGAGCCTTTGTGTGATAGACTGATACTCCTGTCAATCAAGCAAACATGCTCCAAAATATCTTTAGGCCTTAGTATCTTGATTATACATTATATTTTAAATAGAACACCGAAGCATAATTTGGTATTGACAGCATTGAGGAGAAAATAAACACTGAGTGTATTTTCACTGTTAGTTGAGATCTCTACAGTATGCAGCCAGAGATCTTTTAGAGACAGAATTTAGCAGCCCTTAATGGCACTGAATCTGAAGGCAGTACTGGCTTCAGCTTTTGGCCTTGGTGCTGGCTGCCTCATCAGTGCCAGAGTAATTGTGCCATTGACCTCCACATGACTCTACAAGAGTAACTGAAGCTTGAATACCTTGTTCAAAGACATTAAAAGTAGCAGCTGAAGGACAGGAGAACATGGGTTATTCAATTCTGCCCAATTCTTACAGCCAGGACTGGAACTTACAACCAAGAATGATTTCTGACTGTCAGGTCAGTGAGGTCATTCACTCATACTTAGGGAAAACAGGACGACCCGGTGGTACATCCCCCAGTCAGAAGGAAGAAAGAAAACTTCTCCCTCAGATAATAAATAGAGTGAATAGAAAAGAAACCTCCCGTCCTGTTGTAACACACTTCTGAATCTTTGTCCTGCTGCTCTTGTTTCTTTCCAGGTATGAAATCGTTTTCTAGCGCCTCTGGATCACTAGCATACAGGTCAGTCCACCTTTAACTCTGCACCCTAAACATTATGCACATGTTAGCAGAAATCTGTTCTTAAGGCTTTTAATGCAGCTGGGACTTTTATAGTCTTATAAAGAAAGTTTGGAAAGGTTCTCTGGAGAAGTCTGGTTCTCCATGGAACCTTTTATAGTGCTGCAAAGAACCATTTTCAGAATGCGTGGTAGAACGGCTATGTCCTGCGAATGCGGTATAATATTAATAATACTAAGTATGTTTGTGTGTGCGTGTCTTCCAGTATATCAGAGGAAGAGCCTGGCCCTCTAAGGAGTGACACTGAGGGAAAGAATGTGACAAAAGTCAGCCGGACCTTCAGCTACCTCAAGAACAAGATGTACAAAAAGACCAGGGTAAGAGAACGTGGAGATTTGAATTCTCCAGTTTGTGATGCTGTCATAGATGTTTGTCTGTTGTCACTGTACACACCACTCTACCAGAGCAGGGCCTTCATGTGTGCAACATTTATTCCTTCAAGCAAGGATGACTGAACATCAGGCAGCTTTTCATTGTCACAGTGCTTCATGTTAATGCAGTTTCACACTTTCGCACTGGGAGCTGCCCCATACATCTTCTCTTGTTGGCTTCTGAGCAGCTCCAGGAGAACGGTTGGTGGTTGCATGTCTTGCTTTAGGGCAGGTCTGTGTTTCTCGTAACTTCCTCCATTCTAATTTCCACAGTAGACCTGGTTTTGAGACCACAGCATTTTCTGGTCACAAACCTGAATCTCTGGTGTAAGAGGGCGGTCAAAGTTGTCTTTTTGTTCCTCAAACAGTTAGATGAATTACCTTTTTCTAGTGAGAATAGAGCCAAAAGTGATGATAATCCTGATTATTGTGTGAGATATTATTATCATGACAATTGTTTATCAGGTTTTCTTTAGCTAAAGAAAAATGACAAATTTGAGCTCAAATAGGTTTAACCTTGTTGTGATTGTGATTTTGTAATAATGTAGCCTCATGTTATATGAGAATGCAGCTGATAAATATTTAGATAAAAAAAAATTGCACTGATAAATGGTTTTATTTGGGAATTACAGTGACAATATATAGTTACTGAAATGTAACTATAGTTGTAATAGTGCAGCCCTTGCAAGAGACATGATGGGTGAGCAGGAAGTAAAACAGGAAGACGAAGTTGGCTGTGGTTTTATAATATCCTCACTAACCTCAGTCATTGTTTTTAAAGTGACAGGATAGTCAGAGCTTGCAGCAGCCCATGATAATTGTTCACTGTCAAAGGCCAAAATTACTGATCACAGTCTTGCAGACTCAAAGACATTTAGCAAAACTTTGGTGTTGAAATTGTGCATTTTGGCTGCTGTAGCCGAGGTCATGGATTGCATTCATGATTGACAAATACTCTATATTCAGTGACTACAAAAATGGCCACCTCAGTAACGAAAGAGCAGTCACACACCACATCAGTGAGTGAGTGAAAATGAAAGATTAAAAAATGAACTTCTCATTTTTACACATTATTTTCTCCTGTCAAGTACATAAAAGTCTCTAAAATGTCCAAATATCCAAACTATTTTATTTATGACTATTGTTATCGGATCTGTTTTTGTATTTACTGTGCACACATACAGTTCCTGTGTGGTATTGAAAGTCTGACTGTTCTGGAAAGGGATCTAGTTTGTGTAGTTTTGTCATACTATCTCTGCCAGACCGAGGGGTCTTTGCAGACATAGCACCTCCCGTAGCGAGCCAGTCACTTCCTCATTGCAGCTTATTTCATGGAGCCTCAGTGCTGGTAGTAGCTTCAGCCGCTCCACCACAACCAGGGATGTTATACAGGAGATTCACAGGGAGCCATGGTTTCTCACAGAGATGGAAAGGTTGGCTGGAGGTAGGCTTGCAGAGTGCTCTGATTTCCCAGTCAAACTGTAGTAAAAGAGGCTGTCACAATATCATGTTAAAAGTGGCCGGTGTGCCCTTCAGGACTGATCTGCTTTCTGATGATGTCATTGCTTGTTATGCTTTGTGCTGAGAATCTTCTTTGCTTATTATGTTTTTCCAATAAGTTGAACTTTTGTCAAGTATGACATTATCAGGCATAATTCTTGTGTTGAACAGTACTTCCTTAGGCTTGTACTGTTGATCATAGAAGTTTGTCAATGTGTTTCACCATTGGTTAGACAGCGCTGTTTTTGCAGGAAGTGAGAATGAATGCTAAGTGTTGTAATAGTTATAAAACATGCAATCTCGCTGTGGTCCAGTCAGGCTCATGGTATCTTGAAGCGCCTGAACAAAATGAGCTCTAGTATGTCAGAGCTTTGTGGTCCGTCAAACCAAGAGGCCCAGGGCTGGCCATTAAAATGAGCTGGAAACTCCATTTTCCCATTTCCTCTGGGTTTGGGTGGAGGCTCTGTGATGTAAATCCAAGAGAATAAGAGTTCTGTTCTTCTCAGCATCACTTTATGGGATCGTGATTCAGTTCAGTGTACAGAGATGACCAACAGCTGAAGATGACCTCGCCCATTAATGCAGAAGCAGCAGAAAGACCTCCCTGTTATGGAAAGGTCAAAGATATGATTCCCAGACAGTGTCTCATCAGTAATCATGCATTCTGCGCAAGTGTCTTTCAGAACATTAAAGGCATCTGTGCTCATTCATCATAAGAGCTTAACAGTAGTTGAAAAGTGACATTATATGTTACCACAGTTATGTGCTGCTTAGCATAATTTCCAACATTATAATCACCTACCAGTCATCTTGTAAAACATACCAAATTATCAGAGTTTTTGAGGGAAAACCCTGTGTTTAAATGAGACAAATTTGCAGAGACTGTCGGAAAAATTAACCACATTTAAAATAGTCCCATAGTGAGACAATTTGTTGTCAGCGTTAATAATGCATCACTTAATATGCAAGAGCCCCTGCTGTGTAGTACATCAGAGTAATAATGTTGCTCTGCTGGAATTTTACATAAGCAACCACCCGAATGTTAAGACATTTTGTCAATGCCTGGTAAATGAGTTTAATCTACAGGTAACCGAGCTGAGTTGTATTCTTCTCTGGACATTTATCATACAATGGTGATAATCAAAACATTTTTTAGTTTGTTTTTTTTTACTTCAAGTTACCTTCTTGTCCTGGCATGGTTAGGTTGTGTTATTAATCCCCCTGCTTTCTTTTTGCAGGAAAAGGAGCGAGAGAAACGGGAGAAAGAGAAGGAGGGTAAGGAGAAGGACAAGAAAGGGGTGAATGGTCATCTATTCGTATCAATCAGCTCAGGCCAGGCAGTCCAATGCTCCCAGTGCCATAAGGCTTTCAACAGTAAGGAGGCTTACCAATGCACACGTGAGTACCTTTTTTTCTCCTCTCCTATGTGTTAATTTCCTTTTTTCTGTTGTTCTTTTGTTCCTCTGTTTGTTCTTTCATTGTAGGTGGCTCACCAGGACTCCTATTGCTGCAAGTATGATTAAAGCCCTTTAAGTGCTGAGATGCTTTATTAAAAGAATTTATCTTATTGTAAATTCATTTCTAATCTGAAAAAACACAGAGCTCTCATCAAAATTAAACATAAAGCAACAAAAGAAAGAAAAGGCCTTTACTGGACATACATTACCAGGCTTTAATATTAATATATGACGCATCATATCACCTTACTGTAAAGGCCCACTCAGTACTTTTGGACCATATAATTTACAATTATATTCACATATTTAATTAGACTTAACTAGACTGATTTTTAAACAAAAAGCCCTGTTTTTGTGTTTGTTTCTCTCATGATCATAATGGAAAATAGCCAGTTACACTCCTCTGCTTATGAAAACAAAGTTTTAACAGCATCATACAACATGAATAATTTATATTATTAATGCAGGATAGTGTCTGTTGTTATAGCAAAAAAACATCTTAAAGTGTTCTCCCACATTTACACCATATTGGCATTTCGCTGTAAACGGCTGCAGAATCAGTCATACTTGGCTGAACCAGCTTCATGATCTGTTTGAAGTAGTGAAACTGACTAGAGGGCTACTTATAATGTAACCCAGTCAGGCTTTCAGTGCAGACAACAAAAAAAAGCTTTACATTGTTTTCCACTGAAGCAGCAGCAGCAGTCCTAAAGAGGATGTAGTTTATTGCACAAGCCTTTGGCGCAACCCCAAAAAAACCCTAAAAAGGAGAAACCAGCTCTGCTATGGATCACAGCGATGCTCTTTGGTCACAGTCTTGTGCCTTGACAAGGCAGACTGGCAAAAACAGCTCTTGTTGTGTTCAGTCGGTCTGGTTGGGATTGTTGGAGCCACAGACAGTTCTGAGGGTGTTTTCGGGAGGTTCAGTCTTGCAGATGTCTGGCTGGTGTCCATTTTACAAACAAATACAGGGATCCTTTGTCTGAGATTAGCTGGAATTAGTGGGACCTCCACAAAAAGCAGTAAAATACCTAATAAAACAATTTAAGAGGAGAAAATCACTGCAGGAATTTAAAAGGATTTTACTGTGCAGGTTATAATTAAATGTATCACATAAGCCACTTGGCAGATACTTTTATCCAAACTACTTTACAGTATCACAAGTGCATATCCTTTCCTTGTGATAGGTGGAAGTGAAAACTACTCTGAGACTGTGACAGGGAGACTTACATAGGGTTATTTTTTCACCCTGAGAGCGTAAATGTGTTGATGTAATCCCAAAAGTGGTAATGTTGTATGCATGTTAGTATAGATGATTATGACTGATAGTGGGTTTGTGGGTTTCAACTGTGCAACATGTCTGAAACATGTCTCCATCAAAGTTAGTGGAAACTCGCTGGAGCCTTGTTGTGAAGCTGAATTTTGACATCACTAAAGATGTTTGTTCCTCTCACTGGCACTTCCTGATCGATCGCTTCAGTAATTTTTTTATTTGTACAGACGTCAGTATATATAATACACATATATACATATGTTTCAGCTCCAAAGTCAGCTCACAAAAAATGATTAGCAGTTTGAAACATATATGTTTATACACTTTCAAAGTATATGAGTTTCTGTAGGAAAACAGGGGAATGTTAGTTGTTGATTGACTAAATGAGATCAGATTACAGCAAATCTTATTTTAGCAATCTTGAATGACGACCAGTGTTCCAAAGTGGTGACTTGGGAATGTTTACATAATTGAAATTTTCCCATGCAAGTCCATTTTAATGTGTGTGTCATTCCTCGGCCTATCTCTGTTTTTTTCCTCTTCGTCCACAAGCAGTATTACCCCTCGATTGCATCACATGCTCTGCTCCAGTCTGGCTTTCATTAGTGGGCTGGTGGAGTTTCCTGGCCGGCTATGAAAACCAGTCAGAGTTTCTAGCCCCCACCTTTCTGCACACCCTCAACACCCCCACCACCACCACACTCATAGTATTCACAGAGCGTTCTGTTGCTTTCTTTCCAGACTGTAATGCTTCCGTCCACAAGGGCTGCAGGGACAGTCTGCCAGTTTGCGCCAAGGTGAAGATGAAGGTATAAGTTCCCTCAGAGTTACTCCAACACGGATTCTGTTGTATTCTGTTTTCCTGCAGCCAATATTGATGCCTTTATTCTCTGTTTCTGGCCAGTTGCCCAAGCAGCAGTTTACAGTACCAGATTCAAGCTCTTTCCCCACAGTCACGATGAGGAACAAATGTGAGTGTCAAAATAAACTTGGATTTCATTCATAATCTTCAGTTTTTCTTTGCAGATTTGATCCCAAAACAAAGCTGTTAATGTTGATTTTTACTTTGTCCCAGCAAAGATTTCCACCAAGGTATTGAAGTTTCTGAACTTACTTCTTGTGTACTCTGAAAACATAGTGCTCCTTTGGCTGTTTTAACATCAAAAGAGCCACTCAAAATTAGGATTCCTCACTTGAACACTAGAACAACAACGGTACACATGGTATACGGCTACTAGTTCTTATGCAATAATCCAGAGTCAACAGATAAGATATCTGTGAAAGAATTGTTAATAAACTTCGCCTCTATTGGGTAAAAACACCTACATCTCCAATTTTAGTCACTCTCGTATTTATAGACCTTTTAAAACGTATTGGATAATGTCAAAACTGCCTAGTCCAGAAACTAAACAAACGTTGCTTTTCTTCATTCTTGAAATATTGTGATATTTGAAATGCAGGATTGGAAGAGTCACACAAACTGAGTCAGTATGAAGGTGTTCCTCAAGGATCCTTTTAGGATCCGCTGTGGTTGTTTTGGAATTTGTAGGCTACCTCTTCACTAACTTTACCATATATCTCTCTCTGGTCCAGCTGGTGGGACAAGAGAACGTCCCTGGTCAGCCATTCTGTCCCCAGAAGATCATTCTTCACTAATTATCCCATCATCACGGAGACACACAAGTATAATGCCCTTCCACGGCAACAACCTGTCCAAGAGTCTCTCCATAAGCAACATTGCTGGGTGAGCTCTTGTGTTTTTGTGTGCTTGTATTTGTAAGTCGTGTATGTGCTGTGGTATGATGGCACTCGGGTAATTACATTTCTAAAGTAAAATGTTTCTTAATCTTTGTATTTGTATATGAATTATGTTGTGATATTAATGCTAATTAATTAATATGAATTATGTTGTGACTTAATTTGTATTTTTGTGTGACAACTCTAACTACAGTGCTTTTAAGGTTAACACCACAAGATTTTAACAGCTTATTAATAGACTGTGTGTGGGTGCAACTGGTTGTGAAAACAACATTATTAGACCATTTATTATTATTATTATGTCTCCATACAGTCCGGTGTTTGACGAGATGCCTATCAAAGGCCTTCGGTACCTTTCTCAGTCCACTGACTCCCTAAACAGAACAAACCAGGTCACAGAGTCCATGGAATCACTCACTGATGAAGGTCAATACACACAAAACAAAACCAAGGGAATAATTTGAGTTTTAACAAAATCGGTACATTATTATGGCACTAACATTGATTGTAGTGTATTGTCATATTATAGTTATGTCGTGTATCTCTTTCTTGTGTATTTAAAAAAATTGCCAGTCAGTATGAATAATCAGGTAAAGATTAAGATTAAGTAAAGATTTAAGCCTCTTGTCTACAAGTTACAGTCTCTCACTATAAATGAAAAAAGTAATATTGTAAAAAAAATGTAAAACAAAGCTGTGTGAAACGTACAAAATCATAAACAAAAAGTCTCACAACCTTCAAATTGTAAGTGCAAGCTGTGTTGTTTGTGAAGGGACAGAGATGATGGACGGGCAGCTGATGGGAGAGTTTGAGGCAGAGGCCAAGGACCTGGAAGCTGACTCTTGGAGTTTAGCTGTGGAGCAGCAGTACCTGCAGCAGCTGAACAAAGAGCTGGTGAAGAGACAGGACGTTATCTACGGTACATCTGATCATCACACCTGACACTCACTGCAATGACTTTGATTCAGCAAAACATGTTCTTGAAATGATCTTAAGAAGTTAATGGAAAAAATAATAATCTTCGGAGGTGCATTTGCCCAATTTATATATATTTATATATATTAATATATTTCTTTTTTGTTAACTAGAAAGGAAACAGTTTGAAACATTTGTTCAGAGTGGATTATTTTGGGTTGGTGGTATTTTATGGTAAAGAGAAAAATCTTGAGAAATGGGTCTTTTTAGCCAAAGGTCAACAGTATAGAATAAGAATTTGGTCTCTATTATGTCAACTGAGTGTCTGAATTGTTCATTCCAATCATGTTGTCATTTGGTTTTTTGGTAGACTCACTTTCCCTCAGCATGCCTTAATAACTTTCACTACAGTTTGTTTTGGTTGTATCTGCAAGTCTCAATAGTCTGTTGAGACTACAGATTTGCCTCATTTAAATATGCTTTCAGATACATCCTGTTTGCTTTGAAAACATGAGATGTCTCTCGCTTTTGATTAGAATCAACTTGTGAAAAATAAATGTGAATGTAAATAAATCTGAAAGGCACATTGCTGTCTACATAAGGTAAGCAGTGACAAAAATCCAGTCATGAATTCTATGAAACTCTATGTAGACCCCTGAGACAGAATTATGTAGATGCAGAGATCCGTGGATGGGTATAACAACTGCTAAAGCATAAGCACAATAGCAATTAATTCTCTGACCTTATTATCACTTCCATGTCCATCCTGCAGAGCTGATGCAAACTGAGATGCATCACATCCGGACATTGCGCATAATGTCAGAAGTTTACAGTAAAGGCCTGCAGAAAGAGGTGCAGCTGGAGCTACAGACGGTGGAGAGGCTGTTCCCAGCTCTGGACGAGCTCCTGGAGCTCCACACACAGCACCTCCTCCGACTCCTGGAGAGGAAGAGGGACAGCCAGCTAGACGGGGGAAGCTTTGATGGAGGATTCATTATCAACAGGATCGGAGACATCCTGGTCAGCCAGGTCAGAGCAGAGAAGGGCTGGTATGATGGGGATGCAGGTTCTAATATGATCGCACCATATGCTGACCTATATTTTTCTTTTTAAAGGGATTTTACATGAGTTAGTCTTGACAGAAGTCTTGAATCTGCAAATATTCACTATTACTAAGCAACATGTGTCATCGTAGAAACATATTCTATGACCAATCCACCTTTTTTTTGGATAGTTTATGTAAAATTTCAGAACACCTGTAAAAGGTTTTTTATTTGTCTTCAATTGTGGGATCTTTGTGGATCTTTAGCTAATGCTAATATTTTAGAATGCTGCACATTTACACTTCTAATGCAAATATGTCCTTTGTTTTAATTAAATATTGTTATACTGCTCAATACTGCTCACAAATCTTCACAGTTTCTCCCATCTCACACTTAAAGTTTTTAAACTGAACAAATGAGTTTAAATTAGAAACTACATCTAATTAAAGTATCAGATTTATAGCTTTTTGTTTTTTCTCTGTCGCACCTGTGGTTGTTTTGTGTATTCATGCCTGTCAAATCCTGCTCTAGTTCTCAGGATCCAATGGTGAAAGCATGAAGAGAATTTATGGAAGATTCTGCAGTCGCCACAATGAAGCCGTCAACTTCTACAAGGACCTCCTGAACAAAGACAAACGCTTTAAGGCCTTTATCAAAGTAAGCCCTTGATTTCAGCCCTTGCACATGTGTTTATTGTGTATCTATCCTGCAGAAGTTTTACTCTGTGGAGAAGTCCCTTCTCATGCTTTTGTGTTGCCCTGCATTTTTACTGCTTTTGTTCTGAAAATATGTTTTTCTTGAAAGTGTCTGGTTTCTCAGACACTATTGTTCTCTGTTGTATAGAGTGCAATCTATTGTGTTAACTAGGGAGCTAGGTCTTGTTCTGTCTCTCTTTTATTTTGTTTTTGAATCTGTTGCATCTATGCTACATTTCAATAAGTGCATGTATTGGCAACATTTGTGTATAGACCATATCACCCTTGAGAATTTCATTTTATAGGGGTTTCAGTTCTTCCAGACTCATGTCACTGTCATATCCATAATCACAGTAAACACCTTCTCAAGTGTCATTACTGTGTTGTTCAACAGAAAATGAGTTTTAAGGTTTCCCACTGGTTATGTGAAACCTTGATTTGTTTTGAGCCACCTGTTCTGTGGGCACATTTTACTAAAGCACTTGTTGTTTATTCTTCCAGAAAAAGATGAGTAGCAGCATTGTGCGGAGGCTTGGTATCCCAGAATGCATCTTGCTGGTGACCCAGAGGATAACGAAATACCCGGTGCTGATTCAGAGGATGCTGCAGCACACTAAAGGTCAGCTTCATGTCAGCCTCTTCTCAGTGGTCAGTTATGCTTTTGCTGTGTACATATCTCCAATACAACAGCTCTGCCATAAATTCTACTTTTACGAAGCTTATACATTTTCAGTTTTTGTTTACATTGTCAGAAAGGTGATAATTATACCTTGTTTTATTATTGAGGTCATTGTGGGTGGTGGTGGTGCACTGGGGTTCATTATATTGAATGGTGTCTCTAATATTTTGTTTGCTCCAATAACATATATCAGAGGGACAAAATATTAAGAACACCATTCGATATAATGCACCTCAGTACACCACCGCCACCCACAATGACCTCAATAATAAACATAAAGTAGAATTATCACCTTTCTGACAATGTTAACAAAAACTGAAAATGTATAAGCTTCTTAAAAGTAGATTTTATAGCAGAGCTGTTGTGTTGTATTGCGTTAGATTGCACAGGTGCACCTAATGAAGTGTTTGATGAATGTATTCAGATGCATTATGCAATACAATAGTAGGAAGTTATTTTCCCATTGTTTGTTTGATTTGGTTATTTTTTCTCATTTTAATTTCTATTAATGACGTTCAAGTTATGAGTCAGATTAGTTTATGATTAAATTGTTCCTACCCCTTAGTGTAGAGGGTGAGAATGAATATAAAGTAACTGATTTGAAGGCAGTAAGAGAAAATCTTATATGCAGTCATAAGTTTGAGTTTTTCTTGAACTTGAAACTCTCTGCTAGTGGGTTGTGTTAATTATACTTGCATCCAAAGGATTTTCCCATAAACAAGTGACAGAAAATAAGACAGAATAAGGCCAACCATTGGCATCAAGAAAATGGTGCTGGCTTATAGATCATTAGAGAAACAAGTTGACTTGCAGTCCAAACTATGTCTAAAGATTTTGCAAGATGGCTTTCTTAGTAACTTACTTGGTAAGTAAAGTTTTAAGACCTGTTGAGATGCATGCTTTTGCACTGCACTGAAATGTGTATTTGTCAAATCCATAAACAGTGTTAAGGTAAACCTAATCTGAAGCATACAATTGTAGAAATAAATACATTTTAACCCAATAAAATCAAATACAATGTCCACATCCAAACAATTCTGAGACAATTTTTTGGTATGACGGCAGATATGCCTGATATTCTTTATCCTGTAAATAGACAGATTTATCTAAGCCTGCTAAAATAGAAGTATCTCATATAATAGGTAATCAGTTTTAATTTCACTTCTTCCTATTATAACCCAAACTACTTCAGTAGTAATGCCGCAAAGCAATGCAAACCAAAGTGTCACTTGTTGGAAACACTGTGAAAAGTTAAATTTCTCACAGATGGTTTCATATATTTAGAGGAAAATAAAACACATGTTCGACAGGTGTTTTTAGGACAATAAATCAAGTATACTTTGAGGAGCTGAAGTATTTCACACCATATTTATATCTGATTTAAGGCAGCTCTCATCAGCTGGCCTCCCACTGTGTACATTCTCTCTAATCCCTCCCCAAAGCCTGTTTATAGTTCTATGTGGGATGGTGGAGCTTTGACTTAATCCCCAAGGTGCTTTAAGAAGACTCTCTCCTGCCAACTGATATATACCGAGTGGAAGTAACACAGCACACTTGCAGTTAGCGATAGTATTTTGGTGCTTAAGAGCAATGAAGTGCAACAACCACAGGAGAAAATATTCCACTTTGGGGAAAAAAATTAAATACTTAGTTCAGACTCAAGTGCCCAATATGCAAGACATGTACAGTATATCAGACACATATTGTATTTACTCACTTCCTGAGCATGCAGGCCTACAAGCCACTGGTGATATGAATCCTTTCAAGGTTTCTCTAAATTAATTCAAATGAAAACAAGTCCCACCATTGGGAATCTAGGGCTGCTGATATGCAGCTGACTCTGACCTTTGACCTGTCTGCTTTTTATCTTATTTGATTTGACTGTAAAGCTTTTACATGCTCAGTTTATGTTTATACTAGAAGAGACGGATAGTTACCACAAGCAGCTATAGCCACTGTTGCACAACAAACCCACAGAAAATTTAGGTCAAACTGAAATAAATAAGTTTATCTACTATAGCAGATATATCTGCTCTGTTAATCACTCATCATGTGTTCTCCTTTGAGAAAAAAACAGAAATCCAAAGAGAGAAATTTATATTTCTTATGATAGTTTCATGATGGTGCCCCCTGGTGGAATATCAATACTGTCTACATTTTGGAGACCTCATTTTGATACAGCTGATCAAATCCTGAATAAAGCAATGACGTGGCCTTCTATCATAGGCAGAGCAGATGGTTACACCGAGCCTGACAGTGTCCTGCACAGACTCAACAATCCACATTAGCTTTCCTGCTAAAGTCTCCTCTCTTATTTAATTTACAAACATGAACACACTTCTTGTCCTGCACTTAAGCTTGTTGAACGAGCCACCAAACAAACATTCACCAGGAAAAATTTCACTGCTAACGTCAGTTAGCAGACTAGATAGCAAATTAGCTCCTCTGCTGCGGTGCATTACTCCAGGTGGTTGTGATGAAATTAACATTTCCCTAAAAATCGTTTCTTCCTTTTACTGATTTTTTAACAATTAATTTAAAATATGTTGACATTATTTGTAACTAAATGACTTTAACCTACACTGATTAAAAAAAAACCTCATAAAAAGTCATTGCAGTATTAGTCATACTGTTTGATTGACAAATGAGAAGTATAGCGCAGCTGTAATATGCAAATCAGTTAAAGCAACACTAGGTTGGTCAGGAGTTTCTATTCAGATTTATCTTCATCTTCAGTGAATTCCTTCTTTCTCACTGCCTCAGTACATTTAAAAAGATCTACCATTCAACAAGCAATAAAAGGTTAAATATTTTTTCTGGCTGAAACCAAAAAACTGAAATCAGTATTAATCAGTGTGAATTCTCAAGGAAATTACAGCATCCTCAAATCCCATTAAGATAAGTTTAAATGGACCTTTTTGGGGAAAGGGAAAGTCATATTTGAGCTATTGTGAAAAGAACATGCATTCAGAATAACTACTGCAATTAACCTAAAGAGCAGAAATAGTTGTGTGTGACAGGACAGTGTTGCATACAAATGACTTAAACAGTAAAATGTCAAGTAAATGAATACTGTTTGTTTTTGAGATGTATAATCTTGCCCTTTCTTCAAGATGGAGGAATGTGGGTGAGGTAAACAAACATGAAATATTTTGGTGACCACAAGTGGAAGCACAATCCTGTTACAACTCAGTTGTTATAGCATTAAATTGTGTGAAATAATGTATGCCTTTTTTCAATTTCAAATTATACAGTGAAAAGAAAAAAAACAGACAGATGGAAGAACCTGAATAAATGAATGGAGAAAGGTAACATGCTTCTAATACAGAGCATGAGGGGTCACTGAACGGTTTGATGAGCATGAAAATTATGTGAATCATATGCTGTGACCTTCACAGTCACCAGATCTCACTCAGTTAAACAAATGAGGGCATATCTTTTGTAAGACCGGTGTGAATCGCTTGAGTTCAACAGACTTGAAGAATCTATGATGAGGAGCGTTGAAGCTGTTCTGGAGGATAAAACACTTCATGTTAGATTTTCCTTTTTAATATGCCACCCATCTGTATGGCAAAGTAAAAGAGGCAAAACTCAACACACATAAAACTTTATAGAGGTTTGTGTATCCAACCTCACCAACTAAAACCATGAAAACCTCCTTCTGCAATGGCATTTGCATTAAAAGGCACTTTGATCAAGCAGCACAGTTAAATGCCATAATGGGTACCAAAATTTCACTACACCTTCTGCTGTGCATAAACACCTCCTCAGCTGTACCACTCTACCCATCTGGTCCAAGTGTGTTAGTTTGGAGCCTTAAAATTACCAAATGGATTTGCCCAGTAATAATGGCTTTCACTTACATTTGTGCCTCTGCCGGTTTTGCACTTGCAAAATTTTGTGAACACTACACTACTGCCTTTCTAACCTCTCTCATCACATGTCAAACACAGAGGGTGAGGAAGACTACGATGACCTGACAGAGGCCGTGCGGCTTGTGAAGGACGTGATCGCGGCAGTCGATGCCAAAGTGAACGAGCACGACAAGAAGCGGCGTCTGAAGGAATTTCACAGCCGCATGGACAGCAAGTCCATCATGATGATGAAGAGTGGTCAGATTTTTGCTAGAGAGGATCTGCTGAGGAGGAGGCTGATCCATGATGGAGCGCTGCAGCTAAAGAACAGCCAGGGGAGACTAAAAGGTGAAGAGATGCTTTACTGCCCTCTGACTGATGTCATTTACACTTACGAAAATTTGGAAATGTGCTAAATGTATTTTAACTTTTCACTTATCCAACCCTGTGTCTGTTGTTCCTGTAGATGTCCACGCTTTGCTCCTATCAGATGTCTTCGTCTTCCTCCAAGAGAAGGACCAGAAATACGCCTTTGCCATGCTGGTAGGATCATACTGTCCCCTCAGTCCCCCTCTCTCCTGGTTTCTTTATGTCTGTCTCTCGCTCTGTTCTTCACTCTCCCTCCCTCCTTCCTTCTGCTGTTCCCTGCATGTTCCCTTCATCCCTCCAGTAATAAAGATCTCATGAGCACTGCCAGAAATGTTGTTGTCATATTTTCCTATCCCACTGTTGTTGCTGTTAGCATTAGCTACCCTGCCTAGCTATCCCATTGTGTAATATCGCCTGCCTGTAGGTAGCTAGTGAACTGCACCTAATAAAGCTGTTCTGGCCTCTGGCATCTATCTCAACTGTGATAAATCATATAGGTTTGAGTAGTTTTTTCCATGTTTATAGGACTCAGTTTCATGGCATGGTGCACACACACACGCACCAATGCACAGTTTGGGGAATGAAAATAGAGGCAGATTGTGGGATAATAATCATATCCATCATTAAAAAGGCTTGACATGTCTGAGTTGATGTTGTTTACATTAAAGAGAGGAATAACATGTGGTTCTAAATGGACGACAGCCATGCAAACCAAGCTGAGTTTTGGGCAGAATAAGCTTCAGTTCTGACACGCCAGATGGTTTCCTACACAAGAATCATCTAAGAAGGCGACCTTGGAAACTGTTTGGAAAAGGGCAGGCACTTTTAAAAAAAATACTTGGCAGTTGATTGGATGAACCATCTGTCCATCACCATCTTACCTTGCGAGGCTGCTGGATTCGCAAGATCACACAATAGGACGTTGATTGGTCCAAACTACCAGCGGTTCAGACACAAGTGCATAACTTGAAGCCTGATAAGATGGATTCTCTCGTTGTGATCTTGCGAATCCAGCTGCCTCGCAACGTAAAGGATCACCATCAGGACACATAGCAAGATCAGAGGTCACAGCAACTAGACAGACCATATTTCTGTGAAGCTAATATGATGAACAGAACAACTTAATTTTATTGTTTGCTTACAGCACAGTCACAATAGGAAGACAGACTTGGAAAAAATCTGAACATTTCCTTTAGACCTCAGACAAGAGATTGCAGGAAAAACATTGTGGTTGCAATTTCAGAGTTTCACTGGATAAAGCAGATATGAAACAGTGGGTTGTGGTGTTTGCAGCCTTAATGATGCAAAGCTGCTGAGGCTGTAGAAGTCAGCTAACTCCCATGTGGATGATAACATTAACCAGAATCTGATTTTATCTTCTTCTTTCCCTTTATTCCACATCTTTCTCATTCCTCCCTTTCCCTCGCCTGTCTCCTCACTCCTTATGTAATCTTTTTTTTCTTACTGACCTTCTATCTGTCCTGTCTTGGCTACACTCGCATCTGCCCCTTTTATTATTCCCCTGCTCTCCTTCTCCCTTTCTCATGATCTTTCCTTTTCTACTTTCTCCTCCTCATGTAATCATCCTTCTCTTCCTCTCCCATTGTGTGTCTGTTCTGCTTCAACCCACCCTTCTTCCTGACCTGCGCATCCTCTACCATTTGTCTTCCCTCCTCCCCTCTCCTCCTTGACCCTCCCACTATCATCCTTTTTGCCTCGCCTTTCATTCCCCTCCCTTGTCGCCTCCATCAATCCCTTCCTGCCCCTCCTCCTCTCCTTGCAGGACCAGCGCTCCACGGTCCTCTCCCTCCAGAAGCTGATTGTTCGGGAAGTCGCTAACGAAGAGCGGGGCCTCTTCCTCATCACAGCAGGCATCGAGAAACCGGAGATGATGGAGGTCCTGGCCAGCTCGAAGGACGAACGCAACACCTGGATGCAGCTCATCCAGGAAGCCATGCAGTCCATGTAAGTATGGTTTATTTGTGTGTTTAATTATTTGGTTTTACTTGCTGAAGGGACTCTACACAGCACCAAGATTTTTTTTTCTTTAAATCCCACATTCAAAATAAAAAATGTTGTAGAACCTTTAGCTGTCAGGAGACACATTTTCAGAGCAATATTTGCCTCTGTATGTAAGCCTGTCTCCTCAAACCTCACCCCTTGACCTAACCTGCCCCATTTACTCTCACCCCTAACATCTATTCCAGCACAGACTCAGCCTTCTTGGTGCTTTACCTTCAGGGCTGGCTTCTTAGAGTTCACCTACGGTATATCTAGGTTGTAACCCAGGTGTTAGACCCAGCCCAGTCCTTTAGATAGTAATATACGTTAAGCTGTGACAGAGCACTGTGCTGTCAGGGGGATTAGCACTTCCCTACCTGGGATGGGATGTACTCAGGGACAGTCTAATGCTGGATTGGCTTCAAGGGCAGCTCACTATAAGCAGAGGATTATTCGACTGCAGCCAGCGGGATGGAGAGAGATTTAGTACTCGGCCTCCATCTCTCTCTCTCTCTCTCTCTCTCTCTCTCTCTCTCTCTCTCTCTCTCTCTCTCTCCTTTCTCTCTGCCTGTCTGACTTCTGTCAAAATAAAAAATTGAGATCAAGTTATTGACAGGAACGGAACAAAAACAGTGTTCTACTGATGCTTCAGCTGTCCACCACAAACATCATATACATCAAATTTCTACCTTGGTGTAGTCGGCGGGTACAGGACGACATTAATGCTCTCGGGGTTAGAGTTTGTAAACCCTGTAGAGTCAAAGTGGTATCAATGTTGTACATGATGATTAGTGAATTTTATATTTTAGTTTTTTTTTTTAAGTAATTGTTTAGTCTATAAATGCCAGAAAACAGTGAAAAGGGCTTTAATTTATTTTTATTTACTAAATCTAATACATCATGTTTATTTTTATGTTTTTTTTTTCTTGGTTGGACAGGGAGAAGGATGAGGATGAAGGGATTCCCAGTGAGACAGAGGATGACAAGAGACAACTGGAGACTAAAGCCAAAGAGATGAGAGGTGAGAAAGACATTTTGTGTGTGTCTGTGTGTGTGTCTGTGTAAGAGAAATAGCAGAGATAAGTCCAACTACCACAAAATATTTTCTGTTTTCTGTCTTCAGTATTCACATGCAGTGTTTTTTGATTTTCTCTCTTGTCCTTTCTATCTGTTTCCCTTACTGTCTTCCTCCTTTTATGTCTCCTTTTCTTCCGTTGCTCTATCTCTGTTGGTCAGAACTGTTGAGGCAGAAAGATACAGAGATCATGTCTCTGCTGGAAGAGAAGGTGCGGCTCTTCAGGGGAATGTGGGAGGGCTTGAACTCAGGCGAGGAGGCCTGCCGTCAGGTGGAGCCTTTCTTCAGGTCAGCCTGCAGCCTGGAGCCACCCCGGGGGGCATCCATCATGAAGGATGCCCTGCAGGAAGGTAAGCCAGAGAAAGAAAGGGCTGATAATGTATGTGATGTGCGTTTTTCATCGTCATTCTTAAAAGGTACCAAAGAAGAGAATGTCGGTAGAGAGAGGCATATAGATGTGCCCAACTCAGTTTCTATCATGCTAGTCTGTGGTAACATATTGGAGCTGATGTGATTTTTTTTTTTCAAATCACACAATAAACAGTAAGAGAGACACATTAGATGAATAAATGCCTTGACTTTTTGAAATGCTGTCTCTAAAATTGTTGTCATTTCCACCTACTCCCACAATTGCCACAAAAGCTATACCACACATGAGGTATAAGGTGCCTGTTGTGGTTGTATTCACATTTGTTGGAATATTAGCCGATAGAATTTCTTGGTCTATAAAAGCATGAAATATCATTGCTTCCCTTGTAAAGTACCTTGTTTTTCACAGTGCCATCAACTGGGAACATTAAACTAAACCACCTAAATGAGCTGTATTTGGAATTTTTTGTAATAAAGCTTTTTCACAAGGAGTCACTTTGACTTGTTAAGGTGGACCTAAATGTTAATGATGGCTGTGTTACATTTATGTATCCCAGTAAGCAATAGCATGCAAAATAGCAGGATGCTGTTCCTGAACACCCACACTGGACCGAACCTCATTTATGTAATTAATTGCACCTTCCCAGATAAGGACACACCTAATAGTTCACGTATTTGAAGACTTTTGAAAAGTAATTGGCTTGGTAGCTGCATGTCAACAGACCTGAAGAGAGCAAAAGTTTGAGGGACAGAGTGTTTGTGTTTTGGGATGATTTAAAGAGAGTGTACAGAAAACATAAAGGGAGTCAGAGTGTGTTTTAGAATTTTATTCCAGCTCTGTCTGGTGCTTTGGCAGCCCTGTTCATCAAATGCGTATGAGAATAAAGCAGCACAGACTGAGAGAGATACTGTATATTGTGACAAAGAGAGTATAAAAAGGGGAGAGAGAGAGAGAGAAAGCACACCACATTCTCTGTACAATAAGTTGACTCAAAATTTAAACATAGTTTCTAATGGGTTATAGATGTTTTTTATATTCTGAAAAATATTTTAGTATTTCTTGCTGGTGTTTGTCAAATAATATCCTTAAGCTACAATATGTTGTCTTTTTGAGTCATAAAACTTAATTTCACTTTTTCACTGCTTTATTTTTCTCTGATTGTTTTTTTATTGTTTTTTTTTTAGATTATGAAAGACGTGGAATAATTTTTCATTTTCTACCTCATTTCATCATATAACAAATAAAAATAAATATGTGCTGGAAACAAGTAAAATTATCTCAAGTTACTAGAAGAGAAAAACGTGTTAGCCAGAACATTGACTTTTTCTTTCTTTCTTTCTTATCATTTTCTGGTCTGTTAAAGAATTCATAGAAACTATTTTTGACTGAAGAAGGTGCAGAAAATCAGCACTGCACATTACTGTCACATACATTGCAGTATTGTGTAATTATATGCTAATATTAACACCACTTTTTGGTAGATTAGATTCAACAAAAAGCCATTTTGTTTGCAGTATATTACAGTAAAAGCATTTTGAATAAAGCACATTCATTGAATTGAAACAAACTGTTCTTGGTGTTGGCCATTAAAAAAAGCTGAATTGCTGTAGCAGTCTGAGCTATGAGCCACAAGACATCAGGACATGTAGGGAAGACTGAGAAAATACACACAGATGCAGCTAGCTCTTATTGATTCCTAAGCACTGCTACAGGCAGTGACTGTTCCAAGAAGAGGTCCAGTCGGTCACAAAATGCTGGGAATCATAGTTTGCAGGTTTAGTAATTGACATTCAGTGAAGAATTATTGCAGGCTAGATGTATTGAGGGGAACTTCCATAATGGTGTTCACTTTTGAAACTAACAAAAGGTTTAGCCACGCTATTACAGAATGTATTTTTCACCTCTTCCTTCTATAGCCAAGGGCAAAAATTGTCCTCATTTGATATGTGAATCGGCAACAGTAATGTAATTTCTTCTGCTGAGGTTATTGTGTTTTTAGTCTGTTTACATCCACCAGCTACAGCTGTATTTCTCCTTATTTTCACATAGGTCACAGTGCTGCCTGGTCTATCTACATAGTATATGTGGCTACCAATTCTGTATAGGTCTATCTAGAGTTCACATAATGTTAGATGGTAAAAATATTTAAACTTAAGCTCTGTGGTTCAAACAGGTTGTCAATAGTTGCTAAGCAACAGCAGCAGGTTGAAAGCAGAGGTGAGCGGTAGGATTCATGAGTGCAGAGCTGGACTGTAACATAGTTAGTCAGGATAATTCTCTTACTGACCTGCACATTGATGTTTGCCTCTCTGTGTGTATGTGTGTGTGTGTGTGACAGTGGAAACGTTACAGGCACTGGTGAACGGCAGCCTAGGTGGTGCAATGGCTAGCGTCCAAGAGGGAGGAGGAGCGGGACCGGTGTGTTTGCCCCGTCGGGCTGAGACCTTCGGAGGCTTCGACAGTCACCAGATGCACAGCAGTAAGAGTAAGTGTCTACTGCTCTGGGTTCTTGTTGATGTTGTTTATGGAGAGATGGTGCCTGTAACGTTCAAAGACACTGAGCCCCCACCTGCTGGTCCAGATAACTGCTTCGGCTCCATGACTGAACTGCAAATGTGTGCTGACAGCGTAGCAATCCCTTTACAAAAAGTAAATCACTTTTCATCCCAAACCAGACTTTTAGTGGTCACATAACAGCAGGCACCATATTCAACACCTCCTACAATGTCCCTGTTTAGTGTATAGATAGAACATTTTAGGTTAGGACTTGGACAACCGAACTGATGAGGGAGATGCGACCTTGGGTCATACGTCTGAACTGGAGGCTTGCAAGCTCAGAGAGTCTCTGTTGACTTTGTGGCAGATATTGAGCCATAAGAGGTCCAGACCTCTACATCAGCAGCAGGACCTCCAGAACTGATGGAAACAATACCATTACAGAACATTTTTTATCAGTGTGGTATTTGTAACATTGACATGACATTATAAAAACTAAATAGTATGAGTTTCAAGTAGTTTAGGAATCAACGGTGTGTGTGTTTGTTTGTGTGGAGCAGTAAGGAAATTCAAGTGCAAAGGAAAACAGAACACAAATAATGGTAATATAAATTAATGAATACAAAGACAGGTGTGCATTATTTCCAGTTGAGGTATCACATTTATCAACAAAAGCAGTAAAAAAAAAAAAATTTAGTTGAGCAGTTTACTATAAGGTGCTTTTGTTATTAAAAAATCTGCAGGCTTTCATTCCAACCAGCAACTGCAGCTGCTGATTCCTGAGATTCCTGTGAAGCTACAGGTGGATGTTTGAAAGTTCAAAGACAGTTGAAGATGACAATTTATCAGCTGATGAGCACATCACTTGTTCTGCAGGGATCAGTCCTGTGACTTTATGGTTACAAGACATTTAGCCTCCCCAAACAAAAGCTTTTTGTCTGCCAGCTGATGGGGAACATTAATGTGATCTCTGAATAACTTGCCTAACTTATTTGTAAGTCTGTTGTGTTTTTCACTGAACTAAAGAGCTGCAGCAGTATTTTACAAACGCGTTACTATCATCAGCTTGCATAAAATTCAAAAAAGGTGATTCTTTTAAGCTGGAGATGTGATTTTTACTTGTTTATCTATCCATTATGTAAAATATAAAAAGGAAAAAACACATTTTCTCCGAAAACCTCATTGATTTTTGTTCTTGTGGGTGGTAGCTGTCCTGGTGATAAACGACTAGAAGTGCAGTCCTCATACCTCTTGACTGATCACTGTGGCTGATGCTAACCAACTATTGTATCCACAACTCTCAAAAATAATTGAACCATTAAAGAAGGCATTAATAAGTAACCCCAAATCTACCTGCCTCTCAGACTCTTTCATCCACTTATATAGAATCTGCTTGGGCACTTTTGATACTAATCAGGGTTCAGCAAAGTTTCACCCATTTCTTTTGCCCATGTGGTTTCATAATATGAATCATACTGCACACCTGTTGACAGATTCTCAGCTACTGCATGTCTGCAAAAGAGCAGAACAGAAAATACCACTTACTGATGAAATTCTTATTAAATCATCTATATCACTGTGCATTCAACATTAAATGTCACAGTTTTTCAGTATGTGGCAATATTATAAGATTGCACATTGTCCATATCATTGTGCCCCTGTTTTCATATTCTCTGTTCTTGAGGACAGATTCTTTGCTGCCTCTTTCATTTCCTCTCCTGTGGTTTCCCCTTCATGTCAGGTGGAGACAAAGACGAGAGTGAGGATCCAACGGGTGATTTGCGCAGGACAGAGTCCGACAGTGTTTTAAAGAAGGTCAGTATCTCAGCAGCCAATTATTCTCGACTCAGAAGCCGCTACGCCCCCATACCTCAATGAGAACCTGAGGCTATGTGTGGGGGTGCATTTGTCCTCCAACATTAACAATACCATTAAGATTAATTTAGCTGCTTCTCTCCCTCCAGCAAATTAGCCTTTTGACTCTGCATGCCAGGTCCTGTTGCTAATGGCGACCATCAGTTACATAAGAATTCAATCGTGGATAAAAATGATTGGGTCGTCTTTAGGTACTGCTATTGTAGTCCTGCACTGGATGCCAGCCTTTGCGGTCATTGATCCTGTATCCAGCAGCTGGATTCCACATAATTGTTTTCTTGAATGTTTTAGTAGAGCAGAGGTTCTGTAATATTCTGTTAAACAAAAGCATGTTTTTTTGTCTTCAAACCAACTAGTCACCATTTCACTCCCTCTAAACTAAACCAACTGAACAATAGAGTAGCACTTGATGAACATTTCATCCTGGGCATGAAGCCAGAGTTCAGAGGAGGTTCAGCAGTAAAAGAAGGAATTGTGTGCAGAAATCAGGATGGTCATTAAATATACAGTGCACAGCATGTTTAAGCATTCAATATTCTGCTATATTCACATTAGTTTTATAGTTTTCTGGTAACCTTAAACATAAAGTCATTTTTTAAAAATGTTTAACCCGTAAGCTGCGGGACTGTTGTGTTGCTGTATCAGTCTTACATAATCACTGCTAGATTTGTATAGTACACCCACATGTGCAGCTATAACCACAATCACGCGGCCACTGTACACACGCACGGTGTGTGTTCATGTGTTCTGGTCGCACAGTACTTAGTGTGTGTTTGTGTGCAGGGAGGAAATGCCAACCTGCTGCTGCTGCTGAAGAGGAACAGTGAGGTAACAGACTGACTTCCTGTCACTAACTCAATTACAGCTGCTGTTTACATGGAAACTGTCTCAGCTCTGTGTTAACATCATTGCTACCAGCATTATGGCTTTATCTGTAATAACAGCAGTAGCAGTGTAGGAGTGGTAGTACTGTAGATGTTGGTATTTGTGCTGTTAGATGTTAGTAGTATTATTTAAAACACGTTCATAAAGAATAAAAACTAAAAATGCTCAAACTGATAGCAAAAGCTGCTGAAGCCAGGAGTACAATGTAGACTATAAAGTCACATAAATGCCACAGTAATATTCTAAAAACCACCCAGAACACTTTGTGAATAGCTGAAAAACTATAGAGCATTACATTGATGTGATATCCGTTATGAAAGCAACTAAAATGCTTTACAGCCCATTGTTTTCTGGCCTACAATTTAACTGTTTTGGTTAATTTGACTGTCATTATAACGTTGTTTTCAGCCACAGCTGGCAGCTGTTTTCAGACAAAATAGCTATAAAAACAAACTATCTGCTATCAACTTATAAAGAAGTTCTGTATGTCTGATTTGCATACACTGGTCAAACATAGTTCCAGTTAAATAAACTAAATATAAAAATATTAAACAGTTATCTGCACAAGATGCCGGTGCTGTACCATCAGCTGATTTATTTCCCCATATTTCTTATACAGACTGCTATGGATGCCATGCTAAATCTCTATTCAATACCACAGCACTTTCTGCAAACGTGCTGTATTATAAATGCTTTTTTGTGCAGTTCCCAGTGAACATTAATTGGCCCATTTTGTGTCCCAGTTAACATTAGTGGCAGCTGAAAGCTCTGGTCTTGCCTTTTTTCAGTCTTTGAATAGAGAAAAGGTCACATCACTGCAAACTGCAGTTTAATGATTTAATGTTGCCTTTGTCTAAGTTTGTCTAAGAGTCTGCTGATAAATCCATATTTCATGAAATCTAACGCTAGTGCTTATTAAAGGAAAAAGGCACATTTAAAATGAAGCACTACCTCCATCCAAGTGTGTTTTAACAAGGGAAGTCAAGCGTAGCGATAAGCAAGGCAACAATAAAGACATGCAGCTTAAAAGGACTAAAAATAGAGTCCAGTATGTCCAGTATGTTTTAAGGTTATAAGATGCTCAGTGATCTCTCTTTTCCAACAGCAGGTCCTAAACAGTGTCTCCAATCTGCATCTCCTGCTCAGCACTCTGCAGGTAAGATGGCTTCCATACAATACAACTATGTGCTCCAGATCAGAATTGAAATGATGCAACTTTGTGAAACTTAAAACATCACTTCTTGTTTGAAACCAAAAGGGGAAAAATCTGAAATGATATACTCTGTGCTGCAGTGTGAACATAGCAAGGCAGACAGACAGACAGACAGACAAAAGAATATCTTGAAGACATGGCCAAATAACATACAACACCAGGAGTGATGTGTCTAACCTGTGGCTCTGCCTCTGTCTGTCCCAGGCGGTGGTGGTTCAGCAGGACAGTTTCATAGAGGACCAGCGGCAGGCCCTAAACGAGCGCTCGTCCTCCTGCACATCTTTATCGCGGCCGTCCTCGCGGCCCAGTTCTCTGATTGAACAGGAGAAGCAGCGCAGCCTGGAGAAGCAGAGGCAAGAACTGGCTTCCCTGCAGAGACAGCAGTCAGCTCATGCTGAGGAGAGAAGGAGAAGGGAGAAGGAGTGGGAGTTCAGAGAACAGCAGCTGGCTGAAAAGGAGGTGCAGGTACACATACAGGTATCGTTGCGTCATTTTCTACCAGTTCTGTCTATTCAGATTATTATTATGTCTATCTTAATATAATTCCTTACCAACCTTGAGGGGTAGTTTTACAGTAATTTTACCTGATAAATTACAATGTAGCCTTGGACAGGAAAATCGGAGCTTCCCGTAGTGCTTTGTCGTAAAGGCAGGCTGTCTTCAAATATCCACCTCTGATTTAAAAGCCCTTAAAATATGTTCACATATTTTCAAGTGTCTCAAAACAACATTTACATGCCCACATTTAAACTGAAGAAATTTTTGTGTACTGTAATAATGCATCCTGTTTATATTGGTGTGATGGGGGACAAACTCCACAGTCCTGTATATTCCAAAGTTAATGAGTCTTCAGCAGGTAGTTAAATCAAGTGAGTTACAGTCACAGTCTGTTAAGTACAGAATTCCCACAAAAACACATTTGGGCACCTGACTATTGTTTTAAGATGGACTGAAAAAATTGTGAACCTATCTTTTAAGTTGACTTTCACAAAGATCGAAGCTGTATGGTCAAATTAAATCTGAAGAGGATGCAAAGAAATAGCTGTTGTGTCAGAAAGAGATCACTTACTGGCTAAAGATTTAGTTAAAAGATAGTTTACTCAGCTTAAATAGGGTGCTTAGCTTGAGAGGATTGTTTGCAATTGGTTGAAAAACAAAAGGCTAAAACCTCAAAACTGTATAGTTGTGGATTTTCATAAAAAGAGGCTCTTTTATAGTGTAGAAAGACATATGAGCTGACACTAAATTATTCACCCAGGTCTGGACTGTCTAGTTCCTCTTTTTTGTGTTAGTTCTTTTCCTGACATAGAAAACTTGTTTTCAACCAAATAAATTAAAGAAGAGCTACCATAGTAGAAATGATACAGCAAAATTTCTGACAGTAGGAACATTTCTATTCACAGGACAGCATAAATCACTGTATTGCCCAAAACTCTTTCAAGCTTATTTATCTTTAAACATCGAAACAACATTGCAGTCCCAATGGTCTGAACACACTCATTGTGTATAATATTAATATTGATGATTGTATCATTGTGTATTGTGACATTTCAATAAATCAATCGATACACCTGCCAACCACTGCAGGAGGAGGAGGTAACAAAACAGCACAAGGAGCTAGAGGAGGAGAAGCAGGAGCTGCAGAGCCGGAAGGAGGAGTACCAGAAAGACTTGGAGAGGCTCAGAGACGCCCAGAGGAAGCTGGAGAGGGACAGGGAGGCTGTGCAGCGGCAGCTCGACAAGATGGAGGAGCTCCGTGTGGCTGAGGTGAGCGGGGACACCTTAAAAATCATAACAGTGATAAAAATGATAACATGCTGTGTTGCTCCCTGCAGGGAAACTGCCTATTGTGTTGTCCACTTAGCTACAGGGTAACACTCATTGAGCTGTGAGGGAATCAGTGTTTTGCTCAATGACTCTTCAGTAGGAGTGATGTTTATGGATGCTTACATTGGGTGCTTGAACCGGGGTGCTCTTGAAAGTGAATTTTGAACAGCTCTTTGCGGTGTAATAACTTGCAAACAATGCTGCTTTACACTCCAAACAGTAGAGTTATACTTACAGGTTTTTATACCAACAGCCATATATACAGATAAACATTTTTCATGTTAGACTCTTTTTAAAGGCTAGCTTTTACAACATCTGTGCTATTACATCTGTCTGACCTCCCTCCTTTACTTTCAGCGGACTCCCTCTACGACGTCTGATGAGTTCCCCGGCAGCTCCCAGTCTCTAGAGCTGGACCCTCTGGAGCTCTCCTCCTCCTCGTCCCTGCCGAGGCAGCAGCCCCAGCGGTCCAAGCCTAAAGGGAAAGGCCTCAATCCCTTTACCTCATCCTCCACTAACCCCAACCTGAAGGGCAGTGAAGCTAACAACCAGATCTCAAAGAGCCTGCTGCAGCTGACCAAGAACAAGAACAAAGACAGCAAAGAGAAGAAGAAGAAGAAGGGCAAAGGAGGGAGCACACAAACTGCAGGTAGAGAATGGTGAAGGGGAGGGGTGGACGGATTTACATTTAGTTTGATTATTCACAGCCACACAGTGAGTCAGCAGGTTGGGGTTTAGTATTTTTAATTTATTTATTTTTTGTCAAGGACACGTAAGATCAGACGCATGACACTTGAGAAAGGAGCGATGTGATAGGTAGATATGTGGATGGAAAATATTAAAGGATGACTATAAGAGGGGGATAGAAAAAGATTAAGTGATCTTTAAAGCTGGGGTGCAGGACTTTTACATATAAATGAAAGTCTGTTACAAGCCCTTGCCAAACGAGTTCACACAATGCTGATTAAGTCTATCACTGCCAGGTAAATCTCTCTGTATTTCACAGTGTTTTTAATCTGGTGTCTGCTATGACATTCCTGCACTGGCACATCAGCAGTGATGCGTTTTACATCACCAAGCAATAATTGGTTTCCTCTCAGATTTGCCGGGGAAATTACGTCATGTTCGGTTTCCCGACCGACTCCAACAGGTGCTGCCGCAAGGTATACTGGGTGTGCTGGCTCTCCTGTGGCTAAAAGCTGCTGTCATTTTAGCTTCAGAGCTGTTAATATGCCACTTTAGTAAATTTTAATACTTTTCAGGCGAGAAAGTAACCATTTAGATTAGACAAATATGTGGTCAGTTTATCCGAATATCACCTATTTGGAAAATTGCTTTGAAGTTTTGGTAGCTGTGAGGATCCACAGGCTGCAGGACCAGCTCCCACATGTATTCATTGAACTGGAGTTACATCCAGGTAACGACTACTTACTTTCACTGCCAGAAGGGGGCGACAGAAGCTTCACACTGCAGGTTTAACTGCTTAAAAATGCTAGTTTATAAGTTTGAATACAGGATTCACTTTTAAGCACAAATCCTTGCAGCCGTGGGTAATCAACATTTTCATGTTTTAGGTTGTTCCACATCAGGACCAAATGTTTTTTTCTGAACCTGCCAAATAAAACTGAATTCTCACACTGACACTGGCCCTCATCTTCAACAGTTATTATTTGGCTTGTTATGGCTGTGCACTCTAGTGATGTATGCGTTTTAAAGAAATGCAACCTATAAGTGTCAGATTGCATTGTAACGCTTCTTTATCTTCTTTATTTCTACCACAGTTCACTCTGCTGTAGTTTCAGCTGTTTCTCTCACATCACTCTTCACTGCACAGCAGTCTCAGCAGGGGTCTTAACACCTCACATTTTCTTCTATCCTGTGACTCTGAGGCCTATTTGCATCATTAATAAAAAAGCAAAGTGTGTTAGTCAGCTATCAAAATTTTAGAAGGAGCTAAAACACCCTATGAAAGTTAAAACTTATAATGGTAAATGGCAACATTTATACCAAGAATATTATACAGATATTTAACTGGCAACTATTTTGATAATCAAATAATCATTTAAGTCCCCACAAAATGTACAGATGCTCACAATGAAGCTTCTGTCAATTCTTCAGAGGATCTCAATAATGGCATCATCCACTTACTGAGAGTTTAATCAGTGTGAAGCAGGCTGATTCTGCTCACTAAACCTCCTTAGAAAACCTGTTAGAACAAATCAACAATCTCTTCTACAGTGACACTGACTCCTCTCTCCTCTCTCTCCTGCCAGACCCCCCACACCTCTCAGAGCCTCCTCTGGATGGAGAGATCTTCTTCTGCTGAGAGAAATGGCTCCCCTTCTCCTCATCATCATCCTCATTAACCCATCACACCGCTCTGACATCCAGAGGAATGTGTTACTGCCAAGTAGTAACACAATAAAAAGACTTTTAGTTAGCTGATCGTAATGTAGAGCAATTTAACATTACATGCAAGAAAAATTACCAAAAAAAAATGTATGTTCAGTTCAAAATGTCACCACTGCTTTTAGTTTCTGGAAAATAGATTTTCAGTGGCTCTGTTTTGGTGTGCAAGTAGGCATGCTTGCACTACATAAAAATTGGGAATGTTGAATGGCGGTGCACTTTGGGTTATTTAATGTCCAAAAACCCTGTTTCCTTTTCCAAGAATTGTGGTAAGAATTTCTTCATTTTGAAGAATCTTAACATTTGTAACAGCTCAGAATCAAATTGAAAGCATTTCACAGCGGATTGCCTCACAGGCTCTACCAAGTATGTCACAGGCTTCACTGCCTCTCTGTTTCCATGTTTATTATGGCTCCAACTAGCCCCCTTTTCAACAGTCAGTCCCACACAAATGGACTGTTTCAACCAGAAATATGTTAATTTACAGACACAGGGTCATGCTCATGTGACCACACACACACACACACACACATATCCAAACGCTACTTGGAAACAGATACAAATGTCAACAAGCTCCATGTGACACTGGAAACTCTTCACTCAGAAGCATTTTCATTGACGATTAATAGAAGACTGAAACCACAGAAGAAAATCTGCCAAAGCAGAAATGTCCTATCAACATTTCCTAATCAAAAAAGTCAAGTGTTGTCAGTTTTTGTTCCAGCGTTTAAATCCAAAATTGCATAGTCGATACTGCATATATCTACATTAAAAGAAAATTGTAGCCAGACATTCCTTCACTCAGCATTTGAAAAGCAGATGTGATTATGTCCACTAATTTAGTCTCCAGTTTGTACGCAAAATGGAATTGGCACATGATAACTTCAGTAATCTTGTGTAACGACTTGCCGTCAATCATGTTTCTTGGCTATGTTTTAAATTTATCTGAATTATGGATATCTCAATTTTGGAGTGAAACTCTTCAAAATGTGCGTGCCTATTTTCCAGATTCAACAGTAATGAAAAGATTGAGACATATCTGCCTGTGTCTAATGGCTCAATTCATATCCTTTAGTGTGTTTTAGAGCCTTGACTGGATATTAGTTTGATCCTCGCTTTATCTGCCTGTCACTGGGCTTTTATGCAGCCCTCATCGTTCATCTGAGCGAGGCTTTCCTTCGTTTTTTAATTGCATGTAACTCTGCAGGTAGCATACTAATGGCTTCTGTGTGGTAAAGAGTTCAGCTTTTCCTTTCAACCTCCCTTTTTCATTTCAGATAACAGACGCAGTAAACGAACACGACTGATGGTTTTTGGAAATGGAAGCTGTTAATTTAGGGACAAAGCAGCTGGTTAGAGAAAATGAGAAAGGACATTAACTAAAAACACCAAATGATGTTACGTGTCCCCGTTTAGATGCTTAATGACAAAACCTGCACAGCAGGTACTGTCTGAGTATCTGATTATTGAAAATTAATCAACATTCTTCAATTTTGTTAAGCACTTTGATCATAATGTGTTGGTGCGTTTTTGTTTTTTTTTTGTTATCAGTGTGAGATATCAATCAAGGGGTTCTTGGTTTTCAGTTTTTTAATCGAGGGCACTGACGCTCATGAAAAGCAACAATGATCCAAAGCAAGATTGTTCATATTGTGTTGAGTCACATCAAAGATGCTGCGGTTCCAGTTTATTAGTGTGGCAGGTAACTTTTATATGTTTGCAGTGTGACCTGTCTTCATTTTTTAAGCTTGTGGTTTATTCCCACTAAGGCCACACATCTACCTGCTGGACAGGTAGGAAACAAAGAGCGGAAGTTAAAAAGAAAAAAAGAAGCCCTTTCCCGATGAATTACAGAGCAGCGTCACTGAACTGCTTCCTTGCTGCCTCTTTTGTCTCATGTTTAAGTGCTTGTTTGTTAACTTGCCGTCTGTGTTGAGGATTTGACTTGATGTCCAGGCTGGTTTATTATAGTGTGTCTTGTAAGAGGCTTACAGAACCAGCCAATTAGTTGCTTCATGTCTTTTGTTTATGGCTTCGGTGTAATCCTGTCAAAGAAACAGAGAGGAATGGGCTTTTTTTTGTCTCTATTGCTTTAGGTGTGTTTTGACCACTAGGGAGCACTGCACCTATGACTAAATTAATTCACTCCCTCACATAACAACAACAACCAGAAAGTATGAAACTATTTTTTAATTTCTTTTAAAAAAAAAAAATATTATCCCTGCTGTGAAAAATTGAGTTTTTTCTCAGCAGGTCATTGCTGTACAGAGATAATGTGATGAGCGTGGGTTCTCATACTTTGTGACATTTTCCCCACGGCATTTGTAATTGACTGCAGAAACAAATAAGTTGTCAGAGACTGTAATTGGTTATTCAGTGAAACCAGTCAGCGGCAGCAGCTTTAATATGGAAAAAACGGTTTGAGGGAGCAACAGGGCAGAACCACAAAACCTCTCTCTGTAAGGGACAATCAGCAGACGCGAGTCAAGAAAATGAACTTCCTTCCCGATCATGATAGGCCTGTCCACAAGACGAGTGTGTCCATCAGGTGAACCCTGCGTAGCCTTAAATCTTAACGATGAAATGCACTAGAGTAGAACCCAGCATCTTCTCAGGAGAGAGGGAAGAGCTTTTATACCTCTGCTTTCAAACGAAGGAAATGTTTGTATCATGAAAATGGTACAGGATTGTTTCATTATCAATTATGTAAAAAAAAAAAGGGCAAAGAGAAATGTGTAAATATGATTTATGTATAAAACAAATCAAATGTAAAAAAAAATAATTGTTTCTTTTGTGATTTATTGCAACATTTTGTAATAATGTTTTATTTATGTTTTATCTTCACCTTCTGGGTGATAAACAATGTAAAGTCATATTTCTCTCATAAATAAAAAAAATCATAATGGACGTTTTGCGTGTTGTTGCTCTTGCCACGTGTCTCAAATGAGTTGCTGTACAAATTACCTGCAATATGACAAAGTTTGTGACATGATGGATTAATTATGAATATAATAAAATGATTTTTTCCCATACATTCACCACATCTATATCAATGATAAAAAGTTTGATCATTATATTAGGTAAATGGTGAAATACGGTTACAGTAGTAGAGTTGTGAGTTTGAAAGACAGGAAAATAGAAATAAAATTGAATTAAATTCTAACTATATAAACTTAAGTTTATCAGTTTATATGTTTATTTTTATATATATATTTATTTCAGTTCAGTTATATATTTCAGTTCAGAGAGTCAGGAACAGTAAATCATGTAAGTACTTCATATAAAAGCATTTTGTATGACCTCCACAGACACAGATCAGATGGTTCTCACTTCAAATGATTACTATTTCTACATATATAATACATACATATATTTATATATATGTGTGTGTGTGTGTGTGGGTAGACATGATTGTAGCCCTTATTTCCCAACACTTACGGGTCACTGCAGTCAGCACAGAAGACTTAATTCAAAACTTCTAAGTGCTGCTTTTTAATAAGAATTTTTGGACTAAGAGATCAAAGTTTTGAAACATTCTTGGAGGTTTTATTCATACCGGTTGTGGTAACAAAACAGAAGTGGCAATGTGAAGGAGTTTATCATGACAGTTGATACTCTGCTTCATTAGTGCATAGATCCATATTCCCAAACAAAGTTACAAATAATAAAATTACCTCAAAACCAAAAGAAGAGCAATTTTCCTTTGGGTTCCTCCTCTTTCCTCTGTTCTGCTCTGTGTTTTGATCCTGTCTATAGAAGTTGGGCACCTTTCATCTCAGGCACTTTATCACAGCAAAAACAATTTTTCCCTTTTTTGTTTTCAGAGGCAATTAAATTGCTATCACTAAATTCTAGTCATGGTTTGATTTCCTGTTTCCATTAGTTATGTTACTTCTGTTTGAGCACCGCCACCAGAGGAAAAACTGACAACGATCTTGATGGATTGACAGCCATGCAGGCACATAGCAGCATTTGTACCTCCTGATAAATAAAGAAGCAGCTGGTTTAATCTCTCCATGGTCTCTATGCTGCAGACAGCACTCTGTCTGCTCAGCCCTGCAGTGTTCTGCCTCTGGGAACCTTGACTGTGAAGAATCATCAGTGTTTTTTTTTCCTTAACTGCACGATCTTGTACATACACTACCTGTTTCATCACCATCCCATCTCTCCCCATTTCTCCCTAGATCAAACTCATCGAATGAACCACAGGATCCCTCTCCATCACTTTCTGAAAAAAAAAATTCCATTCTGTGTTTTCCACATCCGACAGATAGTATAAACCACAGAGACAAAACATCAACATATAACCGCAAAAAGGAAGTCAGTACCTTGATGTGGTCAGTTCTGTTTTTCAAAGGAAACACTAAAAATTCCCCCATCTCTTTTTAGATTATTCTTACCAAACCAGAGTTGTGTAGCAGGAAGTTTGTTCATGAGATACAACTAGAGAACCTCAGCTGCCTCTGGTTGTCATGGTGACAGTGATGCCAAGGATCATGAAGCAAGCAGCTGCTGCAGAACGAGACATCTGAAACACAGAGAGGGAAAGAGGTGGAGAGCTGAAATGAAATTATGACTATATAATTTTTTTCCAAATTAAAAATTTCAGCATATTGTGGAAGAATAAAAGACTGCTATGTTTGAGTCTTTAAAGACTGAGAGATCCATGACAAACTGTTCATGGTACATTCTTTGATTTACTAATCATCTGTCTTAGATGAGATAAGTTTGACATTGTTTAACTAATTATTGTCATATCTTAATTGACTAATCTGTCTGATAGTTATAATGCAGCTCTAAATTGAAGTGTGATGGAAACAGTGACAGTGAGTGACAGTCCTACAGCAGTCAACTTCATTAAAGCATCAGCACTTCCCCAAGGACTCATCTCTTATAGTAAAAAGCTTTCACTTTAAGATCTGAACTACATCTGAACTTCAATTTAGATTACTCTCCTGGACATAAATGCAGTGTAAAAGTAGTTAAGTATGATAAGAAACACCAAAAATAAAAACATTTTACTTCACATAAAAGTCCGGCATCCAAAAATGTTGTGAAACTTCGAGTTAAAAAAATGTTTTTGGCCTCTTGGGTGCAGCAACAAGCTGTAAACATCACTCTGATATAGTATCACTTTTTACATATTATCAAGTTGATATGTTAGCCACAGTTTCCTATTTACCCATCCATACAGAGCAGCTTTTAAAGGTAAATCTAGCATTTATTGTCCTTTAGCTCTGTTTTTGGTTGTCACAAACACCTGAGGTAAATATCTGCTTCTTTGTCTGCTAAATGCTCCACTATTTCCACTAGCTAGTCACTAACTTTGGTGTTGAACAGTTAATGTATAGTGGGTTTGTGAGAGGTTATGCACCGAAAAAGCATTGACTTAAAAACAATGCCACAATGAAACATCACAACAATAAAGTTGCAGGACGGAAAACCAAAACAATGAGCTGAAAGACACTTGAAAATTCCTTGTGGGTTCATCAACACAACTGATGCCTTTCACAATCACACAACAGTCACTTGATATTATGGATTATATATCAGCTTTAAGGAAAAGCACAGAAGTATTGTCCACAAAATGTCCTGAAAATATGAAAAGTGAAAGTACTCATGCAAAATATCCTATTTCATGATGTTATACTATTAAGTATATTATTTTTTATTCTTACTGGTGAATGTGTAAGCATGATATAAATGTTGCAGCTGGTTGGAGTGGCAACAGCTGTACTCATAGTTTTACTGGTAGGTAGTTTAACAATCACTTATATTTTGGTAAGCTTAATCTACAGAGTAACTAGTATTAACTGTTACACTGATCACTGTCAAATGCTTTGGAGTAAAAAGTTCAATACTATATATATATATATATATATATATATATATATATATATATATAGTACTTCATTAAATGTACTTACTTACTTCAATGCATCAGTTCGTTCAAAGTCTGAGTTCAGAATCTGACTTAACAGGACAATATTAGGTCTTTTTCCACTCTGATATTTTTGATGAGATCACATTGATACTAAGCTAGTTGCATGTTTATTTGTTTGTCTATGTACTGAAACTATTTGTTATATGTGTCAAAGAATTTAAATTGAATTATGTACAGGTAGTGTTGGTATAAAGTGGTAGATATCAGTAATACCTCCTCTCTCCACTGCCTCTCTGGCCTCCTCTTCTCCTGGTCTCACTAAAGCTATTTCATCTACTTTGGGAAGGATGGACTCCAAGTGTGTGTTCTCATATTAGTCAGACTCCTATGGCAGGTTACTGTCGATTGCTCATGAACACTTTGTTGTCTGGGGATTTTTTTTCCCCATCTGAGGGCAAAAAGTAAATACACAAAAATGAACTGACCATTATTTTCATGGTCTGGAATAGATGCTCTGAGCTGTGACTCGTCTCCTGTTTTCAGACACACAGATTCAAAGTCCAAAGACACTGTGTTGGTCTCATGAAATGCTGTTCATTGGCTTTGTTCAATGTGAAAAAGGATAAAGGTATTTTATATATAGTAAAGTGAGTAAATTGTCTTACTGATGTATTCTAGAAGAAAATCTAACCCAAAAAAGATGAATTAAAATCCTCATTTAGTCTCAAAGTTCAGAACTTTACCTACACAAGGGTGTCATGTGTAGACATCAGGTATAGTGGCTCCAGCACTCCATGACCCTGAATAGGAATAAGAAAATGAATAATGAATAATATTAGCTGAGTAGGCTCCTTCACCTCACACATTGCTTCCTTTTTAGGAGTCATAAGATGAAAAGTTCAAGAACAAAGAGCCGAAGTTTAGGATCAGCAGCCGAGCCCATATGCAGTAACTGTGGCACAGCTGCAATGAACCCGAGTACATTCTCCCAGTGGATATTTACAGAATGCTGAGTAGATATTATTCCAGTCCTCCTGGAGGTTTGAAGGAAATCACGGCTGCAAGCAGTATCTGTACCACAGTGGGGAGAGTGGTTATGGCTGCAGCAGGGATGGAGGGCGGGGAGAGACGATGCCAGGTCCTCCATCTTGCTCAGAGATGTGAGGATGATTTAGGAGGCCTGTCTTTGCCAGGGTGTCGAGAGAGGGAGCGGGGCCGAGCAATCCTATTACTCCTCAATGACCCTGCCTTAATGCACACACAAACACACACACACACACACACACACACACACACACACACACACACACACACACACACACACACACACACACACACACATTTCCAATGGCTATAAAGATCAGGCAGTGTTCAGGAAGTCACCACCATACTTAAACACTGCACTGTAGTCAAAAACCAGCAGAAAGAGTATTCTTAGAAACCTTAATGCAAAGACTCACAATACAACAGGCTAATATACTGTTTACTCTCAAAGACAATTATGTGCCGATCTTGCATTGCTTACTATTACAGCTTATTCAAAATCATAGCACCAATGGTTATGTGAATGCAATGTATACTGTGTATATTATAACAAGTATACATCCATTCCAGTAGTTCTGTGAAGCTGTACTTAGCATTAAATCACCTCTGTGTTTTAAGCAATTATGCATACCCATGTATGTCCATATGTATGCGAACGTACATGGGCATGTTCACTTGTGCGTTATCTTTTATACCTGTCTGGATGGGGGGTATAACATATGTTCTCATTAAGAAGCTGTGTCACATTTGGTAAACCGCAATGTAGGCTTACAGAAAACAGAAAAATCAGGAAACAGAATCAGTTTCACTGTTGACATCTGTAAAAGACACAAAAAAGAATTTGTATTCATCAACATAAAAGGATGGGACAATGGCAAGATGATATTAAGTGACTTGAAGAGGGTTTCAGTTTCCCATGCTCTGCTAGAGGATCACTTGGTATTCTACAATAAAATGTAAGTCCAAACTCTTAAAGACAAAATTTGAAGAAAAAAAAAACTCCCATGTATTTCATGACTAGAGAAAGATAGAAATGAAATGGCACTTGAAAAAGAGGCCGTGCGGAAAGAGCAAACGGAAATTAACAAGAGTTCAATTTGCATGGAAATTGTGTTATCGAGGCTCGTCTGCAAAGTACGGTGGGTAAGTACAAGTGTTTTTTCATCACAAATTACAGACACGGTAGATATGAATGAAAAATAAAATCACTACTAATCTCCACAATTATTGTAAATCACTTCATGTCTCCACTCAGCATTTGTCCTGTACAAACAGGACTTAAGTATCTCTTTACCACATTTAAGAAACATTACTTGGCCCTGTAGCTCAGTAAATCACAGATTCACTTAAGAACAATGTGTTATGGACAGACTACCATTATCAGTAATAGTGGGTACTTTGATTTGGTTACTTTTACTTTGATGTACAGTTAAAACAGACCTATGAGCCTTTTAATTAAAATGTAGTGTTATCTTGTTGGTTCGGTACTTTAATGAGGATTTAAAGTCCTTAGCTGGGAGAGCTGGGGCAAGATGGCCGCAGAGTGACTAAGCCAACTTGAGCTAACGTCTGTTTGTCTGTCCCTCTGAATTAGTTAAAGGTGTCTGTGTTTGGCAAAAGGACACATTATTTCTATTTTTGCCAACTCCCAAGCAAAGTTGCCAAACAATAAATCAATTCATCAATAAGATGAAAATCTTAACAGTATAACAGTCTGTCTAATAGAAGTGACAGTCAAAGGCCTAACCTGATAAAGCTATTCACTTTCAGTAAAGAATCTTCGACTTGCTTGTGAAAAGAAAGATCTGATCTATAGCGGGAACTGCATCTTCATATACCCGGATTACAGCGCTGACCTGACAAAGAGATGTCGGTCCTTCAATCCAGGTAAACTAAAGCACTATCTCTATTATCCCTGCACACTGGGTAAATGGGCTGATGGCAATGGGCACATATTCAGTGCCTGTGAACTCTCAAGCATAAGTCCCTGCTGAGGCTACTGGCTAATTTTAGCCAGCAATCTATCACAAAGTTTATGATATTTCCCACTATGAACCATGACAACACTCCTTCGAGATAGTTGATGACTTTTGAAACTTCAACTGTTGAAATAACTCTTTTTCTGTTATTTTTGCTGCCAGCGTTAGGATGTTTACATCCAGCAAGTTTACTTGTATGGTTTGTCGTAAAAAGTCATACTGGCTGTACTATGATGAAATATATACTTGTTCTCGTCCTTTTTAGGTAGATTATACTTTTCTCCAGTTAACGATTTTCTCTTTCACTCTTCTCATTCTCTCATCTTGCCTGTGTGCCCAGCTGTAACTGATTATGTATTTGGTATCTTCATGTTTTACAACTTCTTTTTCTGGGTCTACTTCGCTTTCCTATGTTTGGTTAGTGATAATATCTTTTTAAACTTTATGTTAAACTCAATGATGTTAAAGGACTTTATCAGAATCTTGGATCACTAACAGAATATCTAACAATGAAATTAATCTTACAAATGTATGCCCTGTACAGAGTCAACAGAGGCAATAGGGATGATGGTGTAGCCACATACGTGTCCTCTAATCTGGTTTCTGAGTTAATTGTCCCTGATATTGAGCCTTTACATTTTGTGTGTGTTTTGGTAAAGGTAACTGCATGAGAATTAGTATGTAACTTTTGGAAACATTTATAGACCTCAACTCATTTTACCAATATTGGATTATGTTGACATTGTACATCAGGCTGCATCCAAAACTAATCTTATTCCTCAATAATTTATAATACACTATGCAAATTTGCTTTTGGTTGACCTTTCATAACTCATCATTGTACAATGTATGAAACTCTTAATTAGCCCTCTCACATCATAAGAAGACAGCGATATTGGCTGCAGTTTATTTTTAAATGTATTTCAATCACTCTCAATATTTAAAATAGTTCATTGTACCTTTCTCCTCCAATTATCAAATGAAGCACTCTATACAGCTCTTTTTTCTGTTCCTGTAGTCTCTAAGTCTATAGCTAAGAAAGCCTTTATGTTTAAAGCTCCATCTGACTGGAGTAATTTACCAGTAAATATTCAACCCATGTCATCTTTCCACTCATTTAAAAGTACAATATGTAATTTCAGCTGCTAGGGGTCTCTCAATCAAAACAATAACAAAAGAGTGTGATGATGGTGTGAAGTAGCGTGGGATCATAGGAGCTGTTGTCTTCATTGTTAAACAACCAGCTTCTCCGGGATAGGATTACTCCAGTGCTCATTGTTCAGGATGTTTTTACCAGGAGCTGAATTATCCGCAGAGGTCTCCTCCTCTACAAAACTAACAGATCTAGTGATTAAAACAGGTAAAGACACTGAATAAAGCAGAAAGAGGACGTTCGGGAGGGGCTGCTAGCCAAGCTGCTGCTAATGTTTGCTCAGCTTGTTTCTTAAGATCCAGACATTCAATGACTAAAATCCTTCATCTGGTTAAAAGATACAGTTAGAATGACCATGATCCAAAAGGTTTATCATAAAAATGTGGCTTAAACTGACTGAAAAGTCAATTTATTATTTCACCATCCTGTTGTCATTGGGTCAATTTTGACATTTTCTGTGGTTAAGGTTACTTATTTGTCTGGGTTGGACAATTGTTGGAAACATTTGGGATAATGAAAGTACACAACAAAACATACATATGTATAGTTGTTTTTAGACATTTTTAATGCAGAATAGTTGCATATTAATCTTTAGAAATGCCCTGTCTCCTTATAATGGAATCACTTGTACATGTCCATAATAACACCTCTGTAATTATGTTTTATATTATGTATTTATGTATGTATTGTATTATGTATTACTTCATGCTATCACCAACATTTATACTTTAGTATGAATTAATGATCCACTTATATGTACTGTTTTTTCTTCTTTTGTCTGTAACACTTTATTTACACTTTTAACACATTTAATTATCTTGTATTTAATTTGCCTTCTGTTAAATGCTTTGTCTAATTGTGTTTAGACTGTATTATTGTCATTTAGGACCCCTCGAAAACAAGATGATACATCTCAAGTGGTTATTCCAAAAAAAGAATTTCCAATAAAGTCATCTCCTTCTTTCAGGCAACAAACTTGTGGAGGTTAAGACTAGTAAACTAGAGCACTGTCACAAACTCATGGGGACCACCCCCAGACATTTAATACACACACTCACATAAAGTAGGCTACACTAAAATATAAACAGAGACTCTCACAGAAACACATATGAACCTAAAAATATGCAGACTCATACATATACACATGCTCAGATTGTCTGGGGATCTCCTGTTTGCTTGTCAGTGTAGTCTGTTGCCGGGGTAAGGGTCAGCCTGTCTTGTTTAAAGCAGCCCTTGATGACCTCAGTGTTGCTTATTGGACTGTGATCAGTGTGTTTGCCTGTCACCTTGACTCCCTGCAGGTTTCTCCAATCTACTCTTATAAAATTCGGAGCAGCCCAGTGCTACCATGGTATACTGGCACCCACTGAGAGGCTACATTGGGGCAACAAGTGGTTATGTGCCTTGCTCAAGGATACATAAGCAGCAGCCGCTAAGAGAGGAGAGTAAATATTAGATGTCCTAAAAGGGAAACTATACAAAAGAGTCAGGGAGTTAAAGGATACATAGCCATTTCCCCTCTTTTAAAGTTCTCACACACATACTTTGTGAAGACAAAATTGCCTAATCTAACTTAAAAACTCTGGGTGGGGGTTACATCCTTCAAGTTGACAAAAGTGCAGAAGCATTCACCCCTAGGACATTTGTGCTGATCTGATTGGCAAGATGGAGGAAATGTCAGCCAGACTCTCAAAGGGCAGTGATAACTTCTCTTCCTTTGATCTTCATTATATTCTCAACCATTTCAAACTTAGAATACAGGTCTTGAAAAATACTGTGATACTTATACTCATGATGGTTCAGGACTATTAGGTAAGGGCAAACACTACGACAGGTTACGTTGTTCTGTTATATATATCTATATATGTTATATATAGATATATATACATACCCATGCTTCTGTATGCATTTCCCCCAGTGAAAATACTGCCTGCTCCATGCCAGCAGGGTCCGTCCCTGATCCTGGTGGCCCCTTGGTGGCCAGCGAAATCATGGTATGCCGAGATAATCAGTCTGCTGGTGGCAAGGCCCTGGCAGCTTCCTCTCCACCGGGACTTCCTCTATCAAGTGGGAGGAGAGGTGATTCTGGAGTCTAACCTCCAGCAATCTAGTGCATCATAGACCCAGCAGAAAGGACAGAGTGAGCCACCAAAGGGGCAGTCACATCCAGATGGTAAAACCAAACAAAAATGTGTGGTGATGACCAACAGACGACCTACTCACAGATACCCCCTCAAACGAAGCCCATGATGTTGCCAAGCCACTGGCTGAATGTGTCCTTGCACCGTGAGGAAACTGAATACCTCTGCTGTAGCTAGGGAGATAGCCTCTACAATCCAACGAGAAAGCCATTGTTTAGACAGGGCTTCGCCCCTAGCAAAACAGACAAACAACTGGTCACATAAACGCACACTTTGGGTATGGTCTATGTAGGTATGTAGCACACCCACAAGACACAGGGAATGCAAACTCCTCTGCTCTTTGGATGCCAAAGGGGGGTACAAAAGCTCAAGAGCTCAAAAGCCTTAGAGCTATAGGCTGTAGGTATGATCTTAGGCAAATACGCCACATTCTAACACAGTGTAACCTTCGAGCCATCTGAAGTGAAAAGGGAGGCAGAGATAAAGCATGAAGCCCACCCGCTTAGCAGAGGTCAAAGCAAGAAGCAATGCAGGTTTGTATTAAAGAAATTTCCCATCTGAAGACTCAATGGACTCAAACAGAGGACCACAAAGATCCTCAAGCACAAAAGCTAAGGCCTCAGCTGGTGGACTTCCTTTAAGAAACATATGGCAAGAGAGTGAGCACCTAACATCACTCCGGCAAAGCTAGCATAACAGGCAGATATAGCTGCCATATAAACCTTAATTGTGGAAAATGAGAGACCCTTATCTAGCAGCACTATATTATGAGTATGTGAATATGTTCTATTTACAATATCCACAATAGAACACTGAAATGGGAGTACATTTCGTTCCTGACACCACAGCTCAAACACCAGCCATTTATAGGCATGCAGGCATCCAGTACATGATGCCTTCACACTTTGAATCATTGCCACCACACTTGGGGGCAGACCCTTAGTTATTAAATTGGACTTCTGAACAGGTAAGCATGCAGCTGCCACTGTTCTGGGCACGGATGAATCACTTCTCCTCCCACTTGATAGAGGAAGTCCCTGTGGAGAGGAAACTGCCAGGGCCTCGCCACCAGCAGACTGATTATCTCGGCATACCATGATTTCACTGGCCACCAAGGGGCCACCAGTATCAGGGATGAATCCTGCTGGCATTGAGCAGGCAGTATTTTCACTGGGGGAAATGCATACAGGAGCATGTTGGGCCATGGGTACACTAGCACATCCATTCCCAGAAACTGTTTTAACAGGGGAAGAGAACAGGTGTGAAGCTTGTACTGTACTGACATCCAGACCCCTCTCACTGGGGTCTGGACGGCCAGAACAGGACAGACAGTTTTGGCAGAGCTTCAGTTACATTGCCATTCAAAGTTTTTAAACAAAACCCAGTGAATAAATGTTGATGAAGAAATAATAATTTAAACAGTTTTGCATTAAGCTTTACAAGAATACATTAGCAAAAATCAAGGTTTTCTTGCTTTATTCTTAGTCATTACAGCAACGGTTTAGGAAATACAACATCATATTTGGATTCTAACATTTAATATAGTATTGTAGGATGAGAGAGTGCACAGACAAAACTGGTATAAATAATATAATAAGCTTATGAAAAATACAAGCTTATGATGAAAAAGTCAGAGGTCAATTAAAAAAAACCCACAAAGAAATAACCATGCTTAAAACATGCTTTGGCTCCCTCATAGTGACAGATGCTCATCCACTTCTCAATGTGAAAGCTACATCGTCTATATGCATATGTCTTTCTATTACTGCCAAGTCAAACTGGCTCCATGTGCTAACAAATGTACAAATGTTTAGCCTTCCCAAACCTGTGTCCCTCCAGTAATTAGTGTGATATCTTTTTTACATTCACCACCTAATACAACAGTGCAGCCAGGACTCACAGCTCCCATTGCCAGAGCAGGACTTAGAAGTTGCTCATTTTGCCATTAAATGGAGCTAACAAGGTCCGTTGGGATCAAGCCGGTACAGCAATTGATGTCAGTTTAGAATAGTTAAGGAGCGCTGATAATGCTCACAGGAATGTCCCAGTGGCCCAGTGCTCTTGTTTTTTTCCACACTGGAGCTGATAGGAGCAGCACTGGACTCCATAGACCCATGAGCTTTCTCTTCACCTCTTAAAAGAAAATGGCTTTTAATGGACTGGTGTCCTAAAATCGTTACCACTTCATCTGCTAATAGATTCTCTTTGAAGCTGGCAAGTTATTCTACAAGGAGACATTACACTGGTGCAAGTTACTGTCTTGCTAATCAGTATGCATGCAGAGTGTTTGATTTAACCAATTGATTTAAGCAGTGATTAGCCTGTAGTTTTGACTGAAGCCACTGTAGTATATTATGACCATAGAAAAACAAAGGAATGTTAATACTTAAAGCCGTTTTTCTTCTCGCTGTCTCTTCAAGCTTGTTGCATGAAAGAAATTTGCATCCGATTACGCTTACCTCAGAGTTTTGATCTTGGAGTGTTCCTTGAAGCCACAATCCTCTGGGCACATGCAGGCATGAACTAGCATTTGTCAGATACTTCTCTGAGCTCATTGCTAGGGAAATGGGTCAGTAGCAGAGTGTAATTAAGTTCACTGCATGGAAAGTAGGCTCTGGCAGGAGGTGGTGGGGATATAGAATACATTATTCTTGTTTTTTTTTGTTTTTTTTAAAAGACCCTTTGAAACTCCCTGGCACTCTGTCTGCCACAGTTGAATATTTAAATGATCCTGGTCTTGAGTTAACATGCAGTACACTCTGGGCAGAACAGAGCAATCTAGAGATTAGAGAAGCAAATTTGTGTGCGGGTCATTGGTGTGAATCCCAGATGGTTTGGAGAAACCCTTTAAGCTGGGAAAGCAAACAGACACATTTGCTTTGTGGATGACAGCAACAGCCTGTGGTTGCACTGGGCATCTACTGGCGTGAATGTGTGTGGAAGTGTAGCGTGTGGAAGCATGAAGCGGGGCGATGCTGACAAACAACATGGAGCTCAGCTGACTCTGCCTGCATAATTACAGCCCGCTCTAAAAAAGAATCTGAGAGCAATGCTGCTGCAGCGGCTTATCTGTGTCTCTCTATGTCGCATCTACTCCTAAGTGTACCATCTGTTTTTGCATTGAGACTGGCTGAACTGTGACACTGAGTCTCAGTAAACTTGTGCGCTTCTGCTCCCACTCAGCAGGTCACACTGCTGCAAGCAGATGCCTTTTTTCAGTCTTTGGTATGTTACACTGTAGCAACTCTCCAGATTTTCAGCCCATACAGAGCACTATTGTCTTTTTAAAATATTAATATTCATTGCTGCTTGTTATTGCAACTGAGACCCATTAAACTTCAATTACACATCATTTGAATCCCCATGGGGGCCTGTGTGGGTGTTTTTTAACAAAACGAAAATCACTTCCTATTTAGATTACATTGAGAAAAATCTTTGTTTTGTCACCGGGTGTAGTTAATTGCTGAGTTGTAAAGGAAATGGCAACAGATTACTGCAGAGACCTTCTGTTCCCCTGCAGACTGCAGGGAAGTTGGATGGCGTCCACGTGAACCTGCTGACTGGAACGAACGTACGGAGGAGAGGCAGCACTCCTCTTTCAGCCGGGGAGGAGGAGGTGAAGGAGAATAGAGAAGTCATCTGTTAGATTCTGGTAGCATTGTTGGTTTCACAGGAACAAGTACTGTGGGAAAGAAACAACTGTAGTATAAAAAGCAAGTGTGTACATAGCAAAGAAATCCCCTTGATCTTTTTATTCTTTTAGGATTTTTTTTACCAGTTTGTTTTCAGCACTTTGGTTTTACCTGGTTATTGTTATGCAGTTAATGTAATGGATTTTAGATGATATGATTATAAATATATAATAATAAAAGTAATGTAGGGCTTTGTTTTTGGAGTATTTCATCTTAAGTCATCACAACATCACAACACAGCAATGACTTAACCTTGACAATAGAGTTGCAGTTGTGTAACTTTGTAGCCCTTATATTGTAATGATTCTGAAACTGTATACTTAAAGTAGTTTAGGATGTTTATTTGGCTCAAATACGGAACTTTTAATACCTTTAATTTCACAAAAATAAGCACAGATAGGTCTGTGTGTGACAATTTCAGTGACTTTCTAAAACTGACAATTCAGACATTCACACCTACTTCCACAAAGATTGGACAGCTGTGAGGAGGTGAGAAAGGAAATCATGTCACTGTAGTTTTAGAGATAATCCTTTGTATATATAAAGTATCAAAGATTCAATCATTTTAAATATTTAAGAGCTGCAGCTGTACAGTATCCTGAGGAAATTATGTTAACCAGATCAATATCCCCCTTTAAATATCCTCTGGAAAACACACTTCTATAGATGTGCATTCATCTATTTTTTTTTCTTTTAATCACGCAACACTGCTGCTCAACAAAGTATTTATGATAAACCAGTTTAACAAAAATAAGAGTCAGATTTGCAATATGCATGAAGAAAAATTGTTATCAGAAATGTTCATATCTTCACCACATGATTGATTGAGATGATCCTATGCAACAGAACATGGTGAGCTGCAGACATGTCTCCTCTATTAGCACCTGATAAGGTAGGTAGTCACAGAGATACATATAACCATCCAATGGGAAAATAATGTCAGCATTTCTTCCTTAGAGAAAATTTTCAAAGTCTTCATGGGTGAAATGGAAAACAGGCTCTCCTGCAGGATACTATATACCTCTGCTCACTGCAGAACGAGAAGAGACACATAGTGACAACATCTGACTCATGTGCTTGTTTACAGCACAGAACATTATTATAATTTATTATCCATATCTGCAGCACATATGCAATTCACACATGTACACATACAAATATACACTGACTATTCACTAAAACTATGGTTGCATTTCTGTTTTTGTTTTATTAATTACCAACAGTGGTTGAATATTTTTTTCAACATCAAGGTTAACTAGTTGTATTCGAAACTGTGCACTATTACCCTCTGTAGTAGTTCATCTGAATATTATGGAAAGTTTGAGGTTGAGTATATGCTTTGAATTCAGAGATAGCTAAAAACATATAATCTTCAAATGTGCCCTATGTTTTTGTTTTCATTTTCTACTTCATACTGCACATATTTCACATTTTTAGGGCATCTTACTGGTAGAACTCTATATATTATTTACATTAATTTGCTTGTTCTGTATTCAGCGACCATAGCTGCTACAACCTCCTAATGACCTTTATGACTCATTATGATTCAGTTTCATCACACCACATCATGTGATCTCTCTCTCTTTCTTTCCTCTTCTAATATTCAAAATTATTGAGCTGTTTAAATGTTATCTCTACATCTTTTTTGTTCTTTCATAATTAATAACAGATGTCTTACATGTGAATAGAAGTGGTCAATGCAAAAGAAACAAGCTCATCATCAATTAGCACAAGACAACTTTCAAATACATCAAGGTTGCATCACTCATACTCATCAGCAGAGAACAGATGGGTGATATGAGACCATCCTTTATGAGTGGACACTTTCCAGAAATCACTTTTAAATTCTACCTTGAAAGATCAATATGTCCTGTAGATTTTAAAGGCAGTTCAAAATAAATTCCCTACAGGCCAAATATATAGGTATTTATATCATAGGAGACGTTGTCAGCATCATAAAACAGCCCTGCAGTAACACCGGCTATTCTAGTGAGTAATGTAGGACGAACTGATCACAACAGAGTTGTCATGATAATTTTATTCCATTTTACATTTTAAGCTAATGCTTAATATAAAGGTAGCATAGGGAAGCTAAGTGGGAATAAAAAGTTCTGCTTCTTGATACTTGTTTGCATTGCCTGCAAACGAAATGCAATTTCCAAAAATTTAAAAAACTGCCTTTTTATACATAACTTGCTTTCATAGATTGTCTGTACCAGTGGTTCTCAAACTTTTTCACCTCAAGGACCGCTAAACTGACACAAATTAGACCACAGACCCCCAAATGATAAGATTTAGTCTCAGGGTACTCTATCTGATAAGATTTTTGCCTTTAGAAGTTTTTATACATAAAGTATATGAAACCCATGGCCAAAATAGTAGTACATTCTATCATTGTGTTACTTATGGTGAAAACAAATGATTCCCCTTTTTGCTGGGAACCCCCTGGAACCCCCTCAAGCACCCCTGGGGTCCCCGGACCCCACTTTGAGAATGACTGCTCTATACTGTATTCTCTCTCCAAAGGCTGTTACTGCAATAACAAACTCGAAACACTTGGGAGCTGTTTGAAAGAAGCAAGGAGCAGACTCTTTGCCTGGGGTTGTTGGCCTGGGTCTGTCATGTTTGTACAGATAGACTCAAGCATGAATGCTGGGGACATATGCTCTGCCCAGTTCAACCATATGCCCATTCTGTTGCTGCTGTTTCCCAACAAAATGCATCACTTTAGCACAACAAGTCTGTGTCTGGCATTCCTGTTTAGAGTCCTATTAATGTGGACAGTTGCTATGTAAGAAACAGAGCCTGGGAGGCAGAGGCTAAAGGAAAAAATCACCTTACATCAGAATGAACATTGCGCTATTCTAATGATTTTAGATGGCGCAGTCATGATCGACTAACATAAAATGTCTCTGATTTTGGAGATCAGAACATAAAGACATTAAGTGGTGAATTTATATTCTGTAATTTACACTGAATTCCTAACAGACTTGTTGCCCAGCCAAGTTTTTATTTGCGACATCCTATCCAACTGAGCTTATATATGAGCTATATAACACTTGCTTCCAGTTCTGAATTAGAAAATGTCCCGATATCCCAGTAAAATCTCATCACAACTGTCCTCACAGTTGATCCATTATTCATTGTCTACGGATCAGCTTCAGCATTTGTCTCTAGATGACCTGTCAGCATAGTCTGTCTCTCTGCTGCTCAGCTTTAGCAGAGACAATAACATATAAATCTTGTCTAAGGCAGGATTTTGTCACTAAAATGCAATAATCTGGAACTTGCTAGGGCAACTTTTCATCATAACTAAGTTGAGCTACAAGTAGACGGATAGATACTAAGTTAAATACATTAATTTAAAAATGTAGATTCAGCCTTTAAGACATCTGGAAACCCAACACAATACCTCTACCTGCATCAGCCCGTGTGTTGTTAACCCCCTGAGCCTCTGTGCTGCACACATGGATGCATTAAATTTATGAACCTTCTCCTTCCCTGCCCTCCAAATGGAAGGAGTGCTTCTCATCTCAATGGTAGACATTCACATCCCACTATCATGTAAAGCTGTCTTCTATCAAATTCAACCCTAAAAGTGAGCATGCATGAGCACTGCATGGACTGCCAAACACTTGGCACAAAACTCTTTTCATATTCTGAAGGGATGCCATTCTCTGAGCGTCCCATGGCTGTGTGCACAAATGCCCTCCCCTTGGCTTTTTGCTGTTGGATGAAGTGCCAAGGGTAATGCTCCCTTCAGGGTGTTATTGCTGTGTGAGCCAGTAGGGGGCACTGTGACTTTGTGGCAGTGCTGCGCCTGTTGATTTCCTCTTGCAGTGGCCTCAGCAACATTATATCTGTTTTCTCTCAGGAGCTTTCACGGCTGGGAGAAAATCACTGTGTTTGCTGATGATAATGCAATTAATTAAAGAGCCAATCATTTTAGCCCGGCACGTCTAAATTTGAATGGAACTTGTGACATATTGCTGTGTGTTGTGCATGCTGACGCTGGGCTGTGTCTGTGCTCATCATCAACAAACTTATTTTGTTTTTCAGTGACTGACCACCATAATGCAAATCATGTTTTCTTATTAATTTTGATATTCAAGGTGCTGCATAACAAGGCAGGAGGAAAAACAAACAAACCCAGACCCTTCCCTGTTGTCTTTCTGCAAGCTACTTTTAAATTGAATTCTATTTTGTTTCTCTTTGGGTGTATTGGTGAGGCTTAATGTATGTCTCGGTGTGTGCTGTAGCCGCGGGCAGCTCTGTAGATGAGATCCTGTTCCCCTGCTAGATAAAGGCCTCTGCTGCCATTAGTGTTTGAGCAGAGTTAGGAGGTTGCACGCAGAATGTATCGGCTTGCCAGAAAGGGAGACAGACGAGGAGGAGTAAGACAGACGAGGAGGAAGACATGCAGAGAGTAAGACAGGGATTCTAACCAGCGTCCAGGGTTTTACTGCCAGGCAGAAGGAATGAATGAAGACAGTTTGGTCCCAGATCTCCAGTAATGCCCCCTCCACTGCACTGTGTGCTCCTGTACAAGATGGATAGCATGACAACGCTGGGGTAAAAGCGAGGCAGTGTAAAGCATGTGTACACATCACAGGGAGTGTGTATGGTTACGTCTGTGTGTGTGTGTGTGTGTGTGTGTGTGTTGACAGGGTCTTTTCAAGTGATGAGGGCACTGGCGTGGGATCCAGTCAGTGAACATTATCGCATGGCTTCTGGTGAAGCTGCAATGTTTCTCTGATGTTGGAAGAGACAGAGATGGGGAGAAGGAGAGAAAGATAAAGAGAGAGAGAGGAAGAGTTGGAGATAATCAGACAACCAGGGAGAGAGAGAGAGAGAGAGAGAGAGAGAGGGGGGGGGGGGGGGGGGGGGGGGGGGGGGGTAGTTGTACCGTCAGCAGGAAATGCTGCCGGGGGGTTTCTATTTTTCTTGCCTTCCAGCTAGTGGAAAGAAAAAAAATCATGTAAGGTACTCTTGCGCAGCCTATAATATGAACTTGGTGTGTGCAATCTTTTCTTTCAGCCTGTCCACAGGGATCTGATTCTCTCTCCACTGAAGCAAAGTGCAGGCTGTTTGTAAACCATGCACAGCCAAATCTCCAGACAGGCTGTGCTGCATAACTGTATAATGTATCTCTGATTGACTGATTATCTACGAGCTAAAAATATACACTACTGCTCACTCTACAGTATTTACTCCAAGAAATCACCATTTAATCCAAAAACAACACGCTGTTTGAATGCTTCGGATGTGCAGCAGTGGTAGACAGATTGGTGGTGGAGCATGGATTCTTTGCGGGTGCATATGTGCAACACCAGCTACTTCCTGATGTTTGGGTTGCGATTGTGGTTTGTCAATCAAGGATCATGGAGCTTGTTGCCCTGGCAACTCCAACGTCAGCTCATTTGTACCGAGTCTGTGAGAGGTGTTTCTGAGAGGCACTTTCCATCAGCTGTGTGAATATTGACAGCTTGAACAAAAATAGGCTTTGAGAGAGAATGTGCAGTTCCTTCTTGCACAATAAATAAAAAAAATAAGAATGCTGTCTTGTCACAGACATCAGGCTGATGAAACAGAAAGGCCACCTAAACCATGGGTGAGTTGGCCACATGGTGTTGCACCATGCTATCATTTTCACTCATTTATGTGACCATTTTATCCAGAGTGATTTCAAATGTTTGCTAAGCCTGCCCCCCTTAGTTACTGCTGCTATGCTTGTTTCCCATTCTAGCACAGTACATATCCAGTTTACAGTTGCAACACAGTAAATATGCAGTTTACAAACACAGATTTACCATGCAAAATTGATTGTAATTTTCAAAACAATGGGTCGCTGGTCTTAGGCAGAAGTAGACAAAAGCAGACATCTTATTTCTAGCTGGCAATAGTCAGGTTTGTTGGCTAAAATGACAGCCAGCTTGGAGATTTTATAAGCTGTCACACTCACTAGCTACTTAATGAAGTCAATGTTAGCTCCATGATTTGATTGAAAATGCCCTCTGACGTTTTAATGCTTCAAGCTGAGCCATATTTTTCAGTTTGAATTATTATTAATTTTTCTTGATGACTACATACATGGTATTGTGCTCAAAGACTGAGGCTAAAGCTGTATGTCCCAAAAGTCAGCATCTTCACCACCACCACCGCATTATCCACCTAGAAGACATGGAAAGTTTTGTGAGTCCTAGTTTTATAAGGATAAAAAGAAAAAATGTGAGATCCAATTATTATTATTAACATAACACAGTTTAGCTACTTAGCTTCCTTAGATCAGCAGAGGTTAAATGTATGCTTTATTGTTCATATTTTCAAACAGAATGTCTCAGTATGTTTGGTGAATGGCACTATCTCAGATAACTGGTCTGGCAATAAATGGTTTAGTGTAAACTCCCCCAAATCCAATAAGGGGCAAGATGTTATTCTACACCATCTACAATCTATTAGTATCCAGGACTCCCTCACAGTGGGAATACTACACTGTGGATGAAGTGGCTGGACCGCAACAGTGAGACCAGCCATATAAACACTGACTGTCACACAGTGGTCAGCTGAAGGTGGTAACTGCCTATTTGGAAATTTGCTCCGACGTTTTTGGAGATGTGAGGAGTTTTTGGCACACCTCCTGGGGTCTTGGTCATTGCTTCCTGTATTAAAAGCCCTCTAGCATTTCATATATAGTCCAGCCATATGCTAGGTTTTGATTTAGTCTTGTTTAAACCTAACCTGTAAAGTATGAAATGCTCCTTGTCACACTGAAACAATGTAACATCAGGTAGTTTTTGAATGTTTTCAGCTTAGAGCAGAGACACCATGTATTATACATTCCTTGGAGAGGTCGAATGTCAGGAGTAAAAGCCTGATTCTTGTGACTCAAGTATGAATGTAAGAGAGAAGTGCTGGGGAAAGATATGCTATAAAAATATAATGATGAACCAGAGAGATATCAATGATCTTTTTTTCTGACCATTAGCTGAATATCTTATTCTCTGAATCTGAATTTCTTATTTTAACTGTGTTCTCTGTGATTTTCTTTATGAGTTAAAGGTAATTTAAGTTGCGTTCCATGTCTGTCCCAGTCCTGATTCAACTACTAGCTCGAACACTAATCCTAAAACATTTTTCTTTAGATAATTTATCATAATAAAAGCAATATATTTTTGCATTTCAATTAGTTATTTTTGTTTTAGAGAGAAATTAGGCAGACTTATACATTTATGTTCATTTTCTATTTCCTCTGGCAGTGTTGGTAATTTGCTTGCTGCCTTGGTGCATGACCGCTGAATAAATTTTGGGGGAAAAACACTGAAATGTGCTGGTGATTATTGTGGTACTGTAGAGGATGCTAATGGGACATCTATAGTTACAAGGCTCAAAGTGTGTAACACTGTCCAAACTATTAATACCGGCATCAACAAAACTATGCTATTGAGAGTAAGTATTTGGAAATGTAAAGATGTAACAATTGTCATATTCACACTGTTTACTGTGATTTAGTAAAACTGCATTTTGGCTTCATTCTCAAGAGAAATGGTTTGGAAAGAATTGGATTAGCTCTGTTTTCTCAGCTCAACTGGTTGTTTATGAAATGCAGGAGAGCAAGACAGAGCTGTGTAAGAGTGAATAAATCATTGTGAGAATTCCCTGCAATACAAAGGCTCAAAAGGGTATGACAATGGCCACAGCTCCATAATGAGACGTAATGAATGGAATCTGCGAGTAAACTGCGTGAAGAAAATAGTCACACAACAGTTTCTTCCTCTGAACAGAGCTCAGCAGTAAACATGATCCTGCTGCAGCGTAGCATCCTGGCATCCAACAGTAACATGTCTTCTAACTCAGATGTGTTCTGCAGCAGTGACACACTGTAGTGTTAGAAATACAGGCGAGTGAACAGACACGATAGCTGCCCTCTACTCCTACTGTAATGCAGCACAATCAAATGATCTTAACACAAAACTTACTGTGTCTCTGTCCAACTTTGTTCTCCAGGCTAACATTTCACTGCTAAACACAGAGGAGAGCAATTTTATTTCTTACAAATAAGTCCTCTAGGGAAATGCAGCACAGCAAGCATTCAGCATAATACTGTAAGAACCACTTGGGCATTGTTGTTTTCATTTAACATTCATGCCAATAGAATAATTGAATTTGTGAAAAAAAAAATTAATTTCAGCCAAGATGCAGGTATAGCCAAGGGCATGATTGACATTCAGCTTGTTTTGACTGAATCTAGTCCTTAGAGGCAGAATGTGTATTTATTCAGGCTGTCAAAGTAAATGCGATAATAGTGCATTAAGGCAAATTTATTTTAATGCCACACATTTTTTGACGGCATTAAAGCAGGTTCTGTTATGATGACATCTTGCCTCACATGTAGTTTAGCGGTCTGGCATTAAGTCAGATGGCAACTTGCAAGGAACAATGGATAAAGAACATGATATTTTGAATTGCAGGTCCAGCTTCAAAGCCATTTCAGATGGGTCTGTCAACAAGACCAAAGTTATTTGCAGTTACTGCCGATGTGAACTGAGAGAGAACCAGAGTCCATTTGCTAGAGAAGCACACAACTAATGCTAATGCAGGCAACCTCGTTTGCCCTGATCCACCCTGCTTTCAGCAAACAACACTATAGTGTATGAGAGAAACCCATGGTCAATCCTACAAGCAGCAAGCTTTCAACAGCAATAGCTAAATGTGTGGCTACAGCTTGCAGGCCAGTTAACATTGTGGAGGATGAGGGTCTGCATGAAATAAATCTGATCACAATGACTGCACTTGAATTACTATTGAGAGCCACCACCATACTGAAGATACACAACCTGTATGACCAAAGAGCAAAAGTATTTTTCTTTCTTATAGTCCCTTTCCACTGTTTCCTGCTCACTTTATTGTTTGTTTTATTTTGTATGATATTGTTTTTATCCCCTAGCACAAGGGGATGGGTATTTTTTGCTTTTGAGCAGGGTTGCCAGAGGTCTGGAAAGTTCTCGAATGTGATTGAAAGTTGACCTATGATACCATTTTTATACATCTGGAGTGCTGGGCCAACTTGAACTTTCTTCTCATCTATCACTCACTGCTTAGGCTACAAGCATACAGCAATTTGCTGACCGCTACTCTGTGTCATTGGCTTTTGTGCTCTTTCATAAGTTTTCGTAGCTCAAACATGCTGCCGGTCGCCTATGTAACCCTCTTTGTTTAGCCCCTCTCTTTGGTTTGAGACAGGTGACACACACAGCCTCCAGTGGCACAAGCTATCGTGAAGTATGCCAACCACAACCAGCCATTGGGAGAAAATGAACATGTGTATACTCACTGTTGATATGATTAATTATGCAATGTATTCAGATGCTGCCATTAATACATTTTTGTTTTTATTTTTTTTCGGCTTTATTGCTGAAACATGCATTACCTATTTAAGAAATACACTCATTGCACTGGAAAAAGAAAATGCAGGGTTTAGATTGAGAGCAGCAGACCTTGACACGGTCACTACTCACGGCTTCTTCTGAACACTCAGACCAGCCAGAGCAAGCGCTGCTGCAAGTGGAGTGGTGCGACCGCCCCAGGAGAAGAAGGAAGAGAGCCAGGATAAGAGCCAGGATAAGAGCTAAGCTAGCCAAGCTAAGGCAGCTAGGACCCAAGGCTGCTCCTGGCTAATGTCCAGTCATAGGAAAATGGAATTGACAAAATGGGACACAGGCTAGCCGAGCAGTGGGTAATAAGAAACTGTTGTGCCCACATCTTTACAGAAACATGCCTCCTTCGGCAAGATGAAAGAAGGCGGTTTACATCAAGGGTGCTCAAACACAGTCAAAGTTGATGGACAATGTTTCCCAGGTGCCAAAGGTTTAATGTGACGATGATGACCAGATTATCAACACTATCTTGTTTCTGCTGTTTACATTCCCCAAGATGCAAATTCAAAATGGGTATATGTATATAAATAACTGTATAAATTGTTTTATTTTATCTTATTCTATTCTAAATTTAATTATTTGTATGTTTGTTCTATGTTCGTGTACTACAATTACAATTTACATTTTGTAGCGCAACCCTGTGTTGTAAAATGACAAGGCTATTCCAGAGGAAGGGGGAATGATGGGAAAAGGTCTTTATAGTTTGGGAACATACAGGAGCTTTGTATTCTGAGAGTGTAGTGCACCCAGAATTCATGTGTCCATTATGAATACAATTCTTACAACAATCATCCCTACATTTACAATGAGAAAGTCCCTGAAATAATAACAATAATATAGGCTAAAATTGAATTTTACACAAAGCTTGCGAAACTTGACAGATGGAGTGCAAGGTAAACCACATAATAGGGTCAGAGTGGACAAAGTGCAATTATTCTTCTCTATTCTACAATATTCATACAGTATCCAACAATAAACAAGCACCAACTCAGCACCTCCATCTACCAGTGAAAAGGGCCATTGCAGTTAACTAGTTTCACTAAAGAGGCAACTCTTAAAGCTGAAATGTCATGGTCTCTGAATTTTGTAATAATTTGTCCTTGAAAAGTCCTTGAGATGTATCATTACAAAAGAGTGGCAACCCTTTTTGAAGTGAGGGATCCAGGGAGTGATCTTTGATCAGTATTGAAGTAATGGAAAATTTATCTGACCAATGTGCCCATCTGTTGCCTGTTGGGCTTGAGTTTGCCATAAGTTATGATTTGAGCATATTTTTTAAAAAACTAAACTGCTTTTGTTTTGTGCTATTAATTGATCTCCAACAATAAAAGCATCCATTTGCATAAAGAAAACATATCTTGTCCAGTCTCATGTTGGTAAGAGTATTAAACACTTGAAATATGTCCCTTGATGGTAAATTTTGAACAGATGAAAAAATATGTGATTAATTTGTGATTAATTATGGACAGTCATGCGATTAATAGTATTTAAATATTTTAAGCGATTGACACCCCTAATATTTACACTTCTGTCATTTTATTATTGATAAGTAACCTTAACCTATATCTCTCACATTTCCAGCAACCTCAACTGCTGCCATGGTGACACCACTGCTCCTGAGGAACAGTGCTGAATGTAAAGCAGAACATTATGAGGTAAATCCACAGTAGTCTTACAGTGGTCTGACTGAAAGTATTGTAAATAACAATACCACCCACAGCACAATGTACTATAAGGTATATTAGGTATATAAGAGTGCAAATGTAACATCATGCAGGTTACCATTGGTGTGGTATTTAGGAATATTAGGAACACTTTTCAATATATTGTAGTCCAGTACACCACCACCACCACCCACTGTGGCCTCAATAAAACATAAAGTAGAATGATCATCTTTGTGACACAAAAAAAAAACTGACAATGTACAGGCTTTGTAAAAGTAGAATTTGGAATTTGTAGCAAAGGTGTTGTAATAGATTCCATTAGATTGCACAGGTGTTCCTAATAAAGTGCTTGGTGAGTGTATAAAGTCTATATGGCTTCCAGAGAAAATGGAAAAGTTACTCATCACAGTCATTCAAAACTTTCTAGTTTCTTTCAATTGAAATCAGACGTGCACTCATGGAATAAATGTGTGAAAAATTATGCTTGGAGTTTGTTTGCGTTCATCATTTGCATCAGTGGTAAGCTCTCAAAGAGTTAGAGCAGCAAGCATGCACAAATATGTCTTTCACTTTTTATTAAATATCACTTAATAATTTGTGTACACTTCTCTGTAACTCAAACAAGAAGAGCTCTGCCTCAAGTTTTTTATGAACAATTTTCTAACATAGCTGACTTTTCAGCAAAAGGAAAATAGTGTCAAGTAACTCAGACAAAAGAAAAAAAACAGCAGTTCTTTGAGCAACCTTATTAAGGCAACACTTAACAAATGGACATCAAACCTTTTAGTAACAAGCTGCACTAAGTAAAACTTATTCTTTAGGTCTCTTGGATTAACTGTGCAATTATTTGACATCAGTGTATCAGAGCTTCTGTTGCAGGAGCTGTTCAGGGTTCAGTGTTCTCATAATGGACAAGGTTGTGAGACTACATCTAAAGGCTAAAGTGTTTATAGCTGTTTTGAATGGCCACTCTCTAAGGCAGTGCAAAAAGCCTGCTGTCATAGCCTCTTCCTGACTAAATCACGCTGTTCCCTCTTCCTCTCAAAGAGCTCTGTGACTTTTGCGTGTCATTGTCTTAACACAATGTCAGTCTGTCATCTCACATTGTATATGAAAGCAAAATATGTACAGCGTTAATGTTTGGTGTCTAGTCTCTGACCTTGTCACTCCCCACAAGCAAACACCAGCTCAGCACAGCAGGAAGTGGAGAACGATGACACTAACCTCCCTCCTAGGAAAGTACACTCAGAGCTACACAGGTGGATGCTGGGGTAGCGGTAGGGCTTTTGAAACGTGAAATGTAGCAGCAGCAAGTGACACCATAACTTTCAGGAGAGCGGCATGGCAGCAGGTATAGCTAATAGCTGATGGCTTACATACACCACTGTGATCAAAAGGGTGTGTTGTATATACGTATGTTTCAGTGAGAGGAGTATGCCATGTGAGTGTAGTAGCAAACTTACTTTAAGTTGAACTAGCTTGCAGGCTTCGCTTGATGAATCTCTTCTCTCTTCTGAAGCATTCACTCAGCTGACACAAGTAACAGAAATAGTTGTGTTAAAGAAGAAACTTAAACACCTTATCTTCTTATAATAATACCTGACACTATTTTGAAGCAAACTGAGGCCCTTAGATTAATTTTACGGTCAGTTCTTGCCTTTTGTTGTTTTTATAGAAGACTGATATGTTAGCTAACCAGGTAGGAAGTGGACATGGAAGTTGATGTTTCGACTTATAAAGGTGTTAAATATGAATGAAGCTAGTTTAAAGGAACAGTTTATGTCCCTCCAGCCTTTCCAAAGTGCTTTTAAAGGGAATTCAAAATTTCATCAGCCAAATTATTATATAACAGGAGCACACATAGTGCTTTTTTTCATGTGACCAAGACCTACAGAGATAGAGATATAACCATAAATTTTGATATTTGTAGCTGTAATGCACTACAATCCTCCTAAAAATCTTACTTACAAGGGAATCCGTAGTTGCTTTACTACTGCACTTTCTTTCTGCTCTCCAGAAATTATGTTGAAATGCTCCATGTGGCAGCTCCAGCTTATATCTTTTAACTTTGCAAAGCTGATGACAGAAATGGAATGTAATTTTCTCCATGACGACAGCCAAGGTGACAAAACACTTTTTTATAATGAAGAAAATTGGGCACCTCACTAATCTAGTGCCACTCCAAAGAGACTGCGCTGGTGTGAAGGTGTGACGACTTGTGTAGACCCCTCTAAATGACTTAAGAAGTGGCGCCATTAAAGATCTATACGTCAATGCAACCCCTGCTCAGCCTTTGACAAACACATATTGGCAAGCCATTTGGCGGCCCCTTTTGCCTCATTACATATGTATTTATTTCAGGAGCTTCTCTTTTCATGCTGTCTGCTCCTGTCAGAGGCTGTGCTTTCGTGTGCATCAATAACAGGAACATTTCTGACTGGGTGCTGATAGCAATACAGCAGCCAGAGTGAGGAAGAGGCAGAAAGAGAGAGATGGAATAGAAAAGAAAGAAATGAGGTAGAGACAGACTGAGAGAGACAAGAAGACAGGGATATAAACACAGACGGATAAAAAAAAAATATTATCAGTAAATGACTCATTTGTACAGAGTATTTAACTCTAGCACTTTTTGAACTCTTACTTAAACTCTGTGGAAAGATCAACTATATTTAGCTTTCTACTGGAAAACCAGTCTGCCTGGCTAGTATCTTTACTAAAGCACAATAAAACCAACTGCATTACTTCTCGGTTGTATTGTGCACTGCACATGCCCATGTGAGAAAGCAATACCACTGTTCACCCATGTTTCTGAATGGATTAGTATGTTTATGACTTCCCTGCTCTGTAGCCATGCCCATGTTCTAATCATTGCTGAAAAGCCAATTTTCAAGCAGACAGAGGGGGTAAGACATGAACACACTAAGTCAGAGGGAGCCACACTCTCAATATAAATGACAATTTATATACGGTTTGCCATTTAACACATTTTTGTTGTGCTGGTGCTATACCTTAGATTTAAAATGAAGCCATCACTATCAGGCTAAAGTGAAACTTTCAGCATTAATTTAAGCGTATCAGGGTGCCACATTGTTAATAAATTGTGGGGACTAAAGGGCTAATATGATTTCTATTCATGTGATCAGTGAAGGCACATTTTTTTGTATTTATTCTCATTGGACACTTATGGCCAAAATACAATGCACACAGACGCGCTGCAACACATCTGTCGCAACATGGCCGCAGCAGAGCAAATCCATTTTAATCGGTTGAAGGTGCTACACTGACCATTGACGTGTTAGCGTGGCTATGCGGCCCTCCAATAGGTAAAAACTACATAGAACTGTATAATACAAGTATAAACTGTTAAAAAAAAATAGCAAATTAAATACCTCATTGCATCAGAGGCAATGTGATGCAGCAGTGCAACCTTTTTTTCCATTGTACATTAAAATATACCAATTAAGTCAATGTGTATCCATGATCCTGTAGTTAAAACAATGTAGTTAATTCATTCAGTACTAGATAATATAGCCTAAGCTTCTAAACCCTGCATAACCAACGGCATTATCACTTGGCAAAACTCAATATGCATGCAGTGACAGTGACTTCGAGTGACAGCACTATCAAAGTTACAAATAGCCATGATCAGGGGAAGGACTGAGAGAAAGTTTGATTTATAGGGGAGAAGGTATTTGGGCACAACATAATCAAACAGTATGGCTGGCTGCATCACTGATGTTTCATATCTTTGACTAAACAAATAAGAAGCAGCTCTAACCAGCTCATCAACCCTGTCTCCTCAAAATTACGTTCCCCCACAACTAATTTGCATTCTCAATTACGTTTCTCAGAAAACGTATTTTGTCCGCGATTACGTTCGTTTGTAACGTATCACAAATACGTTTCTAATCAACATATTTTCGCTTTCCTACAATGCTATTAGCTATTTTAATTCGAACAACCTTTCTCTACTTTAACATACATATATTGGGGACAGGCCTGCGCATTTTCTAAACAAACCTGCATTTGTCCTTTTTCAATGTGACGGTACTCATTTTAATTAATGGATTGATTTATAATTGCTGTGTATCTTGTATCTCCACTGACATCTGATGATTTGCGCATTATGGCCGGTTTTTAAGTAACCGCCTGCCATTGCTGTGAAGAATAAAATGAGAGAAAGACATGACGAACTCAAATTATCTGGCCATTGTTGTCTAACCTCGTGAGAAGGGACTGAAAAAAGAAAGAAATCCTAAACGTGTCAAAGGGAATTCCCAGTGACGTCATGCGTAGTCATGTCCCACAAAATGAACCCCCCCGACCCCGCCCCCATGCCCGCCCCCTACAACGCCACCTTTTTTCCGCGTTACTTTGTCTTCTTCGTCGCTCTTTTGACAGACAGTGGATGGCTCAATGAACCAGGCAGACTAGCGACCCCACGTGTGTCTACATTGAAATGACATCTTCATTCTTGAAAACCCGAGGTTGCAAGCAAGACGAGTTGGCGGGATTTCAGTCCGCCAAAAGAGCCCCGCGTAATTCAAAAAATGGTGGCGCGCGCGCAAACACACACGCACGCACGCACACACACACACACACACACACACACACACACACACACACACACACACACACATGTCTAAAATAAAGCAACATCTTTACTTGTTCTGAACATAGATCATCTAGATGCAGTGTTATTAGTCTAGTTGTTGTAAATATTTGATATATTCAGTAGTTATGTTGTTTTATGAACCTATTTTACGACCCTACTTTACAAAACAGAAGAACTGCCATCCCAAAAACGCTGTTTATGAAACACTCACTAAAATATCTTAAACAAACCAACATCTTAACTTTTTGTTAATATAGATCAATTAGATGCAGTGTGATTATTAGTTCGGGTGTATTAACTGTTTGATATATTCAACAGATAGATCTTTTCATGACCCTATCTTACTACCCCACTCTACAACCAGAAGAACTACAACTGTGGTGCTTATTTGTATCAAGAAGCATGGCGAGGCTCATGGGAATTGTAGTTTTAAAAACATATTAACGTTTTTTATATAATTGGAAGTTGTAAATACTAAATTGAGGGTACACTAGGGAGTTTAAGGGGACGATAAACACATTTGTGTAATCAGATTTTAAATATCTAATTGCTTTATGAGTGAAAATTAAATTTAACCATATTTTACCCATATCTGACAGCGTCCCCAGTTGTTGACTATATTCACATGATAGCTGAGGCCCAGAGCTCTCTATAACAGTTGCTCCCATGTCTGTACCCCCTTTTGTTGATCCTACATGACTCCTGCTTTGAAAAACTGACCTTTGAACCTTGACCTCAGTGCACATTTGAAGGCTTATAATTCATCAACAAAAGGGGGTACAGACATGGGAGCAACTGTTATAGAGAGCTCTGGGCCTCAGCTATCATGTGAATATAGTCAACAACTGGGGACGCTGTCAGATATGGGTAAAATATGGTTAAATTTAATTTTCACACAAATAAGCACCACAGTTGCAGTTCTTCTGGTTGTAGAGTGGGGTAGTAAGATAGGGTCGTGAAAAGATCTATCTGTTGAATATATCAAACATTTAATACACCCGAACTAATAATCACACTGCATCTAATTGATCTATGTTAACAAAAAGTTAAGATGTTGGTTTGTTTAAGATATTTTAGTGAGTGTTTCATAAACAGCGTTTTTGGGATGGCAGTTCTTCTGTTTTGTAAAGTAGGGTCGTAAAATAGGTTCATAAAACAACATAACTACTGAATATATCAAATATTTACAACAACTAGACTAATAACACTGCATCTAGATGATCTATGTTCAGAACAAGTAAAGATGTTGCTTTATTTTAGACATGTGTGTGTGTGTGTGTGTGTGTGTGTGTGTGTGTGTGTGTGTGTGTGTGTGCGTGCGTGCGTGTGTGTTTGCGCGCGCGCCACCATTTTTTGAATTACGCGGGGCTCTTTTGGCGGACTGAAATCCCGCCAACTCGTCTTGCTTGCAACCTCGGGTTTTCAAGAATGAAGATGTCATTTCAATGTAGACACACGTGGGGTCGCTAGTCTGCCTGGTTCATTGAGCCATCCACTGTCTGTCAAAAGAGCGACGAAGAAGACAAAGTAACGCGGAAAAAAGGTGGCGTTGTAGGGGGCGGGGTCGGGGGGGGGGGGGGGGGGGGGTGTCATTTTGTGGGACATGACTACGCATGACGTCACTGGGAATTCCCTTTGACACGTTTAGGATGTCTTTCTTTTTTCAGTCCCTTCTCATGAGGTTAGACAACAATGGCCAGATAATTTGAGTTCGTCATGTCTTTCTTTGATTTTATTCTTCACAGCAATGGCAGGCGGTTACTTAAAAACCGGCCATGATGCGCAAATCATCAGATGTCAGTGGAGATACAAGATACACAGCAATTATAAATCAATCCATTAATTAAAATGAGTACCGTCATATTGAAAAAGGACAAATCCAGGTTTGTTTAGAAAATGCGTAGGCCTGTCCCCAATATATGTATGTTAAAGTAGAGAAAGGTTGTTCGAATTAAAATAGCTAATAGCATTGTAGGAAAGCAAAAATATGTTGATTAGAAACGTATTTGTGTTACGTTACAAACAAACGTAATCGCGGACAAAATACGTTTTCTGAGAAACGTAATTGAGAATGCAAATTAGTTGTGGGGGAACGTAATTTTGACAGGGTTGAGCTCATAGACAACTATTTGACACATTGAAGTACATTTTACTGTATTAAAGGGTAATACTTAGGTTTTGCATCCATATTAAAATGACAGATGTTCAATATGCTGGTCTTCATTCAGCAGCAACATTGCCTATTTAGGTAATGTTTACTATGTTTAATCAAATTATAGCCTATTATTCTTTATTTTATGGATATCCAATTTTGTGATAGGCCCAAACATATTAAATGCACACATCACCCTGCCCGTTAGCTAAATACATAAAATGCAATTATACAATTTATGCTGCATTGAGTTAGCTGCTGATTTTAACTTTTAACTTATTCTTCAAAAAGGCACCTAATTCACAAATACATTTTGGCTTATCTGATCGTAACAACAAAAGTAATCTAAACACAGATGGGACATTTAAATAATACTTTGGCGAGTACCTTTCTCTATAATTCATTATGCGTACATTCTTACAGTCAAACAAAGTATGATCATTTCCCAAATTGTTGTCATCACAAATGTTGCAGATTCTTAAATTTCTATTCAGCCCTTCTTCCTGTGACCTGAGGAATTATGGTGTTGTTCATCCTAAAATTACAAATAGCCTGTCTGTACTTTGGGTTTTCATACAACAGATGTTTTCCAATTTAAGCTCTTGTTTAAATTCATCATAAAAATCACACGCTGTCATACTTCTTTTTAGTTTCTTTACCTTCTGTCAGCGTCCCACAGAAACCAATAATTGTCTTTGACACAGAGTGGGTATCTTCCGAGCTCCCCATAGACCATATTATTGCAGGTTGTCATTTTAACTTTTAGGCTTAAGATATTTGAGGTGTAGTTTTTCCAATTTGTCTATTTTTTCAAACCCCCACACTTCACATGCATACATCATAACTAGTGTAACTAACCTGTCAACAAGATCTAGTTTAATATCTACAGGTAAATCAAATTTTCTACATTTACAAATGAGGGCAAACATAGCATGGGACTTGCTTATACAGCTCCTCAAAGGTGACTTTAAATTAAACAAGTTATAATTGCACTGAGATATTTAAAGCAGTGAACAATCTCTAAATTTTCTCAATTAAAAACAAAGTTTTCTAATATTAGCTTTTCTGCAGTCACTATTAACTTTTAATTTCCATTTCTCACAGAAACCACACATATGGTCTATTGCTTTCTGTAACCCTTCTATTTTTTTAGACATGATAATTGTATCATCCGTGTACATCAGCACCATAAGCTGTATATTACTATCTATCACTATGTCATTAAAAATTAATAGGCAGACAGCCATTCTGAGGTAGAGAGTCATCTAGATCATTGATAAATAATGCAAATAACAGTGGTGATAAATCTTCAGCCTGCCTAACTCCCACTAGGCTTACAAAAAACTTTAACATCATTAAAAAATACACATAATTTGATTTTATATTTACCATTAATACCTGCTTTTGTTTATACCAGAATGCATCCCTCTAAACTGTATCAAACACCTTATTGTAATCAATGAAAGAATGAAACAGACTTTTCTTTTTAAAACAACACAAATCAATAATATGTTTCAGTAAATAGATATAATCAGTTGTGAAGTAACTCCTTCTAAAGGAAGTTTCCCTCATGATATAATTATCCTCACAGAGCTTACATAACCATACATTCAATACATTTGTGAACGGTTTATCCCGACAATTCAACAGTGTGATGCTTCTGTAATTGTTATACCTAGTGTCACTTTTCCTTTTATAGATTGGCACAATTAAATGAAGCACCCAGTCTTCAGGGATAACAACAGAGTCCAGTTAAATAAAGAGACATTTAGGGGCATAAAAGTGCATACAGTGCTTTCAATACACTTGTTCAAGACTTGGTCTATTCCTGCTGCTTTTGTGGGTTTTTGTTTTAGAATAACCTTCTTAATTTCTTGTTCAGTTACTGTTACTTAATCATGTATTATTGCTAATGTAAGATGAAGATGATTTTGTTCTATTTTTATGTACTTTGTAATTTTCATGTGCAAAACTAAATAAAGTATATATAAAAACCTAACATTTTCAACACTATTGTTAAAAATATATCCATTACAGCTAACTTCAAATAACTCATTCATCAGTATACCCCAATCAGACAACCTTTTAAAATGCTTGTGAAAGTCTTTCAGCAAAATTGGACAATGTTTATTACCTTTACCACAGCACTCCGGCATCTTTCAATAGAGCTTTGGGCTTTTAGGCTTCATTCTTCCTATAGGCCCTCCATGCTTTAAATAACTCTTTATTTTTTGTCCTTACACATTCTACACACTAACCACATTTATATGTATATTGTGCATTTTCTTAACTTTTAGGTATTCTTGTCTTTTTTGTCTGCACTCATTATTAAACCACACTGTTATTTTTTACAGGATTTTATTCTCCTTTACCATTTTTTTAGGAAATGCAATCTTTGCGCTATTAATCACAATACTGCACATCTCCTCCATTATGTCTAGGTCACACAATTTATCCACCATATCAAGCTGTATGTTTCCTATAAACGCATCTATTTTTTCTTCATCCCTTTTACAAACGGCCCATTACTAAACAGCCAGGAGCACAAGATCTTTATTATATTTGAGTAGATGTCTATTTATTTTTTAAGTCTACACATAAATCACTGTTAATCAACTTTTGCACACACTTATCTGCAGTTTTGTTACTCACAGCACTTACCACATAACCTGACCGGCAGTTTTTAAACTTATGTTGGTTACTAACAAACATTTGGAAACCCATTGCTTTTGATTTTTCCAGCATCTCTGGGATATCTATATCATCTGTTTTAGTCTCACTGAAACACAGTACATCATATTTTTCACATCTTCCAATAAAGTCAGGGGTCTCTATCTTACTTCTTATTAAAAATTTGCAGCCCGCGGTGGTCTGCTCTCCTCTTACTGGGTGCTGTCTCATCTGTCTGTACTCCATGTCTGTCCTATATGTCAATGCCAAAAGATTTGGCATTGACAAATCTAACTATTATCGGTCGGGTCTTGCCCTGCTTCCTTGTGCCCCACCCCCCCCCCCCCCCCCCAAATGGTGCACTGTGGAAATCTTGCTTTCCTCAGATGTACCTGAAGCTGCAGCAAGTTTACACACCTTCTCCACAAGTTGATCCTCAGTCTCTTTGCCAGTTGGCTCCTCCTCCATCCCACTGATGCAGACATTTTCTTTTCGGCTATACTGTTCCAGTTTATCCACCCTGTCTCTGCACTCCAGAATGTTTTTGTCAAGTTTTTTACTATCCATCAATGCCATCAAGTTGTTTCTCCACTGCTCTGACTACTGCAGTACTGCTGCTTTGATAGTGATCAGCACGATTTTGGTGAGATCTTTGGAACCAAAGTCAGTACAAGTCAGCTTTAACTGCTGCTCTTGTATCTGTATGCATATTGTCTTCCTGGCTCTTGCCTCTATACTCCTGATCATGGCAGCATCCTCCTCACATGTCTCACCATGGATGGATTGAAACACTCCAGGCCTCAGAGCCTTGGGCCTCTTCCAATTTCATGGTCCTGCAGGTCTTGCACACCTGCAGTTGTCCTTTAATTGAAAATATAAATTGTTGTAAAAGTGGCCCACTTTGTGTCTTAATACTGCTGTTTTAAATGGCTAGGTTTATGTTTTTTCTTTGTTGAAATCATAATACACCATGGCAGTCTTCCCAGAGAAGAAAGTGAATGCCAACATCAAAAAAGTAATAATTATAACATTATTTAGCTGATTGTCCTTGTGTGAAAACCCAGTGGTTGATATTATATGAAGATAAAATGAAGATATATTTAATTGTGTATTACAACACAAAAAATAGAGTGATTTGTCCCAGTAATGGCTTAAAGCCACTAATTCATCATGTAATAACCCCAGTCATGTGTTTTTGTATGTTGTGCCTGAAGAGGAAGAGTTGAAGCCGCAATAGAATTGGTCACATTACAATATTTACTGGATCAAACTTCTGTTGCACTGCCATATATAATTTAAAGATCTACATTAATGACTAATGTAATCCCTCTGAACTATATCAGACTTACAATCAGTTGTGAATGAGAGTCCTAAATGGCTGTTTTGGACAAGATCTTTCTAAAGCGTGACCTTACAGCGATGTTAAGTGTGAGCCAAAAATGTTAATCTTTCAATCATCTGAATAAATACCAACTAAATCATGTGGTTGGTTCATGGTCATTGACTGACTTTTTCTTGGTTGTAGATTAGTGTTCACTGGCAGCACCAATCTTGGGTTTATGTGTTTTTGAACGAAGCTATCAGTTTATTCATTCCTGTACATCCCCATGAGAATACAGTGGCTTTCAGCCACATATCAAAGACAAAGCTTTTCTCTAAGTAATCACTTACAAGACAAATGGTTGGCATTGAGACATCTTACATCCCTGTCTAATTAATGATTCCCTTCTTTACCCCCTGTAATAATTCAAGATGACGGACAATAAATAAATGGTGCTGTCGTATTGGAGGTTTTTGTCTAGAGCAGGAAGGATTCAATTAAAGATCAGACTATGAGCCCATATTTCCTAAAGTTCTTACATCTACAATTATATTCTTTCTTAAAGTCAAGGTGTTTACTGTTAGACAATTGAGTTCCTGCTGTACTGTAACAAAAAAATGCTGTGTTAACATTAATAGAAACCTTGAGTCATAGTTAATTTATCGTTCTCATTTGGCAGAAAACCTTGGGACAGAAGAATACCACAAATGCAAACTCTTCAGTTAGATAGGAAACCCTAAAAGGCTGATAAACCATCTCATCCCAAAAGGCAGAAGAAAAAACTAAAGATGACAAACACATAGAGGAAAATGAGGCAGAAGAAACCAAATGGCAGCAGTACAAACTAAATCTAGAGACAGAACAGGGAAGTCAAGTTAAATCAATGAAGCGAGTGTAAGTGGGTGGATGTATTCACTCTCAAAGTTTATGTTTGTGTGGCTTGGAAGGTTGAAGATTGACAGGTGTAGTTGTATTCTCTAGCTGTTTGACTTGTGAATAAATATTTAAACCTGAAAGTCCAAATAGATTTTATGTAATCAGAAACACTAGCATATTGAAAAAAAAATCAGCAAGAGAGTTGATAGCATTGCCAGCTGCCTGCCATGCAAAATTTTTCACAATCTCATTACCCACTGCGTATACATTATTACTGTGTGCTTAGAGTACACTTGTGTAGGTTAGTAGCATTTTGCTCAGACACAGGAATACAGCCACTGTAAACCGACATTGAAATATCTGCAGCAGCCTAATGAATGAAGAGTGGGAACTGCTTGAAAAAAACAAAATTTCATTAAATGTGACCTCTCATATTCACAGACGAGGCGTCCTACTGTTAGTGCACCCTCTGAGGTGATGAGGAATGTCGCCAGCTATTTTCTTTCTCACCATGTTCAAAGTGCTTTCTCAACCTCACCTCTCACCTTTTCAGAAACCTCAGCCAATTAGGATGGAAAACAAGGTTAATATTTCATATCTCATTCCCTGAGAGGAATCCTAACCATGTCCTGATGCCTGGCAATGTACCCTTCTTGGATTCCTTCACAGCCACGTGCCACCTTTAGGAGATGACATTCATTGAGGTGATTTGGCTTCCAATACATGTGAGCTGTTTGTGTGGTTTTTCATATTTATATTCATCTTTAGCAAGGGCAACACACAACCATAGTAACACAAGCTTTGAATATAAGGCTACAAAATAACAAAATATACAAAGTAGGGTGCAATATATACAGCAATATTTGAATGTTGGTACATGGATGCCTACTGGTCAGACAATTCAGCCATGAAAAATGTGTAAAGGCAGAAGACAGTGCTAATTACAGAGGTGGACAATTGCATACAAAGTTGTTTGAAAGTCCCAAATGGACACAATTGCCCTCAAATTCACTTGGAGTGGAGTAAACTACGACAGGTCTGTGCAAATTGGATACTTGCTAGCTAGCTTCCAACTATAAAGTCTGTACATTGCTGTTTTTAGGAGAATAAACACAAGGCAAAATTAGGCAATTATGGGAAATGGCATTTAAATGAATTAACCCTACCTTGATTAAACAAAGTTAAAAGTAACTTCACAACAATGGAAAAACATGGGAAAAGATCTGTAGGAAACAAATACAGAATAAACAACCAATCACTATTTCCTAACACCTTATATCTAGAACATCTATCATCTCATGCTATCATATTCCATTAATGCCACGGTATCTCCACACCAACAACCAAGACACAAATCACAGCAGGCCATCTGTTTGTCATCATCCTGTGCCCTGCGGCTGATGCTATGTCCTCCTGTTAGAAGCTGCCTTCCCAAAGCAAATATTTCCGAAAGTAAATCACAGGGGAGCTTTTATAAAAGCCTGTGGAAAATCACTGTCCCTCAGTCCTGTATCTGCCGGTCCATCTGCTGATATGAACTGAAGAGTTAGCCGAATCCATTTTGGTTCTTTGATGCAGTCAGATATACACTCAAGCAGAGGCCAAAGAAGTGAGGTTCATGTGGCTATACAGGAGCTAAATTAAAACAGAAAACACAGCAAGAGACCTTAAATGTAATTTTCTGTTAAATTTCAATCATTTTGAAACTACATCTCTCACACTCTGCACTAATATCCCTGTTGTTCTGCATTTCTCTTTTATCCATATAGAGACTACACAGCTGTTTTATATCTACCCAGCCTGTTCATAGGCAGCCACTGGAGTATTGCCTGTGTATAGATATCCAGACATAACAAGACAACAAGCTTTTTGTGACAAACACTGATACTGGTAGACCATAGACATAGCTCACACATGTCCATAATATGTGATCAAGCTGGTGACATGTTAAACCAGCTTTTGTGGTCTCACTGTGAACGATGTAAACTGGAACCAGAATAAAAAACAAAGTAGTCAATGAACCAGTAGAAACTAAACATTGTTAATTCTAAGCATTATACACAAAAGAGGCTGTCAAGTAACACAGCATATAAAATAGTATCCTTACGTGTGCATAATGGGAAGAATTGGAGAGCTACGTTCAAATCATATCTCTCAGACTATAATTACAGAAAAAAACCCCAGCTCATGTCAGCCTCCTGGTTTTAATTGTGAGTCAGAGATATTGGAAATTTCTGACAGCGCTGATATCTGTCACTTGGTGCAAAGAATTAAGTGTCAACAAACCTGTGGCAAAATGGCTGCAAAACCTCCGTCTCTGGAAGTTACATCTGAATAAAATCCAATAACACTAATTCAGTTGATTCAGGTAATTTAAAAAGGGCTATAAACTCTTTGTTTGTTATAGTTTCACCTGGCAAAAGTAGCTGTAGTAAATGATGTAAACTAGCTGTGACATAACCTTGGAATAACACCAAAGGACATTGTGTCTCTCTTGTAAAACTTAAACACAGATAGGGCTGCAGGCTTTGGAAGTGTTTTTAAGCATTCCATTTCAAATTTTCATTCGAACAATATCTTCAGTGTTGCTTAACGAAGAAAGCACAAGCTTGATTTTTTTTTTTTTATCAGAGAATGAGATTTTTTTTTAGCATAGTTCTTAATCTTTTGGATTGATGATTCAACTGGGAGAATTTCATGCAGGTCCAAGTTGTGGATGTGCTCTAACTGTGAGTAATGTACATTATATATAGGAAAAATGAATGGGACTTTTACTTACCAGGGGCGCCAAAAATAGCTACCCCCATGTTGATATCACTGCAGAGAACAACAATGCTTTCCCTGATCAGATTAGCATTAGCTGTTAGCAACACAGCCATGTGTCCTTCAGAATTTGTATTTCAACATAACTGTGCCTGATTTGGTATTCTTCAATACTCTATTAATGTATATCCAATTCTGAAGCTCAGTGGAACATTATTGGCTTGCAGAAGAGTTGTAGACAGTGTCCTGTTATTTGGAAACAGAAAATCTCTGTTTGATGGCTTCTCTTGAGTACTGGACACCATCCCTACATAAATAAATAAATATTCAAATGAGTAGGAAATAAAAATGAAATCTATTTTTGATGGTTTTGCATTTGCGTTATGCATTTCTTTTCATATTTATTGGTGGTATGTTTTTCCTCACCTCCTGATACTGTGTTTGTGTCATCTCTGCACAATCTATATCTCAGTTTCCTCAAGGTTTATATACTCTCTGTTTAGACTGTCTCGTCCCCTTCATCTCCATCTCCCCTTCATGTCTAAAGTGGATTTAACAGGTAAATCAATCAGGGATCAGAGCTTTCACCTGGTTTCACCTGAGGAGGCTGATTGATGGAGACAGTAGCTGCTTCTGATATCCTCATATTTTGTCCACTCCATAGATTCGCCCTGCTGGGCTCCCACTGCTGCTCTCCGTGCTGTGTATTTGGGCAGAGGTGTGATGGATGTTTTAAATGGAAGAAGAAAAGAGATGAGGACAGATGAGCAAGGGAAGAGATGGAGGAGACAAAGATTGAAGGAGCAAAGGAGGTTCACAGGAAAGAAGAAGGTGAGGAAGGAGAACAAGAGAATGCTGAATAAGCTGTTTTTACACACTGTAGAAGTTGGATGTGTGTGTGTAATGAAATGTTGGCCAGCATCCGGCTCCAGCTAGTGCCTCCCCATCCCAACACCACCACTGCAACCACCACCCTCCACCTCCCCCATCAGGCTGATTAATAGTGAGAAGAGCCAGATGCATTCCTCTCCCCATAGAGAGGTCGGGCATATGGTGGAGTGGAGAGCCGAGCAGTCGAATTATCATATCAAACCTGGTTTCCTTCGAACACTTGGGGGAGCGAATGTTGTAGCCACTGATTCTGAAAAAAGGCAAGTATTATGAAGCTCAAGGTGCTCTAGCCATTTCTGACAACCACTGTTAACTGAGATTATGGATTTTTTTTCTTAGCCAGGCTATGTGAGAGCTGCTGGACCTTTTCATCTTCCTCTCTATATCTGTCCTCACATGGGCCCTGATGTAAATTATGCATGGAGCAGCAAGGCCAATTTCCCAAATGTTTAAGCCTGTAACCTCCGAGGCATTGTCATGACCTCCGCTGTATATATGTATATATATATATATATATATATATATGAAAACTCAGCAGTTGATGGCTGCAGATTTGTGGGACTGTGAGGATTGTAGAAAGCATTCTGATGTGGGAGCAGGATGGTCTTGTGGTTACAGAGACCAGCAGAGGCAGCGTCTGAGGGCTTGATCCTTGTAAAGGTTCACTGAGTTGTATTCTGTACAACAAATCCTCTTACCTTAAGCACAAAATAGTTTGCCTGTCAAAACCTTCCGAAATGAGCTAGATGACTTTTCCAAAAACAGACTAGTACAAGAACTACGTTACAGTTAGAGGAAGATCTGGGTAAAGCTTCACAAAGCTATGATCTATATTATCTTTTGGCACATTGTTTTGTTTTTTGGGCCATAAACTCTGCTTGCATCATGTAAAGCCACAGCAAGCATCTTTTTTTCATCAAAAAAAGCTATGATTAACCAACTGTGTGCTACCTGCCAAATGTTAGCATCTAGTGGGTGAACACAGTGGAGGATTTAGCAGCTTAAGATATTTAGAGCAAAACAGAACTAAAATGAGAGTGAATATTGGACTTATACTCATCAAGTGGCCAGATACAAGACTCCAAATAAATGCTAATGTTGTATTTGGTTTGCTGGATTCGTAAGAGCAAACTGTTTGCTAACACATTTGCCATAAAACTTTATATGGTGATAATATATGAGAAGTTGTGTTTTCAGCTTTTTTCACTGCCCTCCTGGTGGCCAAACTATATCCATAAACAAACAAAAAAAATGAATTGTAAAAATATTCCAGAAATATTTCTCTTTCAAATAAAATTATCCCGAGGTCTGATGCCACAGTGGACAATACATGGATTCACAAATTTGACTGTAATTGGATCCCACAAGGTTACAGGGTACCAAACCAGATGGTTTGACGCTCAAATGATATGAAATGATGGTTGAGAAATACAACAGTTTCCATATACATTAAAAAGAATAACTACGGTTTTGTAGTAGTAAAAAAGATTAAATTTAGTTCTATATGTTTCACACAATTTGTCTGCATTAGATAATGCAGCTAATGAGCTTGCCTTGTTAGTTTATTCTGTCTTTGAAGGTCCCTTGCATTGCTGAGGCTCACCTCACTCTCATCAGTATATCTCATTCAAATTGCATGTTGTCCAGAATCTCTTGTGATTAGCATAGCAAAGATACTTAGCAAAGTTCTGCATAAATTCTAACAAGTAACTTTTGGACATCATTAATATATGCATTACAACGGCAAGTTTCCTCTTTAATATGTCAGCCTTTTTTGGGGGCAAAAATTCATACATAATTAGAAACAGGATCCTGCAATTTGTAGCAGCTAATTGCACGTTTTTGCCTGAGTGGGGATGGTTAGATAGCAGTGCTGCTGTTTCCCTCTGTGCACAGTTGCAGTGTGGAAAGCTGACTTTTCCCCCCCTAGTATTGGCCACAGAGTGACAGACAGCTGATTGGAGTCTGTTGTTGTTGCCGGACCTCCAGAGCTGTGGGAGCCTGCTCTGTTTGTGCCTGACCAGACAGGAATGTGTTTAAAGGAGTTGGAAAATAAAAGAAGTGGGTTACAGGGGGACAAAAATGTACCAAAAACATTTCCAGGACAAGAGAGAACCAAGCCCGAAGGAGGACTCTTCCTCGTCGCTCCTTTTTGGGAGAAACATATTTAATGTTTCAGTTAGTTTGGGCATTTTATTCCCTGGAGGTCTAATTTAGAACGAAGCGATCTGATTAGCCCAGCTCGCCGGGAGCCTCTCTCATGGGAGCCACCACCGAGGGCATCACTTGAATCGTAATCAGAAGATGCAGAGACAAATTATGCTTCGTAAAAAAAAAAAAAAGATGTTTTTCTAATCTTTTTCCTCCAAACCCAGATCTGTGGTGATCTTCTTTTCTCTGGCCTGTTACTGTTCAAGGAGACATTTTCTCTGAACATACAGTAGCTTCCTGCTTCCATTAATATGTTACAGTGTGATTACCACAATAACAGAGCACAATGTCCATACACTGTATACTTTTGATTTTTGTTAATGCGAACACACAGTAATGCAAATATGCTTATTAAAGCTCTGCACAATATATGGAAATGTGAATTTTTATATATAATGTTAATTATTTTTACAGTGCACATCTGCATACACGCATACATGACCATCTGTGGACCTGATCCTGATGACGTTAGTGCAAAGAGTCTTTTCCACACACTGTATCTTTTGCTTTATTTTGTGCATTATTTGTAAAACCATCATACAGAATATTTTAATATCCAATGCTATACTCAAATAGCATACACATTTTTCATGTATGTTTTCATCTCAGTAAGTCCTCTCTTAATGCAGTAACACATCTTTTTATTTTTGCCAATTGCATGTGTTTATACAGATATTCCAGTCTTTTATTGCTCTGTTCTCATTAATATTTTAATTTTTCAAGCTGCATCTTTTTTACCACTTGCTGCTGGAACAACCCAGTTTTAGAGCATTAGAAGAAATACTTATAACATCTGCCTAAGTTGTGTTGACAAGTTTTTCAAGTGGAATAACAAGTATTTTAACACTCTGTTTGAGGTGTTCAAAATGGGAATTATTTTCCAACCATTGCAGTAAAATTGTTTTAAACCATTGTATAAACAAGGTCATTATCTCAAACCTACACTGAACACTTCTGCCTCTCAGCAGGGCCCTAAAGCTTTCAGAGGTATTACAGCTGAGTAGTTGAGTCAATGCAAATGTGTTTTCATGTTCTGCCTCGTGGGAGTATTTGTGTGTTGTTGTCAAGTGATCTTAATGTCACTGTGCGTGGCTGAAGAGATTGTTTTCTACAGCGCTGTACACAGAGGCGACTAAGAACTGATGTCTATTTATGAGCAACAAGCTGACAAGGACATGATTGAATGTGCTGCACGTGTGTGTATCTGCAATGTTGTGCATAAAAGCTGTATTATGTTTTACAGAGAGACAGAGTAGGTGAGGAGCAAGCTGAGGCAGGATGTACCGAATGAAACATGCTCTGTAGCTATAGAGTGATTGCATGTGTGTGTATACCATGAAGTATGTGATGCATGATAGAGATGTCAAGTAGCAGAGTAGCCATCAATCAATAGCCATGATTAATATGATCATTTTATTCTTTGGAGCTAAACAGCCTGTGGGACAGCGTTAATCTACCTGTCAGTTTCTGGTGGTTTTCCCCTGGCTAAGACACAGACTGTCAGTTTGATATTTGTTTTGTTTTTCTGTTTATCCTGTTACTGCTGAATCATTTAACTGAGTAACAACTGTATCGCCAGCGTGAATCGTTGTTCTGGGCTCGGTGTGGTTAGTTATGCTCTCATGTGTTCTCTCCTATCTCTCTCTCTTTCTCTCTCTTCCCCAGTCGCATACTGTATACATCGAATTTCACACACGCTCACTGACTCACACACACTGTCATGCACACCAGCCCTTCCACTTTTCCACCTGGTATGGGAATAGAAATGATCAATTTCCCAAGCTGAAGTAGAAATGCTCATAGAGGAAAATTAAATCCCATGCCTGGGGCTGATGGGATATTTATCTCCCCCATTTTATCTACTGCTCTCTTCCCTCAGCAGTTGGCACATTTTCCATCAGTGGCATTCTCCTTCAATCAGTTGCACTGTGTGTGTACACCAAGACACAGTGCTCCCCTCTCATAGCAAGTCAGGGTTTTTAATTTAATAGGTGCACCTTGGAACCCAGATGAATTTAAGGGGGCGCACAACACTGCAATCAGACAGCCTCTCTTCCATACCAAAGCAGCACAGGGAGGGGGAGGGGGGTTAAATTAAGATGTTTTCTTACATTCCTCAAAAACAGGTCTCCTGATTGTTTGGAGGTGAAGGCATCTCAGTCCTAATTGGCTGAGTGACTTCAAGGCACGTTAACAGTTGCTCATCTTGTTCAGAGTTGCACTCCTCTGCTGTTAGTCTGCTCACGATCGTTGATGATCAATTGCTGATTCGAACACTGTCATTGGCCAATCATCTGCATGCACCCCCTGCTAATGGAAAAACCTGGCTGTCTGGTGTCTTTGTGGGCTGATGTCTGTTGTTTTTGGTAAACTCTGTTGTTATTAGTTTTTTATTTTGATTTAATCTTTGAAGAGACAGCTGTCAGTACAATCAGGGAGTCCGGGAGATGAAAACCCATCCGTCTCTCCTCAGTGTCCTATCGATAGAAAGCAATATTGAATGGTGTGGTGATGTGGATGGAATTGAACCACAGGAGGCTGGCGGAATCAACGGATGTCCATGGCCCTCTGGATTCATCAGCCAAGCAGACTGTCAGAGGCCTAGTGATTCTGTTGGCAATCAATGAGGCCTTTAAGTAATGCATGGTTCCTCAGAGATGCTTGCAGATGACATGTTTAAGACAGGGTCACAACTGGGTTCCTAATGAGAGCTGTAGATTGCTCCCATAGGCCTGAAAACCACTTACTGACACCAGGGAAATGGAGAAAAAAGGTGATGTCTCACATAATGGCAGTATTTGTAAGACATAACATATTTCATTAGTCTCCTGCCAGTATATGGGGATAATCCATCACTGCTCTCGTGCCACAAATCCATTACAGATGAGAGTCGATTTAATCTTTCATTTACAAAAAAATCATTTTTATGTGAAATTTGAACTAGCACCACATTTATATAGTTTCACACATTAACAACTGGGAGCTGTCCACTTCAACCACAGCCCTCTACCTGTTGGCCAATGTGATCATGTACAGATCCCTACTTCAAATTATATAATGAGACCATGCTGAGTAAAGGCAGCACTGATTGGCTTTGAGTTTGAAATGCATTTCACACACTTACACACATCTTGAAATGGCACTTGTGATTTGTTATCTGTCCTGGGAGTGTCCATCATTAACGTAGGTATGTTGCTTTTTATTAGCTGTTTTATTCAGTCAGTGTCATACATTATCTGGTGCACAGTATATCACCACAATATTAGTACTAAATAAATGTAACTTTTAACAAAAAATTGTATATGTATAATGTGAAAATAAACAGGTGCTACCATCACATACAGTACTTATACATTTTGAGAAGCAAGCATGCTTTTAAATGTAGTTAACTTATTAACTTAGGTTTGACAGCAGAATCATCCCTCAACCACACCTCTAACCATCTGCCAAGCCTACTAATACCAGGTCAACCCAGCCTACCCTGTCTGTCTCAGATTTCTCGAGAGCAGATAGACCATGCTTCTCACCTTAACACTTACACAAGAACTGCGATTTAAACAAAGACATGACCAAAAAAAAAAAAGAATCTTACTACTTACAATGGATCCAGAATTGCAGATCTACCCGACAGTTTTAGACAGCAATCTGTATGACAATCTGTTCGACACTGGTCCACTAAACTCACAGCAGCCACCAGCGTCTCCATCCAACCTCTGCCAACAAGATCTCTTTGATTCCAACCAGGCAGCTGGTGGGTTACAGCAATTTAACCATAGACTGTATAAAAATATGAACATTGTTACCGTGACGTCACCTGTTTGTTTCTGAAGAGCGTTTTTGAAGCTCAAAGTGAGCTGCTCTGGCCGTCACCATCTTAGCAGTGTGCGACACTGCCTAACTCCGAGCCAATCAAAAATGGGCAAGGAGGCGGCTGAATAGCTTAAAGAAGCCATCTAGCAGCTAGCAGACCTGTCACTCAAAGCAGCCATGTCCTTCATCATGCATAACTTTACAGCTTAATAAAATTTAAACAAGTGAGTTATAAATAAAAAATTTTAAAAAATTTACCCCCTGTACAGTTGTCATGAAAGGGTAAATTAGCTATAGAGACCAAAACCATTTTTATACCAGGCTGTAGGCATATTTATTTCTGCTGTAAAGTTGGGCATTTTAACATGGGGATCTATGGGAAGTGATTCGCTTTTGGAGCCAGCCTCAAGTGGCCATTCGAGGAACTGCAATTTTTGGCACTTCCACATTGGTTTCATTTTTCTTCATTTGCAGCTTAAATTTAACCAGGGAATGTACTGGGGTGCCCTCAACTTATCGAATTATAATGTCGTGTATTTGCAGCATGCACTTCCCTCTCCTGCAAGTTATGTGGAGCCCCTTCACACCCTGCCACAGCATGCACTGTCACTGCTCCTCCAACTCACTAACCCCCCTCTTCCTCACACAATGCCACAGTCTTTAACCGCCGGTCACTTGCTGCTCTCCCACTTCCCATCATTACAAGGCCCACGGACATACTTCAGTCATTGTCCTCATGCCAAAGCGGGTTGACAAATAGGGAAGACCGATCCTTTACCAAAAAGGCAGGATGGTGTGCAACAACTTCAATCACCTGGGATGTTCTCTCAATTCCCTCTCTCCACAATATTGTTATGGGTGATACCTGCAAGATGCAGGTGCATCCTTCCTCTATGATGACTTCATCACCCAGCCTGAGGACATTTAACTGCACACAGACGCTGCACCCCCCACATGTTTTCAGTGGCTACTATGGGGGGAGATGGTTTGCCTCTGCTTGGCCCCAGTGTTCAAATCCTCTGACTCAGTGTACCGTTCTCCTTCATCTGCACTTCACGACCCGTACCCCTTCTTAATAGCCACCATTCTTTGGGGCCATGAATGGTCCAAAAAATCCATACTTATCCACTCTAAGAACACCACAGTTGTAGTGATCCTAAACAAAGGTTGATCTCCTTCTCTAGGCATCATGCAATTCCTATGCAGACTCACCTTATTCTAAGCTCAACACCAGTTCATCCTCTGGACAGCCCACATCCTGGTTTCGCTGTCTTGCTTCTCATTTCAGAAATTCAGACACTTGGCCCCAGAATCAAATCTTCACTTGGTGCTTATCCATTTTCAGCCACAACATTCAGCTGGCTCCATAGCTGGCAAACCTCTTCACTAGAACTCATCCTTAACAGTCTCATCCCAAGCACATGCTGTCTATCTGACTGGCTGGAATTGCTTCAAGGCATATCACTCTACCTGTCAACTTCCTTTTCCCTTTCTGGACATCATGCCCACCTGCAATTTCTTACCCATGTTCATTCCACCCAAATCCTGTCCTCCCCCATCCAGACCTACTTAGCAGGAATCAACTCCTTCACCAAACTAGTCACTGGCTTTCATTGTCCTTCAACCTCCCATTCTCATATTACCAGGTCAATAAAAGGCTTGCATAAACAGGTCCTGGCTCTCCCAGCTAAACACTTACCACTCAGTTCTTACCTTCTCAGAATCTGTACCTGCTCCCCATGTTGAGGCTACACATGCCCTATGGTTGACTTAACCCTAGAATCCATGTTCTGTTGGCTTTTTGGATTCTCAGGGTGCTCCAAATCGGTCTAATTCTTCTTGTCACCCCAGTCTACCTCACATAACCATCCACATTGCTGATCCACTAATATTCACGCTCCAAAGGAGCAAAACAGACCAGCTGGTAGTTTCTTTCCATATCTACTTTTCCACGTCAAATCCTAACTCAACCCAAACAAACCTCTGACCGAGTACATCAGCTCCAGGTGCACCACAGGTAAGCATCACTTCAACACCCATTCTTCCTCACCGCTCACGTTCACATCAGTTCTATTTAAATCTGACTCTTTTGGGGGCCAGTGATCAGCTTGGTTGGAAATATGCCTGAGACAGTACCCCCACGTTGAGTCTCTCTCCTCCTGGTCTTCAGTACATCCACCTAGACTATCCTCAACATTCTATATCTTCTGAATTCCATTAAATTTTTAAACAGCAAATTGTTGTGACGTGGTTCATGCTAGTGAATAGCCAATCAGGTAGAGGAATTTATTAGTAATTTCACTGAGCAGAGAGTCCAATTTATGTTGAGAAAATTATTGATATTGATATTTGACAATGTTTCACCTTCTTCTTTCAGGGATTACTTCCCCTACAGTAAAGGCTTCTCTAACTTGTTTTTTTAACATTAATTATGGCCAAATTGTAAGGGATGACATGCACTTCCTTGATGTACTTGAATTGAAAATAATTAAATGTTGAATGATGACAGAATGTTACAAAGCCAAGAAGATGAGATAATCATGTAAAAGTGTGTGTATGTTTGCTCATTGGGGAAATTTCACTTTACATAAGCTTGGTAGATTTATTTTATTCTTGCACATTAATCACAAGGTGCGTTGCTCACTCCCCACACACATATTTTACATTTTGAGAAAGGCTCATTATCAATATGCAATTACTTTATAAACTCAAAAGAGGTAAAACTTACATTCAAGAACAAACTGTTACTACTTCCCAACCTCATTTATATGTAAATTCTGCTCAGAAGTCCCTTGCCATGCTCACAGTCATCACTTGGGTGAAGATATGTTTTCTTACTTTCAGGTTATGACGGACCACAGGGATTCACCTGAAGGTGTGTGTTTGGTTTAATGTTCATGATGATTGATGCTACAACTCACTCCTCCTAGCTCTGTGTTATTTCTCTATTAAAGGTACCAGTTCCAGCAAGAGCTCATCTACTCTAGCAGAATCTATTTTATTATTAAGATTAACCAGTGGTTGTTGTGGTTGACTTAATGCTTTTGTCTTCCTTTTTTCTCCCAAAAGATTCTCTAAAATATCATATTATAACTGCCACCTGTTGTTATCCAGTTGTTTTAAGGATTCTCTTAATGCCCAACACAAACCAGCTTCATCTGAGCTTTGTTAAACAAATAGAGCCAAAAAGAAGAGCAAGCCACTGTGCGGATCCTTTCCCCAAAGTTGAAAATGTTTCTCCTCCTGACCTCTGCCTTGTAATGGCTTTCCTCAGCTCTGTCTCCTCGCAGTCTGGTCAGCTGGCATGGAGAGGACTTGTTCCCAGTTCTGCATCTCTCAGACTGTAACAACGTTTTTCTACATCAAAGTCAGTGTGCACTAACTAAGAAAGACGAGCAAAGGAAAAGGCCAGTGATTCAATTCTACAACACATAATAATTAAACTGCAACCACAGGCTGAGCACTGATTAAATTAAATAAAGCACTATACCACAAAGAAACATTACATTCAACAATGAGATAGTGAATGCAACTCGGCATGCTAAATTGGGCTCAGTGGATACATAGAAATTGCATCTTCTTAATCAAGACCAAAAATTAAAAAAAATGTGGGCACTTAAACTAATATCAATCTGTACTTTCTAAGAACGCAGGCAAGGTGATAATCGATAGTAATCTTACACAGGTCAAACATCTGATCACGTTCAAGCTCAGACAACCCATAATTAAACCCTACTAACGTATATGAGGTAGACAAAATAACAGAAAAACCTTCAAAATACCATACAGTCCAGTACAAAACAGGCTATCTTTTGGAATATGTCAATGTTAAGATTGTTCGGACAAGATGATGGTAATTTATATGATCCTGTTTTGCCTACTCTGTATTCGAAAAAAATCTCTAACACAAAAAAGTTTTTATGTTTGACTGAGGTGGAAAAGTTGGTATATCAACAAATGCAAAATGCAACAAAGTGCAATGGAAATAGTTGCCATATTTCTATCTTGGTTTTCACTGTTTGAGGTTTCACTGGTGCTCTTTCAATAACATCATCTTGTTGGGCCCTCTTCTTCTGCAATGGTTAAATGGCCCCCCTCGAAAATTAGCAGCACCAGCTGTTCATCTGGACAACCCAAGTAAAAATATAACAGCGGTGCTGTGCTACATTTGGAATGACACCCAGCTACTGTCTCATCTAGTTTAGTCTAGTTTAGTCTAGTTTCATCTATTCTGAAAATAACAACTTGTCTACTTACAGCTGGTGTACACAAAACAACAGTGACACTCAAGGCACAATATGCAATCCAGGAAGAGTACACAATGAACAGGAGCTGCAAAAATGTATGAAGACAGCAATAAAGTCATGCATGTGGTCAAAAAAATATTGCATATTTATATAATAATATATATTTTGAAGGAAATGTTATTGCTTCCTGGTGTTTGTTGCCTTGCAATTATGTCTCCAATCCGTGGAAAGTGACATCTTGGTAATGTTTCCTGTCCATCTTTATTTGTGTTACCTTGTGTTGAAAAGAGAATGCACTCTCCACCCTCTTCTTCCAATGTTCTGAATTGACTTTTCTTGTGAAAATTTGACTAATTTAATAAAGGAAATTGGGAGGTTTCAAAACAGGTTCAAATATTTTCCACAGAACGAGACCCTCAGGAGGCAACCAATTCCCAGCTGTGATGTGCTGCTGAGTTCTATCTCTCCCTCTCATTTTCTTTTGCTTATTAAAACTCTTCTTAACCCTCATTCGTTCTGTCCTCCCATCTTTCTCTCTCTCTCTCTCTCTCTCTCTCTCTCACTCATTCTTTTTATCTCTTATTCATTGTATGTCACCCTGGATAATAGTGTCAGATCAATGCCCAAACTGTGAATGTCCTTCTCCCTTCCGCTTCTATACTTTTCTCCCCATAGCAATGTATTAGAGCTGCCCTTCTGGACTGAGTCTGCCTCTTATTAACTGCACACAACTGGATCTCTGTGTCCAGCCTTCTCAGCAATTGAATTCTGTTAATATCCTTTTGGCAGCTGCCTGTGAGGTGATAATATTGTTCATTTTTCATTTTTGTAGAGCGGATGAGGTTTCATAGGGTTGGTAAATGGGGTAGTTGTGGTTAGATTTAGCTGTTGGAGGCATTTGACTGATGCAGTGGTTTGCCTGACTGTAGGGCCAACCGTCTCGCAGGGGTTTGGTTGTTTGCATCATGGCTCCTCTGGCGTGATGTCTTGTTGCTTATTTCTGGTAGGGATTTTGTTATTTATTCACAGCAGCTTTATGACGATGACATGAAATAACATGCAATCATGCTATGAGGAGGAGGGGACAAAATCCAAATGTAGTTAAATTCATCTGGCTGCACTTGCATAGAACAACTGGGAGAAAGCCTTCGTGCAAGCGGAGATGGTGACCTTGAGCTGAGCCAGGAAGAAATGGCCGAGCCAAGCCCCCAGAGCGCTGAGGTGAATATGGAGCCCTGTCAACATGAGGAATGTCGCCATGCTGTTGTGTGGTAATAAAAGAAGTCATCATTCTCCACAGAACATCAAAAACAATGCTGTTGCTGAGCCTGTAGCCCAACAACCTGGAGAAATGATCAACTCAGAGATGTATAAATTTCACAGCTTTGGTCTGGTGTTAGCTTTTTGAAATTTATTAAAACAATGCCAACAAAAGGACCAAAGTACAGTACATCATAAGACAACAGAGCTTTTTATTATAGCTGACTATTAATGGTCAATTTGGCATTTGCTGTCCCTCTAAACTACCTCCAGGCAGTACAGCTGTTTATTAGAGTTGGGGGCTGGGTAAGAGCTGAACTTAATGCCGTTTAATTTAACTGCATATGCCTTTCATGCTACTCTTGTAAAATGTCAAGATTTACTGTTATAGTTCCATTTCAATTGCCTAAACTGCTGTGGTAAATCTCTGTGTTGTGAAAGCAACTGTTTGAGAGCATGGTAAAAATCAGTGCACTGTTAAAATGGGTGTCATCCTGCATACTGGGGTTAGTTTATTTTCTGCAGGTGGTGACAGAAAGTTCGGAAGTAAATCTGAAGGATTGAAAAACCAGCAGACTCAGAAACATAGCCAGATAATTGACAGTGATATAACTAAAAAAATCCTGTGACTGTGAGAAAAGGCAACACTGTAGCAGACAAAAGAACATCTGTTTTTTAAACCTGCTGTGTTGAACTTTTACATATAAATGAATGTCCTTTCCATTCAAGCCCTTGCCAAATGAATTCACACAATGCTGATGAAGCCTATCACTGCCAGATAAATCTCTAAAGTATACAGAGTTTTTAAATCCCATGGCGGGCACAGCATTCCCATGCTGGCCGTTAATCATGCTGCTCTCATAGACTTTCCAAATGTTATCGGACCAAATGGATCAAATTCTGATGGTGAAACGAGTCATTTCGTGTGGGTTCTATGATGCTCAAAACAATTTATCCACTATTTTACAGCTGCAACAGTTGGTAACAGCAAGTGTGGGCATAGTGGGACATATCCCAGTGAGTTGGTGGTCCGTCAGACAAAATACGTTTTTGGAACGGTGGACCATCAACACATCTGTTTTTACTGACCCTCTCTGTGTGCCTGTCATTCAAACTGTGCATGAGAGTGTACTGCATGACCGTGTCAGACAATCACAGGTGAGTGCCCCCCTTTACTCTCACAGCAAGAGGGGGAAGACAAAAGTCCTGCACTTTAACTTTAATATCACAATTCAGCAATCAAAATGTTTTGAATAACAAAACATGCAGAAATTGAGAGAAAAACAGGAAATCTTATCCATTAAACCAAGTCTAGTCCGATGTGATAAATGCTCAGCAAGTTCTTTGTAACTGAGTTCCATGAATTCAATTTCGCACCGACATTCAGTGTTCAGAGACATCTAGCCATTTATCAGGAACATGGGGAAAAAAGCAAGAATTTGCAGTGCTAGTGCGGGGGTGGCAGAGCAAACACACAACAGGCCATATAGAGCTGTGGCGTTGGCTGTGAGAAACACAATGGTATAAAGCCGAGAAGGGTTAAACAATATTGAAATGTTTGGATCCCTTCCTTGCCATCCAAGCCTGTGACATTGACTTATGGTGACGCCCTCCAGCCTGTTTTGCTTAGACAGTTAAATGACAAATGGTCCTGCCTGTCAGCCAACATCTGTTATTCATCTCCAGCCTGGGCTGGCACTGCCAGACCATCAGTCTGTGTGGTGCTGGCCTGGCAGCCACCTTTAAGCCAGCCTCCCACAGCTCAGTCACACAATTATGGTCAATCAGCAAACAAACTCCTTCAACCGCAATCACACGCAATCTGTAACATCTTTGCATTGCTGCAACCTGTATTCATAGAGTAACCACTAGTATCAGATGAATCAATCACACTGAAAAAACATGAATCTCCAATTAGTCCTGTGGAAAAATTGTGTTGTTGGAGCAGGAAATAATCATAAAATAAAATAAGCAGTCTTCAAAGTATAATAGAACAGAATTAAGAATATAGCAGATGGAGTAATATAAACACACAATTTCAACACTAGAAACTGTTCTTTATGTGATTTTCATATAGCATTACAATCATCAGCCTAAATTATAAAGTAAAGCATTCCATCTGGCCCCCAAGAACGTGTAGAGTTGCCCTAATTACTCACATGCTCAAATGTGTACGCTAATACAGCTTCAGCTGGAACATAAATGCATGAGAAATAATTGCAGCATTATGTTGGTGTTAAAAATACCAGCAGCAGAACTTAATAAGAAAGAGAATACGCAAAACTCCAAGAAAATCCAATGAAATTATATGATGGAATATAAATTACAGCAGTTGAGATTAGTGAGACAAAATTACAAATTAGATAAAATTAGATGTACATAAGAGATGAAACTGAATAATGTGATTTGATGTGATGTTCAGTTTTCTCTTCAGGAAGAGAGAAAATTACTCATCTCAAATAACAACAAATTCCACATTCTGCTTTCCTTTCCGCTGGATGACACAACTAATATCTATCTTCTGAAGGTGGAATTAAATGTTAAGTCAAGGTTAAATGACCAAATATTTGCACTGTTTTGTGTTTGGACACTCTGTAATGCAACGTTTCTTCAATGATTATGGATAGTAGTGTTTAGGGACTGTTATCTGCAGCCTCTTTTCATTTATGATGGTTTTATAATGTTCTCTCCTTCATGGATCACACTCTCACAGGCACAATACTGTCCGATACTTCATACTTTATTATATTCAGTTCAACAGAGGTTAAACTTATAGTACACACTGCTGTCCTTGAAGAGCTTAAGTAAGAAGCTGGATATTGTGGCTCCACAGAAGAAATGGAAACACCCAAGAATTTTGTCTATTCTGCCTGAAGCTGCACTACACAAAAGTGGATCCACAAAAGAAAAGAATGTCCTATTTATTTAAGAGATCCAGTAGATTGACTTTATGTGACCTGATAGGATTCAGGTGCTGGATCGTCCCCAGTGAGGATTGTTCTTTTCCAACTTAAAGATAGTTTTGGAAAGCAACCAACAATTGATTGTTAGTTGTTAATCTACTTTCACAGAACATGGACCTAAAGTTGAACATTCCTACAATAATGGCTGGACAAATGCACAGCTTGTTTCACTTTCAATAGCTTTGGTATGATATGGTAGCTGTTAATGGAATGTCAAGTTTCTCCAAAATTATCCAAGAAATATGTACAGTACCTGAAAAAATCAGAGGCATAATTTTTTTTTGCAGAACTCAGCTTCATTTTAGGACAATATACACAACTGTTCCTCATCAATTTCTACAGGACTAAACAGTGCAGTGTCAGCAGCACTGGCAGTAGCATCTCCTTCTCTCCATCCATGTTCTCCTGTACTTCTTGAGGAATGGCAAGGTGTTTTTAAGCTAGATAGGATATGCAATTCCTCCAGCGTGTTGCGTGTCTACCCCAAGGTCTTCCCCTAGTTGGACATGCCTGGAATACCTCCACCAAGAGATGTCTGGGAGGCATCCTGATCAGATCCCCAAACGTCCTCGAGTGGCCTCTTAAAAGGAGCAGAACTTCCACCCCGATCTCTTTCCAGATACCCTGTCCCAGGCACACTGTAATAGAAGCTCATTTCAATAGTTAATAATTATAATACCTTGGTTGTGGGTGGAATCATCAAGTTGCCCAAGTTTATCTAGCAGAACTTTGCTAGCTACCTAACAAGATAGCTAGGTTGCTAAAATAGCACAGACAGAAATTGTATGTAACTGTATGTAAGTAACAACAATTGTATGTAAGTAACTTATTACCAGCCCATCATAAACTACCCCCTCCAATTCAGCAAAACTGAGTAAAGGAGTTAGAAGTCTGAGGCTGGACCACAGTAGAAGTTATTATTGTCAACTTATGTGGAAATGAGCAAATATAGACTTTCGTTCTCTGAAATAAATGTTCCTCTGTGTGAAAATAATTTATATTGTATATAGATTATATGCTTGGATTTTTTTGTACTAAATTTTCACATCATGTATTCAGGAATGAATATGCCACTTTGTGATTTTTGTTGTGCTTGTGCAATTAAGTCTTGTTTTAAGAGGATGTTTAAATGAACTGTTCACTAATGGTGATTAATTGCTACAAACACATTTGCTGCCGTATTAAGACAGAAATTTAACGTCCAAATGAAATGAAAAAGAAAGGTATAAAATGAACAGTCATTCATTTTTCAAGATATTTACTGGCATGAAGCTACATTATATCTACATAATGAAGTCCTCTGAACATATCTCTTGGTTGCACTTTTGGCTGCTAATATGCAGTTACACAGTGCACAACTGTTGTCTTGTATAAGAGGTGAAACTTTTACTTGGGAAAGATACAGCAAATTGTTCAGTATTAAATTACATGGATTATAATCCCATGCAAAATTAGACCCATCAGTTTGTTATACTTACAAACACAATCTCTCTCTAGCAAATAATGTATGTGATCATGTGTCATCTGCCTACCACTCTGAGAAGTGGAAGTAGAGTTTCCACAGCCATACTAGAGGTGTTGTCCATGTTTCTTTAACAAGGGGATTTTAAACCGTGCCCTTACTTGAATATCTATGATGAGTAATTAAACTGATAGTATCATTGAGAATGAGCTGGGTTCAGAAATGCTTGTGATACACTCAGGAGGTCCTACACTCATGTCTTGACCATAGACTGTAAAAAATAATGGACATAGCCCCCGTGACGTAGCCCCGGGATGTAGCCACCGTCACCTTTTGGTTTGTGGACCTCCATTTTGAAGCCTCGGGTTTGAATTTTGACCGTCCAAAATATCCATCTTGGATTTTGGAGCCAGATGTGACCATATTTGGATGGGACAGTGGAGCTGATCCTAACACTAGCTGTTAGCTCCGACTCCTTAGAGGGTCGTTAAATACAAATCAATGCTGAACAAGACTTGTTTAGGCTACAAAAATGTTACAATTAACTTTAATGAACTGTAAACACACTGAAATAGTGATTATGTTCCCTAACTAACATTGTCACCATGGTAACCCACCTGTCACTCAAAGCACCAACCCTTAATTATGAATAAGTTTAAGTCATAATAAAATTTAAATGGGTGTGTTATATAAACATTCACCCCCTGTGCAGTTGTCATTGACATGGAAAAAAGTTGGGCATTTTAACATTGGGGTATATGGGTATTTACTCTCTTTTGGAGCTAGCATAGGCGTTGGCTTCATTTTTCAGCCTTGGAGGTTGCTTCTTGGTCTTGACAAAAAAAGTCTATGTGCTGCGGAGTCTTGACCTAGAACACTCCCAAAACAAACACACGCTACCACATTTACACTGGAAACTAAACTAAGCTATTTTTAGATTAAAAGGCCCAAATATTGATGTTCTTGCTTGTATGATGCAGAATGGAGGTTTTAACGCAGTAAAATTAAAGAATTTAATATGTAGAAGTAGATTTGGAACAGAGAAAAGTATCCCATCCCACCTGAAATGAAAACCACATAACTTTCTACTATTTCTTTAAGTGAAGTTCTAGTGTCAGGTATGGACATTGGTAGGAAATCTTCTCCAATACAATGAATGATTGTGGTAGTGGCAAAAGGTGAAAAAATTGGAGAGTAAAAACAAACTGAACCTGCTGATGCTCTCAAAGTGATACAGAGGTGTTGAAAGGGTCACTGTCGCAAAGCCTTGAAAATAGAATCCGTGGAGAAAGTCAGGCCCTTATTCCAGAAGAAATAAGATACAGGGGAAAAAGTAGAATATTTCCCTTATTTTTTTTCTTCAGTGCTGGCCTGCATGTCTCAGTCTGTCTGAGGCTACTGCAGTTTTTCGCCTCGTTGACTTGTTAATGATGTGGTAAAGGCACGTATGAAACCAGTTAGATCAACTCTGTGAGGCAGAAACACGGCATCATCTGCAGCAAATTAACATTAGTATCATGTTTTGCATGTCATGACGCTGGATAGTGGGCTCTTCTTTGCCGCATGATCGAAACATTAGTTTCTCGTCTGTTAAAACACAGCTGCGACTGGTTTTCTCTTGCCATTACACTGACAGGAGGAGACAAAAGATGGGCAGAGAACTTTGATAGGAGGGTCTCTTGCAGTAATATAAACAGTGCAGTTGTTCTAAGTAGTGCATAGGGTTTTGTTTAAGTGTGCAATCGACACATAATGTCTTAGGTTCCAATAGCACAGCAAAAAGGTTCATTACACTTCAAATGAACTACTTTGTAGAAAGTCAGCAGAGCCCACCTAAAGGCAAAAGTGTTTATACCTGTTCTGAATGGTCACACTCAAAGGTGAAAAGCCTGCCATCATAGGCCACACCTTCACACCAGTCTTTTTAGGCATTCACGTGTTGCACTCAACAGCACATCTGGTTAATCACTGCATGGAATGACAGTATTTCTTATTATTCAGGAAGAAGTCATACTAGCATTAGGCATAACAGTAGAGAAAAGTCGTAATGGAAGGAGCTAGGAGTAATAGCTTTTGTAGCAGTAACATGAACAGTTATAAGCATTGTACCAGTGAAATAGTGAGAAGTTTAATAAAATCACAGTGTTATCTGCCATGCTACATTAACTAACAAAACTGGTGTTACTCCACAAATATGATTAACAGCTACTGCATGCGTGCATTGTACTCTCTTTAAAAAGGGCCTTATTAATCACTATTTGTACCAGATATCAAACAGGCAACCTACATTGAAACTGGAACACAACCCAACAAACATAATGTGGCACAGCATTTATCATTTTGTTTAGCCTCAAATTTAACTTGTATTGACTTTATTTAACCTTGTTTAACAATTGAGTAATCCTATTGAGATTAAAGAAGTTTCCAGGGAGATCTGACCGAGAAAGCAGCATTATGACCAGCATACAGATGCAGAAAATCAAAAGGCCATTCACAGAAGTCCATACGCATAGAAAATATCTAGACTCTCACACATCTTTTCTGTACGTGTGGCCTTTAGTAGACATAGGTACACATTCTGTAAATTAAATATTTTTCATTTCTTGTTAACCTCATGTAGCACTTATTGCCCTAAATTTTGTTTAGGTTAAGAATCCGATAGGAGTTAACCACTAGTTTCCTCAAAAAGCAGTGGGTTGCATTTTGTTGAACAGTTGAACATTTATTGACAATATAAAACAATAATAATATTCACAGTTTAGCTGCACTTTTATTATAAAAAAAAAGGTGCCAAAACAAAACAAAAAAAATGAATCAGTAGAGTTCAGGGAAAGAGGTAATCTCACTGTGTGTAGTGTGTGTGTTTAGGGTTTGTGTTCAGAGCTCCACTACACGGATAGGATGTGTGAGGGATGTCTTATCTGTAATTGAGATGATCTGGTCAGCAAGGTGGGTTCTGCAGCTGGTCACACTGCGTCTCCTACACTCTTAGAATCGCTGGACTGGGCTCACCAGTTATGTCGACTCTCTTGCAGAATCACTGGACTGGGCTCACCAGTTATGTCGACTCTCTTGCAGAATCACTGGACTGGGCTCACCAGTTATGTCGACTCTCTTGCAGAATCACTGAACTGGCTCCAATTATGTTGTTCCGTTCTCAGAATCGCTGGGCTGGGCTGGGCTGGGCTGGCCATCTGCGTCGTTCAGTTCTCAGAATCGCTGGCTGGGCATGCCACATATGTCATTCTTCCCTTCTCCGACAGTGGATCAGAATAATACACCCAAAAAACCCAAAAGAAACAAAAAAAAACAACCTGCACAAGAAGTGCAAAATTGTAAGGTTCTTCATCTAATCATGTTTCTCATTAAATGTATGAAATATATAACCATGGATCAAGGAAATAGTTACATACTACAGTTGAATTATTATAAATGATCATTAGTTTTAACCATAAATGTAATCATAAATTAACATTTTTTAACAGTGCAATTTTTAACAACAGATCCTTTGTGAATCCTTTTTAACCTCTATTTAAACTAAATTATCAGTTTTAACTAATTTAATCCATCTCTTAAATATTTATAATTTTCAATTTTACACTAAGTAGTGCAATTTCAGTCAAACAATAAAACATACCACTTAATGGCAAATAAACTACTTCACTTGGCATCAAAAAAAGCATCTCAATACATGTGTACTCTTAGCTTTAACTAAGCTGTTAGCATAAGCTAAATATAACAATCTGCGCTAGAAATTAGCATACCGCATTAGCATTAGCAATAAGCTAGCAGACTCTTTTTTTTTTAACCCCAAAATGAAAAATATAAAATAATAGAATCACATAGCAATACCTCCTAGGACATCTGGTGAGCAACATAGATCAACCTATATCAAGTCAATAGCTAAACGTATACATCTTTATTGTTATTAGCGGCTAGCTAACAGCTGGCTAAAATCTGCTGACTCATTGGAGGTTCAGTAGTTTCATTCACAGGAAATAATTAGCCTCATTGGCTTTTAGGTTGAAAGGTTGGTCTTGTCTGCAACAATATCTGTCTGTGGACACCGTCAGAGTTGCGCCATCGGTGGCAGTCTTAGTCTTTTTTTAACGTCCTCAGCCTCCTGTCTGTTTTTCAGCTTCTTAGTGTTGGATTGTCTTGAGGACAGAAGTGAAGCAGCATAAGAGAAAAAAAGAATCACTTTCGCGCTATAACAAAGTAATAAAGTATAAAGTATATGTCTCTCTCTCTTTTTTTTTTTTTTCTACTGCTTTATGGTACTGACAGCCATGAGTGATGTCTGAGGCTGGACCACAGAGAGTTACTGTAAATATTAGATTTTCTCTCTGTGCGTGTGGATGCAACTTTAACATGATTTCTGACTCTGGTGATGTGTTTTGCTTTGGTCTGGGTTATGTTTTACCGTTTCACCCAGTGGAACAGTTTGGTGGTTTTACACACATAAACAAGCCCTGAATCTTGGAGAAATCAGAGCTCCAATATTAATCAGACCTTGACTCTCCTCCTCCCTGACTCCCTACAGGTATAAAAGACCTTGCCAGTACAGTGGATGGACTCCTCCTCCTACATTTCAGACTTCACAGCCACTCCTTCCATCTTAACAAAAAAAACTAGACTGCAAACAGATTCATATCAGGCCAATAATTAAACTGCATGTGACATGTTTCATGCTGTTTCCCACTGATATGATAGAAGTTCCCTCTCTTATTTGACCAAGAAAGCACAAACTTAATTCTCACATATCACATATCACATATCTGACCAGAGAAGTCTTTCTACTGTGGTGTGGGATAATTAAAGTAAACAGCTTATGGGATAGTAGTCTGTAAAACCAACAACAAAATGTTTTTCTGTCTGTCTCCACTCATGGAATTGTAGTTTCTCATGATTGTCTAAATAGATGTATTGATCCTGTCAACACTAAAGCTCTGCAAGAAACACTGGATATATACAGTGTTGTATTTTGGGGGTGTTGTCATAGTAAGAACGTAATCCAAAAAATACCAAACCTTGCTTTCAAAAATAGAAACAATATGAATTACAGTGAAACCCAGTGCTACAAAACAACTAATTGCATTTACTCAAGTACTGAAATTAAGTACAATTTTGAAGTACTTGTAATTTACTTGAGTATTTCCATTTGATGCTACTTCCTTTTGGTATGCTTCCACTCAACTACATTTCAGAGGGAAAGATTGTACTCTCTATTCCACTACATTTATTTGACAGCTTTGGTTAGTTTTCAAATGATGATTTGACACAACTGATATTAAATATAACAAGCTTTTAAAATACAGCACATTGTTAAAGACTAAACCAGTGGTTTCCAAACTTTTTGGCTATTGACGTCTTAAAAAAAGCAGTGTGTAGTCAGGGTCACATTTCAGTAATTCTTCCCTCTAAATTTCCCACATGGTTTAATTTCAATAAATTTTCAAATGATCCAATATATCACCAAAAATCAAAGATTAGAGAAAAAGTCCAAAAACTTAAAACAGATTTTTGTATCAGAACTTTTTTTTGTTTGTTTTTTCTTCTTTCCTCTCCCATTAAACATCTCACCACCCCTCAGATTTATCTTGTAACCCTTTCGAGAGGCCCGACCCCTAGGGGATGATGTCATATATAATAATATATCAGTCAGAGGGACCAAACCAATACTTTTACTTTAATACTTTTAAATTTTGCTACTAATACTTCTGTACTTTTACTTAAATATGATTTTTCATGCAAGACCTTTACGTGTAATGGAGTATGTTTACATCAATGTATTGGTACTTTTACTTCAGTAAAGGATATGAGTACTATTCCATCACTGCTGAAAACAGATCTCTCAAAAAGTACTTACTAATACTCTTTCTCTGCATCAAATCACATTAAATCTGTCCCATATCTTCCTCTTTAGCTTGGTCAGAGTGCATAGAAGCTACATTCCCACTGCACATTGGTCCCATGACATAGAGACCAATTTATTGATATTTTCATTAAACTGTGATCTCAGCTCTCTGGCTCGCTTGGTGATCAGCTGCCTATCTGAGGAATGCCATAAGAAGATGCACAGTGAAGAACCAAGAAATAGCTCTGGTTACCTAAAGCAATTAATTTGCATGCATGAGGAGGATGGGAGTTGTATGCCTTATTTCTTTAACTAATATCACAAAATGTATAATACATATATATTCAAAGGACAGAACTCCCCATGCACAGCCAGTATTTTCAGTCAAGTGCTGGTCAGTTTCATTACAAATTAAAATGAACCACTGCACACTGTAATGACTTTACTGCGACTTTAATGGGAGTGAACTAAAAAGTGAAATAAAAATAATAATATATACCTTTACAAGGTGCTGTATTAGGAAAAGCAATTAATATTAGAACCAACAACCAAGTAAAAGGATGAGTAAAAACATCAGATAACAGAAGCACCAATAAAACCACACTGTAAAAATACGTTGTGGGAAATAAAAATACAGTAATGCAGTAATCCAGTGCTTTGTAAACCCAATAGAGCACTATTATATATCTAAATATCTAAAATATCTAAATATCTATATATCTAAAATTGGAGTAATGTGTTCATACTTCCAGGATCCCGTTAAAAGCTGTGCAGCTGCATTTTGTACCAGTAAATGATTATGTGCTTGGTTAGGACCGTAATGTGATGTGTTGCATTAAAGGCAAAACTACTTATTCTGATTAATCTGCAAGAAATTTTGAGACATCCAACAATGAATGTAAGATAGGCAGGTCAGGAAGGGAACTAAACAAATAGGACCTGATGTTTTGAGTTGGAAGTAGATCCCTGTATCATAGCAGCAAAAAGAGACTTTATGTCGTTGAATGATGTGGCTCAATCGGAGCGCATAAACAGAGGAAAGTAATGGGGCTAAAACTGACCCTACCTGCTTAGTGTTTGTCTGTCATTGGTGATTACTTTAGAGTCACAACTCCATCTGCTGTTTAGCTTTTGTGGCCTCTAACCTTTGACCTTCTTACAGTCATATGCCTACAGTATATAGAGCAAGAAACTGTCACTTGCTGAATTGAAGTACTCTATGTAAATGTTAGTCTAAGCAATCACTCACACTCTATGTGCATGTGTGTGTTTTCAGGACTCGGCCCTTTTCAGAATCTGCCCATCCAGTAAAAGAGCTTGATCAGAATGGGTTGTGAAGGTGTTGAGCATGACACATACTTTTTCCCACAGGACGATCCCTTGTATTTTGCTGAAGCCTTGTCTGCTTGAATCCAACTCAGACACCCCTTCTGACAAAAATTATTTAACAGTCCTTCATTTTCACTGCCTTGGGCTTTCTGTCTCAACTCCTCCTGTTAAGCAAAGCCTCAGTGTCAGGGGAGTGAGACTGAAATTCACTTCAGGGATACAGAGGAGGATAAACCCATTTAAACTCAGTTTACTCACCTTTTGATTTCAGGAATACGGCTTTTCATCTTATTGGTCTGACATAATTGTTTATGTCAAGTATTTATTGTATATATATTTCCCACATCAACAAAACACAGACCCATGATCTTAACTACAAAGCCAAACAAGACAGGAAGACAACACAAACTAAAACAAAATAACATAACACAGCTACACACATCGACCCCACACATCAAAAAAACAAGGTCAATGTCAGTATCTTCATATCTGATCAACTTAAATAAACATACATATACATCACATATAACTCAAATACTATTCTTCTCCATTGAGTACCCCAATCTTTTGTCCTTCACTGGCTAAAACTTAAACAACAATACGATCCTCTAGATTCGCATAACTCAATTGTTATGTGCTAGGTGGCATTATTGTCCACCTGTACTACATTCTAACAATAAATAAGTAAATAAATAAATAACACAAGGAAAAGGTGGAAGAAGAGGTTTAAGTACTTATGTAAGTATGTTTTTATGTACTTAATGCTTGTAATATTTCTGCCCATATGATTTCAAATTGAGTTAAATGCACAATATGTCATTTCTGCCACTAGGGGTCTCTCAATCAAAACAATAACAAAAGACCGAGTGCGATGATGTTGTGAAGTAGCGTGCAATCATGAGAGTTGTCTTCATTGTTAAACAACCAGCTTCTCTGGGTTAGGATTACTAGGATGTTTTTACCTGGAGCTGAATTATCTGCAGAGGTCTCTCCCTCTCCAGAACAATCAGATCCGATGATTAAAACAGGTAAAAACACCGAATAAAAGTTTCACTTAAGAAACTGGTGTTTCTCCAATACTGTTTGGCGGAAAAAGGACATCAGGGAACTGCTGCTAGCTGAGCTGCTGCTAACGTTTGCTCAGCTCATTTCACTTATAACTTAAGATCCAGACGTCTGATGACTACAATATGTCATCTGGTTAAAGATATAGTTAAAAACGACCAACATTTATAGAGTTTATCTTAAAATGAGGCTTAAAACAAAATAAAAGTCAGTTTATTACAGTTACTGGTGGGCAACCACAACGCCGATGTATTATCTTGTGTGCCCATATTCTTTGGTAGATGCCATTGTGGCAGACAACCACAACACTTACACATGCATCTTGTGTGTGTATACTCTTTGGTAGAGGGGGTATAACACCACTGACAGGCTACTAAATCAAACGAATTGTTACCTTGATTAAAATTACTGATTTCTCTGGGTTTGAACACTTTTGGAAACATTTGGGTTAATGTAACTTCACAGCTCAACAAAATATATAACATAGGTCGAGTTGATTTTAGACATTTTAATGCAGAAAAGTTACATATTATAGCTTTAATTTGTTCTTTTCAATGGCTCTTGTCTTTTCCATGTTCAAATAATATTTCTTTTTTAAGTGTAGTAGTGTAGGAGTGTATGTGGATTTCCAATGTTTTGAGTATCAGTTTCTTTAATACATTTGATGAAAAAAGAATAATCCAACTCCATGGATACCTCACTGCGTCCCGTAAAATATCTTGAAATATAAAAATTGATTGAATGAATTGATCAAAATGAAATTTAATGCAAAAGTATTTTAGGAACTGATATCAACTCACTCAAAATACTTAATTTTTTCTCCATGTTGCTTCAAAGTTTCTTACTATGACAAATATGATACAACACGCTCAACTCAATAATAAAGCACGATGCGGGATCCTTAAAGTAGTGAAAATGAATGAATAGGACAGCACACCTAGTTTACTTTTTTAAATACATACATACAATGTGGTCATATTTCACCAATGGCACGGTGACAGGTCTTCATTCTCAGCCTATCATATCACAGCTGTCTTTTTAAACATGTTTTCTCCCTCTCTGCCTTACTGCTTTCAGGGTTCCTCTGCGCATCCCACCACTTCCCTATCACAGCACAGTCTCAGCAGGAGTCATCAGCCACTTCCACCACCAGTGTCTAGACCCCATGGGGGGATTTATCTTGTTGCTGCTCAGGACTGATGTCCCTTGAGTCAAAATTTCCCTGTAGACTCTAAGCACCACAGACTCTTGTCAACACATATCATCAATATCACCTGTATAATATACTATTCTTTTTGCTTCATTCACTTGTCTCTTCTGATTAAAATACATCTGTTGCTTATTGTGACATATTAAACTTCATGTAAAAGGTTGCTGTAAGTTCTGTGTTATGTTTTTGTTTCCCTACTGCCATTATTTCTTTTTTTTACATATTAATTTTATGACCTGAGACCATTAAATATTCAGAAATAATTTTATAGATTAGGGGGTATAAATTTTCCAAAATTAGTTAAGTACATCAAAAGATCATCTGCAAATAAATTAAGTTTATATTGTTGTTTACCTGTATCGACACCTGTAACTTTTGGATCATCTGATTTTCTCTGCAAGGAATAGGGAAATGGGCAACCTGGTCTACTACCCCTCTCTAATGTAAATTCCCCAGACAGAAAATCATTTGTATAAATCTTAGCTGTAGGATATTTATATAATAGTTTTATAAAATCTATGATTTCAGCCGGAAGATTACATTTTTTTTAAAGGCCACTGGACAATAAAATGCTTTTCCAGCATCAACAGCCATCACTGATGAATCTATATTGTACTTTTTTGCACATTGTATTATGCCAAAACATGTTGTTGTGTTTGTCCATAAGTGCCTATTTTTAATGAACTCTGTCTGAATGCTATGTAACAGGTCTGGTAAAACCTTTGCTAATATGTTGCTAATAAGTTTAGTTAATGTTTTATTATTACAATCAGTTAAACTTATAAGTCTAAAGTCTGAGAGGGATTCTCCAGACCTGGTTTTAATACAACAGAGGTTATAATTTGATACATAGATCTAGGAAGGACTAAGTTATTTGACATGCACTTACATAAATAAGGGAGCCAAAATTGCTCCTACAATGTTAAATGAAATTCAACAGGAAATCTGTCCATGCCCAGGTCCTTCATGAATGCAAATGTTAAAATTTCAACCTTGAAATCGACCCATTGGGTCATAAATCCAACCATTCTGCGCCTGCTGACCCCAACCAGGCTTCACTTACCGCACCTGCTATGAAAACAGACTGATTTCAGTTGGCTGCGTTGCAGGATTCATGCACAAAGTAAAGGTTCATGAAGGCACTGTACCAGTGCAACAAAAGTTACAGTAACTCCCCTTTGCTGTGCGACAACCAGTCTCTGATGAATTTGACCTGCTGCTGAAGGAAGGCACAATCAAACGGATTGATGTCTCACCTTGGATTTCCCCAATGGCAGTTACTGCCCCTAATGGAGGAGCTTTTGAGTGAGCTCAGGGATGCTTCAGTGTTTTTCACTGTCATGGCCTCAGCTTACCACCAACTACCATTGCATGATTGCAGTCATGACCTGACTGCCTTTATTACACATAAAGGGTTTTTACACTACTGAAGGTTCTTTATGGCTTGGACTCCTTTTCATCCGTGTTCCAAAAAATAATGGAAACAGTGCTAAAAGGTCTACCTGGAGTATACGACTATCTTGACAATGTTGCATGACAGGAGCCTGTGTGATGTCCTGTAGCATCCGACTGCTGCAAGCCTGAAACTGAATATGCAAAAATGTTCATTCACACAATCAAGCCTCAGATTCTTTGGCCATGTCATTTCCAAATCCTGCCTGACACAGATCACATCACAGCCATCCGTGATGCCCCGCCCTGCATGACCTGTTCTCCCTGTAGTTATGCCTAGGACTAATCTCATGGTATCGTAAGTTCCTGCTGAATTTGTTACAGTGAGCATGAACTACTGAGCTACTGGATACTACAAACTCTTGGTTTGAATGGAGCTGGACATTTCTCCAGTTAAAGGTATAATATGTAATTATTTCACATTAAAATGTCTTAAAACAACTAGACCTATGTTCTATATGTTGTTGAGTTGTGTACTTAAATTATCTCTATTGTTTTCAACAATTTTTAAACCCAGAGAAATCTGTAATTTAATAAAAATAATGGACCATTTCATTTGGTTGCATGTCAATGGCGTCATACATCCTCTAACACAGAGTAAACTAATGTTAGCACAAGATGCATGCAAAGATAATACATCAGTATTGTGTTTATTCCACACAAACTGTTATAAATTGACTTTTATTCTGTTTTAAGCCGCATTTTCATGATAAACTTGGGTCATTTTTAACTATCTTTTGGCTGGAAGAAGGATTTTAGTCACTGGACATTATCAAGAAATAAACTAGGCAAACGTCAGCAGCAGCTCTGCTAACAGCCCTTCCAGGAAGTCCGTGATCACCAAACATCGCCAGAGAAGGTGAAACAGCTTTCAATAGTGTAATAGTATAATATATTATAATAGTATTTTTAAAGATTTCAGTCTGCATGTACGTTTGTTTTTGGAGAAGCAGAGACCTCTGCGGATAAATCGGCTCCTGGAAGAACCTGGAGGAACGTCTGGGTGTAAAGTTATTAAGATTAATAAACCGAACAAATGTTAGAAACAGCTCAGCTCACAGCCCGTATCTGACGTCTGTCCATCACCAAACTTTGTAGAAACACTGATTTTTTTTTTTAGATAAAACAGTTTTAATTAATATTTTAACGATTTTAATCTGCGTGTACGTTTGACTTTGGAGAAGAGGAGACCTCTGCGGATAATGCGGCTCCCAGGAGAAACCAGACAAACGTCTGGATCTAAAGTAATAAGAGAAATAAACCGAACAAGTTTTAGCAGTAGGTCAGCTAACGGCCCGTATGTGACGTCCATGGATCGCCGTACATCGTCAGAGAAACACTGATCTTTTAGATGAAACAGCTTTATTCAGTGTTTTTACCTGTAATCACCGCGTCCGTTTGTTCTGAAGAGGAGGAGACCTCTGCGAGTAATTTGGCTGCTGGTATAAACATCCTGAACCATGAACACCGGAGTTATCGTGTCCGTGATGAAGCTAATTATTTAACAATGAAGACAACAACTCTCATGATCCCTTGCTACTTCACACCGTCATCACACTCTGTCTTTTGTAATTGTTTTGCTTGAGAGACCCCTAGTGGCTGAAATTACATATTGTGTGTTTAAAGACAAAAATGACAAGTATTCTACTGTGAAAGATACAGTGAAAAAGGAACAAAAAAAATCTAAACAGGACATTAATAAACATTGGGACACAAAAACCTGTGCCTTCAAATCATGGGAATTGGGTAAGAGTGAAAAAGCCTGACCATGTCCACAAAGGTAAACCAAAGTTAACACAACCCTTGTTTATTCAGAGACAGATTAGACCAAGCACTTTTGTTTTATGTGATAATAAGAGGTGGAATGCTTCATGATTGACTTACCCACTGTGGAGCAGGCTCATACAGCTCTAGTGACTCTCAAGAGGAGTGCTAGAATTGTCACTCTACCTACTTGGCTAATGGATTTTTAGCTGGGTTAAGAAATGCAAAGAACTGTGTCAAATGTCACAGTTACCTATGTGTAAGACTGTGTGAAACAAGATGGATGAACAATGTAAATGTTGGTACAGCAAGGTAACAGGCATTTTTAGATAAAATTCAGAATATACTAGATAATAATCAAACAAGAATTATAATTATAGGAGGTTATGTGTAGAAGTAGCAAAGTAGTAATAAAGTAAAAGTTAAAATGAGAATATGGCCATCTTAATCTTTGTGTATATTTTTATTGATCAAAATTTCTACTTCCCTACTATTGCTGCAGTAGGTGGCAGCATAAGCCTCTCCCATTCAGTCTCTCTTCAAATATTCAATTTCCCCCTTTTTAAAATGTAATTGTTGTAGGAAAACAACATTCTAAGAAAGACTAGGTGTCCCACCATGTCTTTGGTACCACTATGTAAACATGGACATTCCATGTGATTCACTGTATTTTATTAGTTAATAAAGATGAAGAATCTAAATTTACCTTATCTAGATTTACTACCATACATTTTGTTTGTCAAGTGAGGACCATATAGGATGCCAGTGTAAATAGTGCACACAGGCATCTAAATGATTGTTTGAAACAGAAATAAAGGTGCTGAGCAGACATTTAACAATAGACATAGATACAACATAGAAATAAAGTACAGTAACTGTAAGGCAAACTGCTTACTAAATCCCCTGTAGAGTCTTTGAACTTCATTTCTTCACCCGCTGTGCCCAATCCTGTGGATCTCAATATTGCTATTTTTAGGAGGATATCCATGTACAGCTCCTACCACCCCCCATCCCAAGAAAATAGATTAATAAAAAAAATAATAATAATGAAAAAAGAGGGGGCAGGGGACATCCTCCTTTTTCCTAATAAACTTGTCCAGATACAGTTTTTTCTTAAATTATTTATTCCATTAATAGTAGAGAGGCCTTTTATTTTAACAATGCTTTAATGCTTTAATGTGAATGCAAAATGGGTAATAATCAGACCACAGCAAAGATTAAGCTTGAATCAGTGAACAATTCACCATCTCCAATTTTAAAGCAAAATGATCAACCTGCCACAAACAAGGCAGCAGAGACAAAATAACACTAAGATACTGTAACACTGTTTCCCCCCTGAATGCCTTCAGAAATAGTAGGAAGGTTGAGAAACTGGTGTTATGTGTTTCCATTCACAGTGCTCATGCCAGTGGAGTAACAGCAAGTGGCCGTATGTGGGATCATTTGAGGAATGTAAACTGTGGGAAGGATTTGCATGTGAATATTGTACCTAAAATCATGGGTGGGTTATGTGCTTTTTTGCAAACTGCGGACCCCATCTCAAGTTATTGACATATTTAGGAGAGCCCTCAATCCAATTACACGCCCATATGAATATCTAGTGTGGCTTACACAAGTGTGTACTGTCTAATACCTGATGTGAAGCAGCTGATAACGTTCACATATGCGACTGACTGGTTACTGTGTAAAGAAGAATTTGATTTCCCTGAGCTTATAGCAGATGGCCACAAAGAAAACACTGATTGACTGGTTAAACAATGATACCTAAACAGCCATTACCAAATGTGCACAGAACCACAGCACATTTTCACAGGTTGTTCAGTGTGTGTAGGGTGGTAAGGAGCCGTTACCAGATTTCATTCAGCAGTAACAGAAATGTTGAGAAAATATCATTTAAAAATGTTGAGTAAGCTTCCAAAACCATTGAAGGAGGACATTCATACATTCAGGTTCATGATTATGTATTAATCAAATCCCTGGACAAAATGTCTCTGTCTCTTAGTTGGAAAGGACAATTCCAGGTGCTGCTGACCAGGACAGGTCTTAAGGTCCAGGGCAAAGAAGAATGGATCCATCCTTCCAGGTGCTCTTCCTCTTCCTTCTGCTGGGTGGACTCAGGCAGAGGACCAGGATGCTACAGGTTTTGAACCACATGTGGACAGACATCGTTTACAACCATACATGGATAGACACTCTTCGCAATTTGTTACAGATCAACTAATGGAGATCGACTGAAGAGAAGGACAATGTTCTGATGAGACTGCGTAAAATGTATGAGTCAGAAAAGACATGTTTTTCAAGGCCTCATCCAAATGAGGAGGGAAGTAAATCCCATTACCTTTGTATGCTCCACTGACAGATGTGAAATGAATTATTGTAATGTTGCTCATCCACTTTTCTATTCTAGGCATAAATGGTGATGGGCACCTCATGCTACAGAGTCAGTTAAACTAGTGTAACTTTCACCAAATACAGTGAGAGAGCAGTACACACCTCCTACCCTGTTAATTTGGACCACAGAACTAATCAATGGATAAAAGGTAATCCTGATTGCAAACTGTGTGATGTTTATATCCACAAGATCAGAATAGGTTCAAGGGTGGCAGAGTTAGTGAATATGTTGAACAGGATGACTTCCATTATCTTGCCACCTTTTTGTCTATAAACAGTTATAAACAGTTAAATCCTTGCGATATATAGACATTGCTAAATTCATTGCAAAAACAATTAATGAGCAATACCTTCCCTTAGGACTCAATCATGACCCTGTTGTGTATTACCCATGTACAAATGTATGTGAAAGTAGGATTAGAGTACAGAAACCAAGTAACTTTGGTGCAAACCAATCTTCCAGTTGACCACTTTTGTGTACCTCAATCCTTTACCCCTACTATATGGTTTACATACAACCGTGGTTTGGCACTAGGTCCATAGGTTCAATTAAAATTGTACAGTGTCCTTAGAGACTAACCAAACACCTGTACATGATTGTTCAGTTTATCTACCCCTTGTGTCAGTTCATGGACTACAGAATGTCTATTTATTCCCAAGAAGCAGGGAAGTGACAGGGCAAAGACTTAGGAGAAAGTAATTGCAACACAATAGTAGAGATCTCTCTAAACCAATCTCCACTACCTGAGAAGGTATATCTAGAGTGTGGAGAAAAAGCCTACAATGTGCCTTATGATGAATCACATGGTATGTGCTCTTTAGCATATCTAATCCCTTTGATTAAGAAGGTAGAGCCTATAGAAATAGCCATATTATACCCTCCATTACACAGACACAGAACAATAACAAACATACAAAAAATAGCCAGTGTTGTTCCACCTTGGTATGGTGCATATGTCTCCCAACACGAACTCATTCTTATCAAAGGTCCTAGAGAGGCAAGTTAATTCTACAAGCAGAACTATGTTAGCTGAGTGTAAGGAGTTGCAAGAAATCAAAACTGTAGTATGGCATGCAAAGTCATTGGTACTGAATGTTGCTCCTATACCTGAGATGAAACCACAGAGATTATGGATATGGTTCATGATACAGCTAAAGGTATTGAAGAATTGCATGAGAATCATGGATTTTTCAAGTGTATTTGGATCTTGGAGTCTAGATTAATTAGATTTTCAATCACTCTCATGGTCTCAGGACTTCTCTTGATTCTTCTGGGTTCCTGTTTGGTGACAGTTCTTAAACAAACTATTCACAGAACTGTCATGGTTCACTTTGTCACGGAGTGCACTCTGTTTGTAGTCACACTCCCAGCTGAATGAAGTTCACTTCATTTATGTTTAGGATATAAATGCAGTGGCAAGCTTTGGGATGAACTTTACTCTCTCTGGTGGAAATAGGAACTGTCGTAACTTTTCATCACTATGGTTTCCAATCAACATCTGTTGGGATCTTTTATTGTATATAAATATTTATATACTTATGATAAATCTTTGTATAAAAAAAAAAAATATATACAGTCAATGGTCAGGAGCAGCAACTTTTACCATCATCCAATAGTTGTTGCAAGATGAGAGAAGGGCATTTTCCAGAGGGCGTAGATGTTTTTTTTGTGTTTTATCTTTTTATTATCAAAAATACACAAATACATTGCTTGGGTATAGACCACATCACTACACTCCTTGCACAGTGACTATTTTCTACAAGTGACGATGAGCCATTTTTCAGACATGCCTTTGAAGACCACTTCTAAGACCATTAAAAAAAAGACGTTGTGACATCGTTGTTATGAAAGATACACAAAGGGAGGGTCAAACTTTTAAAAAATATATTAATGTTCCATTGGAATTAAATTAAACAAGAAGTTCCTGTCCAAACCAGTTTTGTTTAAATAAAAAATTACAATAATTTCAAACATATAGGTATATATAGGTAGACTTCATCACATACAATACTACATATACATATATTATAATACATACAAACATGCTCAACATACAACATATATGCAAACATATTCTCCTTTTGCTGTTTGTTTTAGCAACAGTCCCTGTAAATATACAACACATTACAATCAAATAAACACATCTACCAATTTCTAGGCTAGAGAATGGTGTATTTGATCCTAAATACAATGTAACCTTTAAGTTTTTAACATCTGTGTGGCTATATTAAATGTCTGTTAATTTGAGCAGTTTACTAGTAAATATGTAAAGGTTGTTGCACAGAACTTAACATTTGCATGCAACACCTCCGTGACGAGCACAGTAGGCATTGCACATGCTCAGTAAGTCAGCATCAATGCAGGCTTGCTGTTGGAGGGTTTTGCAACCCACTTCCACTCCCCACTAGATGGTTTGGGAGTGGAAGTAGGTAGGGAGAGGGTATAGGGCCTAGTTTGGAAAAGGCCCTATATGCCTTAGTTGCTATTGTCCACCAGTCCACCAGAGGGGTGTACTACGAAGCCGGTTCAACATACCCAGGCTTTCTTTGTGAGCTGGCTCGACAAACCCTAAACTGAAGATCAGAGATAAGTGGTATCACGATGGTGGATATGAACTTTATTTGTTAACTCAGGCTTTCTGCTTCAGTCTCTGTGCGCGTCCCCATAAAAAGGGGCGTTTGGCGCGTCATTTGACCATTTTTCCACTTAAAATGGACTGCTCGCGTGCCTTCTCCTTCAGGCAGGAGGAACAGGTCATTATAACAGAGAGATATGAATAATATAAATACATTATCACAGCAAAAAGCAATGCTGTTGCTGCAAATACGGTGAGAGATGAATGCTGGCAGAGGTTAAAAGAGAGCCACCTTCGTGACATCGAAAACCCTGGCTTTAGTCTCATCATACCTTGCTAACCCACTAATCTTGCTTCGTAGTACACCCCTCAGATGCCCTCAGACCTTTTCTCTGTTTCATTAAGATTGAACTGAATGGAAGGAGTGTTGCTTCTGTACAATTCTTTACATGTATATTTTGTTAAGCGATACCAGTCAGTTTTCTGTTCACTCAAAGTAAATAGACAGAGATCTACCATTAGGGTAATGTTAACTTGTGGGTTAAGTTTGTTTTGTTGTTGTTGTTGTTTTCTGACTCCTGGTTCTGATGTGTCTTTAAAAGATTCTGGCAATATAATTATTTGAGTCTGTCATTGTTTTTATTTCAGTCTGTACTCACAGCTTACTCAGTCTTAGTTATTAAGAGTTATGTTTTCTGGGTTTTGGTTTTCTGTTTGCATTGTGTTTGCCTCCTGTGTTCCTGCACTGATTCCCAGAATGTTTTCCCTCCACACCTGCCCTGCATTGAGCTTGTTAGCTCTGCCCTGCTCACTGTGTTTTTCCCTGGCCCGTTTTCTTCCCTTCACACCTGCCCTGTATCAGTTGTGTCAGCCCTGCCCTGCTCCCTGTATTTCTCAGCCAATCAACTTCCCTTGTCTAGTTACCTGTTCCCCATTCCCTTATTAGTCTGTGTTTAAGTCTTGGTTTGCAGTTCAGTTTTGTTGGAGTTTTTTGTCAGTTCAGTTTGCTCTGGTTTGTTCTGTCCTGTTAAGTCTCGTTCTGCATTCTCCTCTGCTCTGCTCAGCTCAGCTTAGCCAGCTTTTGTTTTTAACAATATCAAAATAAAGAAGTTTCTTCAGCCACAATCAGCCTATTGTCTCTGCATTTGGGTCCACCTGCTCTGTTACTTATAACAAGAACCACTATTGCTATTCGAGCCACTTTGCAGATGGCAAGTATTGGGGATAATGGTTTGAAGTTGATGTATGATGACCTGATGTATGATTTGAAGATTGGGTTCATCTAGGTAATCTGTTTGATGAAATGATGAATGAAGATGAAAATGTTTAAAAATCATGACATGTTGAAGAAAAGAAAATTGTTTATAAGTGTATCCTTATTTATTTGAACTAAGAGGCATATGTCATACTCTAGTAGAATTTTAACATTTACATGTCTGTTTTCTTTTGGTTTATTTATGATTTATTCTTATAGCCTAGTTAAGTTTACTTGCTTTTGCAATAATGATTTAAATAATCATATGTTCTACTAGACTGCAAGTAGCCAGAATAATGAAAATTGTATTTTTTTATTTTTTGGTCTTTCAATCATGTATTCAAATATATATTCAATTCATATGCATAGTAGCATGCACTTACATGGATGTACGTAACATTCACTGAACATTGATATTTTTTGTTTCTTAGTACATATTTCAGATGATCGCTATATATTCCAATCACTAAAATCATTAAGTACTTTTGGATCTAATATGCTATGTAGATGTTCGTTTTTCCATATGGCAATTTTGATTGATCATTCACTGCTACGCAATTGATTCATGTGAATTATTTTAGCTTTCAATTGGCTATTGTTACAGTCAGGTAAAGTGGATGAATTGAAATGTTTAGTCTTTATTTCTGTGGTGTTTTATTAAGATTAATTTTCTTCTGTTTTGATTTGGTGAATTAAGAAAATATCTTCATATCTCTAATTAGAGGTGTGTGGATTGGGGTTAACATGTCTGAGGGTTAAATATTTGAGATTCACTATATTGCACTACATTAATCATGTTACTACATTACATTTATCACATTATTAATTTTACATTACATTATTATTTCTTAATTATTATTATATAATCTATTCATATTAAATTTTGTATACTTTGATTCAGGCAGGTCTATGTTACTTTGCTAACAGACACCAAAGTTAGACAGTCACCATACAGAGGATTGATGGATGATCTAATTATCACAACCACCACACACATCCAAGCTAGATGGATCCTAACAGCACTGGAGGAAGCAGCCACATGGGCCATGAATTACTTTAAATCTCAGAAGTTCAGGCTCTGATCATCAAAAAAGGGAAGATGATACAACAATTCCAGCTCATGGTGCTGGAGGAATGAATACATCTGTTGTGGGGAACCCAATCAATCAAATGCCTTTAAAAGTGGTATGATGACTCACTGGGAGACCAAAATAACATCAGAAAGATGCAGTAACAGTTGGGAGAAGGCCTGCGGAATACTGATGGGCCAAGGCTCCCAGGGACGTTCAGAACGTGGATTTACCAACATGGATTGCTACCACAACTCATTTTGCCACTAATATCTTATTATATAGGACTAAGTGCAGTGGAGGCTATGGAACGTACCATCAGCAGGCACCTATGAAGGTGGCTCGGAGTGCTACCAAGTCTAGAGCTGTACAGCAAATCCTCAAAACTACAACTACCGATAACATCTTGGGTTGAGGAGAACAAAGTTGCCAAGACCAGACTAATTAAGACCCTCCAGGACTCAAAGGATGAAAAAGTCCAAAAGGCTGGAATCAAGGTCAAGACAGGAAGGAGGTAATCTGCATCAGAGGCAGTAGCACAAGCAGAAAGCACATTAAGGCATAAAGACATTGTCTGGCTTTTATGCCAGGGCCAACAGGGGCTTGGGAGCTCACACCAGCAGTCCTGGAAAGGGGCCAGCTCTGCTGAAAGAAGAACTCTCCTACAGAGAGAGATCAGAGGAAGGAAAAAGGAGCTGTGTCAGTCCAAAGCAGTAGGCCTGGGCTACCAGGGTACGTGGAAGAGATGGCAGACTGAATGCCACACCTTCACATGGACTGATATCTGTAGGTATCCACCACTGCAGCACTAATTCCTCCTCTCATCCATCTGTGACACCCTCACATCCCCAGCAAACCTCCACAGATGGTCACTGGTAGACAAATCCAACTGCAATCTGTGCCAGAAGAGAAGTAATCTAAAGTATGTACTGACATCTTTTCGAATAGCCCTCAGCCGAGGGAGATATACTTGGAGACAAGGGCATGAACCAGGGAAGTAGCCAGAAGGGGAACAACTTGGGCATACTGAGCCATGTGACAGACTGAAGCATGACTGCAGATTTGGACAAACAGGTCACATTCCCAGACATTGTACCAACAACAGACCTGACATTGTCCTGTGGACCATGACCAAGAAGATCATCATGATAGAACTTACTGTGCCATGGGAAGAGAGGTATGATGAAACCCATAAGAAGGATGAGCATGCGTCTGGAGGGAGGACGGCAGGGGATGGGGAGTGGTTAACCCTGGCTGTAGTCAAGGTAGGAACCAGGTGTGGGCAGCTCTGTCATCAGCAATGTAAGCATCCCTCTCTCCCTTGGCATACCTAGGGGCACGCTGTGGTGGAATCGTGGAGGGAAGAGGGAGAGAAAGAGAAAGGCCATGAGCTGCCACAGCATAACGACCAGAGACCGTAAATGGGGTGACACTCCCCAGTTCTCCGAAGCACTGTTCCACTCCAGACGGCCAGAGGACATGCTGGAGCAGAGCTGGAGGGAGCCAGAGCAGAGCTAAGATTGGAGACGGAGACAGAAGAAAGCGATGACGAGGCATGGAAACCACAGGCCCACCAGCTCAGAGACTAGTCATTGCCCATCGTACTACGATGCAATACACAATGAGCAGAGTGCAGGCTCTGCCCCGATGTTTAAGTATAACAAACAGAGTACACTTGGGTATAAGCAGTGCCTGGTGTTGTAAGGGTGAGTTACTGCCAATCTTTCCTTGTGTTATTAGTGAGCAGCTGTGGTCCAGCAGGCCCAAGAGGGAGAGCAGCTCCAAAGAAGACAGCAAGTGGATGACCAATAAGCCCCCACAACGAGGAAAGGCCAGTGTCTCTTCGCAGCCCAGATTCACCCAGACCCTATTGCTCAAGTGAACAATCCTTCTCATTTAGACTGTATGCTCCAGCATAGAAGACATGTGTTGGGCCTTTTTAGTTGTAGTTTTAACATTTTATAGTTTTAGTATTTTTAGTTTCACTATTTTATAGTTTGGTATTTTACATTTTAGTAATTTGTAGTCTTAGTAGCATATTTATAATTTTATTGTTTGTAGCCCAGTTTTTATTTATCCTTTGAGTTCATTGGACTGATATTAAATTCATTCTCAAATTATAATTATAAAGTTGCATTGTGTTTCTTGGTTACCACGTGTTGCTCCAAGCCTGATTTTATTTTAAAACATAACCTTCCTTCTGCACACCTCCTTCCACACCCTTTTTTTACAAACAGCAACTCTGGGCTTCAAATTGGCTCCAACGAAAACAAATGGATGATGTCATACCTCGCTATGTCCATCTTTGTATACCGTCTGTGGCTTTAGCTGCTACTTTTTGCCTTATGATCATAACGGAGATCATGGGCTGCCATGCATTTTATACTGCATCTGTTTTTCTGGCATGGTACAGCCTAGCGGAGAAGAAGAAAGCTTTAGATGTCGTATTTGAGCGGTGTGCCTTTTGATGACAGTGTCTTCTTTTTAGCTTTAATGTCCCAAGTATGACACTAACCAATGATTACATCAGCAGCAACACTCACGTTATACCAAATAAAGATTGGAAGTCAGCTGCATCTAATACTTGAGACAAGAAAAATGATTCCCAATTCCTTCTCTGTCAAAAATGAATCGGAGTAAAAAACATCTTATTGTTCTATTATCACAACATGTGGCATCATTATCCCTAAACCGTCGGCATACATAGAAAATACATTTATATGTTTCTTAGTAGTAACATATAAATGAGTAATAAAATTATAAATATAACATAAGCAAGACTGGACTTTCTCTATTCCATTTTTCATCTCACCTCTCTCCTTGAGATTTTTAATGATTCTGCCCCCTCTTGCAGGTAATTCTGATCCGTAATGCGAGGTAGTCTATGCCAGTCCTTATTTTTTAACTTGAATCTGTGGCAGAAAACCCATTAAAAGCACCACTTAACATTGCTGAAGTGTGGCGCTGTGACACCAGGTGTGACCTAAAAAAAGGTAGATGGCATAATTAGACATGGCAAATTCAGGTCGGAGAGGGCATCAGTCTCCCGTTTCACTTTCCTACAAATTAGCGACAGAGCAGATGTATTCAAATAATGAATCATTTCTCCCTGACAAAGTTAAAAGGAATGAGCTGGAGAAGACCAGAGGAGAAAGAGGGAGAGAATCAGAGTGTTACAAAGAGCAAATCAGACGGTGTACATTGACAGAGTAACATGGCTGGTTTTTGAATATCAAGTGAAGGCTTTCTTCCACTGATGAATACATATGGCCAGGGAGAAATGATCTCTTCTTCCTGACTGCAATGATGATGCCCAATGAATGTGAAGGAGAAACAGATGGCAGCCCGAACATACACCACCACTGTCGTTATCACATATGATGGAGTGAGAGAAGGATAAATCTGCAGGTATTTCTTTGTAAAGTTCACCAAACGTGAGAATTGTACAATCACAAATTTTGCCACTGGTATTATTGAATGGAAGATTAAAGGCCCTGAAAACATATTTGTTTAGTCAGCTTTCTACTGAGTGAGGTCCAACATGGACACAAAAATGATGTGCTAAATTTAGAACACTTTTGGTTATTTCATGACACAATTATCTGTTTTTGATTTTGTTTGTCAGAAAAAAAGTGATGTCACACACTTCTGTGAACCATTGAGAACTTACAGTATGACGGTTGTTTTATTCTGCTTGGCACTGTCTATCTATTGCGTCTCACCACTCCGACACGGTCCTGTTGAAGCAGATTAGCTGAGTTTTTGTGTTGTTTTTTTTGGAACTTTAAGTTTGATTGTGCTTATTTAGTCATGAATACTATATTTTATAGAGAAATACTTAAAGTTTTGAAGTTTTCATGAGCTTTAAGGATAGCATGTTGCGTCTAAATCTTTTCTTAAATTTAAATATTGTTACAGTATAATGCAAATACTATGGTTAGGTTTCATTCAATCCTGCATTTTGTTATAAAGTTTAAATTTCTTTATTACAGGTTAAAACTAAAAAATGACAAACATGCAAGAGATGTATCATCAATATCATCTTAAGTATTCCAGTAATAAAACAGGGATAGTATGACTTCACCAGAGAAATAGAAAATATACAAGTGACTTAAGAAATTTCTTGAATCATATTTTTTCAATAAAAACTTATTTCATGCAATTTGATTTAAGCTTGACTAAATTACTATGCTTGACTTGCTGCATGATCTGCCCTTTTTAACAATCGTGAATGAGTAGTTGTGTCCTGTCTCTTTAAAATATTTCACAAGGCAAGACTTTTATGTAAAAATGCACCTCTTAATTGACTTAATCACATAGGGCTACAGAATAGAAGAACGTCCCACAGTTACACAAATTACAATTACTAATTAAGACCCCATGGATTTGCTGAATTTTAAACAGCAGCAGTTAGGCAGCAATCTATCCAGATAAAGCTGGACTGACCAGCATTTACTGCCTCTGCCATTGTTTTTTGATAATGCATCACTAACCAGCATACTAACTAACTCTATTCCAGGTCAGCAGACATGATCAAGTTTTTAATATTTGTATCATATTTCGAAGTTCATGAACGACTACCTCTTGCTGCCATGTGGGGCAACCTATGTGCACAATTACAAGTACTGCCACCTGTATGGCTGTTTGAGTCAGGTTTAGTCATCTGCACCTCCATCTGTGTTGACCTGATGGATCTATGGCTGTCGGGCTGACCCATGTCAGGAATCCTTTTAGTAGCTGTGGTACTTATCTGAAGCTGGTCCAGATACAGGGAATAGATGCGGTGTTGGTGAGCTCTACTGGCATTGTTCCAGTCCATCGACAAGGAGATTGGAGAGGCCTTCCTGTATCACTTCAGACACACCGCTGGATGCATTCAGATCTGCCTGAAAGACCAGCAGAGTATGTCAGAGGGATATAGACTGTGCCTCCAGGCCTATGAGATGTAAAATTCAAGAGATGCAGGCAGTTTGGTGGCTTAGCCCAGTTTAATCTTCCTGCTCAGTGCCCCTTGTTGAGTTGTGCATTTTTATTAAGTCTCAATGACAAGGAGCAGAGAACCAGGGCATGCATATTCACAGCCAGAGCCACTTCTCTCTGTCCCCCACCGCAACTAATTGTGACCATCCAAGCACTACTGCTCTGATTCCCTGTGCATTCACGTAGTTTTAGAGCAAAGCCAGCCTGCTGACAGGCTAAACTCTGTTACTTAGAAGATGCTTGTACTCAGGTGACTCTGACGCCTGTTTTGAGGGGGATTGTGCCAGGAAAAGGGTAGATAAACAGCAGGACTGGAGAGGGCATCGACCACAAAGAGATTCACCGGCTGACTAGAGTAGTGTCTTTGAGTGTGTGTGCGTGTGTGAGTGCACATGGGACAGCTGATGAGGAACTGGGAGGATGTGAAGGGAGCAGATGCTGTTCTGAAGGGACCCTGAACAGCATACAAAACACCTGTCTACTATGACAGATCACCTGTGATCCAGGAGAGATACAGCAGCCGTTCAGCCCCAGTTTGAGATGTCACAGGAGGTGGCTTTGGCTGACTTTTTCACTGATAGATTTTTTTTTTTTTACAAAGAGATGAAAGATTGAGCGTGACCTGTGGCTTAAAATAGCCATCTGATGGTATCTACAGTTTAAGGATGAATAGAAAGTAATGTGGCAGATAGATAGATAGATAGATTATCATCACCTGTCCTTATATACCATGTGAGTGTATCGTACATTGGTGCCCAGTAAGAAAGATTTACGACTCAAAATTCTTTAGCTGAACAATATGGGCTGTTGATTTCATAAAGAAGTAGACAAAAGCAGACCTTTTATTTCTAAATGGCAACCATAGATTTTATCAGTTGAAGTGACACTAGCAGATTTTTTTCAGCTAATTATTAAGCTAACATTGAACTGATGGATGTGTAACCCGCTAGGTGCTACAAGGTAAAGAATAAAGAATATATGGACCAGAGGCTAGGTTCGTAATGGGAGGGTTGAATAAGAAACGACAGACAAAATAGATAAATGGAGCCACGAGGAACGTTTGAGGTAAGTTTACTGTACCAAGTTATAAGACATGAACAAACAATATAAAATTAAGTGCAATTATCATCAATATCCCAAAATTTCACAGTCTTTCAATAGAACTTGAATTGAAAATGTCCATGGGTGTAATGTCCCTTTAATGTCTTTGTGATATCCGTCAGCACGCTTAAGTCATTGTTTTATGTCAAGTCAGGGGGAAAAAAAACCCAAGTAGTCGGGTGTGTGGTGGTCCTACCACACTGATCCTTGAGTGGAAGCAGAAAGAAAATATGATGTCCTCTCCTCAGGTCTCGGTTCCTCCTCCTTAGGTTAGGAAGAGATCTCACTGGGGGCTCGCCATCTCCCATCCACAGGGAGAATCCAGATCCAGTTCTATAGTTCTCAAAAAAACCCAGCCTGTATGAAGACAGGACTGTTATTTTCATGACGTCACTACTTTACTCTAATGGCCATAGTATTCTAATAATTCTCAACACATTACTGTAGCACAATAATGATGAAATAAATTCTCTCTTTAACTGTACAGTTGTTTTTTCCAATGTAAGTATTTCCCACATTTTATGCATTTTTATCAACCATTTTATACATTTTTTAATCTAAAATTCATGTTGATTAAACATGAATTTAATCAACATGAATTTTAGCTGTTAACCCATGAACTATGATGTTTTAACTTGTAGTTATAACTGAACTTATCCATCAGTTTCATCATACAACGTATCTCAATATAGCTACACACACAGTATCAAAATAAACATTATACCTTACTTTTGAATTATCAGAGCAATAATATTCGGTTTTTCACTCTTAAGATAGTTAACAGAAACAGTGAGCAGCAGTGATAGGCCAAGTTCAAGCATTTCTGGAGCGCAGACACGTTTTCTGCCACCTTACAAATCAACTCACAGTGTGGCTAATACAGTTAGCATGCGCTAGCGCTAGTTAGCTCGGCAACTCACCAAGACGATAATGCCAAAAGTGCTACTACTCCTGGCTCACGGATCCTCGCACACCTCTGACGTCTTCAGAAGAGTATTTTATCTCATAGATATGTTAATAATCGCTGTTCCAACACTCTATTTCTCTATTTCTCATCCGCTTCGACCGCTGCTCTTTTACTCGCACTGCAACTCACAGACTTCTGCGTCAAAAAAGGGTGGGATTTAACTCCCTCTAACCTATCATAAGTTTGCTCTAGTTGATACAACAAATAAGGACTGTGTGTGTGTAAAATAAATGATTGACAGATTGATTTACAAATGAAAGTGAGATAAATAAGGAATTACAGAAAAATAAAAATATAATTGGACCCAATTCTCTACTGGGTTACAGATGTATATAGGAGACCTGGATACCATGTTCAAAATGTTGATCCATTCATTCCTATGAAAGTTGCTCTGTGGTGTATGAAGCCAAAAAAAATGGCTTCCAGCTGTTAAAAATTACTCAGATGTGTCTCATGTTTCTGCATTTTGGGGTCCTTAGAATATGCGCACTGGAGACTTCCACTTGCCAAGCCGGCTAACTTCCGAATGACTCCTGACTTGCTTGAATGGGATCAAATTCTGATAATAAAACAAGTAATTTTGCGAGGGTTGTCAGGCTCAAAAAAATGTATTCACCATTTTGCACCTGCTCTTTTCCAATGATTGTGTTTGGGTGTGTGCTTTTAGTGCCAGTGTGCATCATGTGACCGAAGCAGAAGTTGTAATTACACGGTATGGCCACTATATCGAATTGGCTTAAATTGGCTGGTTTAACTCCTTGAGTAGGTTGAAAACACTGTATCTGGCTGACATTTTCATGTTTGTAGCTGACTCATTTTAAAATAAAAATACTGTAAAAGTGGTCTTAAATAACACTCATGACTACATACATGATGTTGTACTAAAAGTTGATACTAACGCTGGATGTCTCAGGCAAAAATCAGCATTTTCACCAGATGATGATCCACCTAGAAGCTTATATACCAACAAACAATACATTTTTTTCTTTTAACATTACGAGAGAAGGGGATTTTAGGATGATTTCACTTTGATGATTCAATCTGTAAAATTTGTTCATACATGTATCTGTTATCTAGAACCATAGAGTCTTGTCTTTTGCAGCTACCACTGTACTGCAGAGGCAAAGCTGGCGCCCTCTCATTGTCTTGAAGGTTATCCACCAAGGGAAGTGTCACAGTCAATCAGATCCAGACCATGCTCTCAGTGTAGGTGACAGATCATTACAGTCCCTTACAATGGCACCTCACCATCCTTGTGCATGCTACTTAATTAGGTAAAAACAAATTATTGGCTGGGAGCTGCTCACTGAGCAAGAGAAAAACAAGCTGAAGCATCCTGTCTTCGCTTTTTGTTTTGCCTGTCTTCTCCAGTCATGTCTATTGTGTCTGTTCTTCTTTGTTTCTGTTAGGCACGCCGTCAGTTAGTTGTACACCAAACAAAACATGACCTGCTGCAATGTGTGAAAGAAACACTGAGATGCTGAGTATATACTGAGTACATGCTCTATGAGCAACAACTTGTGTGAGAAATCTAGAAAACATGAATTCAGCAAGCGGTTCCACAGGGATCCTTGTTCATTTTGGCTTAGTAGCATGACACAGTTGCTGTGGATTTTTGGCAGCACATTCATGCTGTGAACATCCTGTTCCACCTGATCCCAAAGGAGCTTTGTTGGGTTTAGATGTGGGAACTCAAGTGAAGTTACTGTCATTTTTGTGAAACATCTTTATCCTACAGGACATCTCCATTTGAACAAGAATGGACTGTGGAAGTGAAAGTGAAAAACAGTGTTTAGGTTTTAAGACCCAGCTGTATTGGTACCAGATCATATTGTTCTATATGTATGATTTGCTCTTTTTTCTGTTTGTGACTGTCTGGAGAAGCAAGCTCCCACGGCCACTCACATTATTGATTAACACTCCCCTCCTTCTCCTCTCCTCCAAATCTCTTCAAAGCAGATTGCTAACGATCTAGATTTATCACATGGTATCCAATAATATTATCTCCACAATGAAGCTATCAGAAGCCTTGGTGTGTGGATTAGCCAAGGTTGAGTTCATAAGAACCTGCGCTCAAGTGGGTAAAATGATTGCGGCTGACAATTTCAAGAGTACAGAGATTAAGCCACAGGGTCTGGATGAAACCGGCACCTGGTCTGCAGCACATCCAAGAATAGAGACATTTTTAGAGAGAACAACATACAATTTATGACAGATTCTCCAAGCATTTATTTAGGACAGGCATTCAGCAGTGTGACATGGATAAGATGAGAGAGAGGAAGACACAAAAGGAAGGTTGCGAGCAATGCGACTAGTGATGTCTAGAGGCAGAGCCATGCAGCTGTTGCGATAAGTATCTTGAATGCCAGTTTCATTATGGTAAGAGGCTACTCTCAGAGACACCATGCAGCATGTATAGAGCTGCTCTCCATGTCACTCCATCTAAATTTACTAAGATTGTGTTTTCATACTAAATGGCGGCCATTTCCGCCCACAAGTGTGCCAGAGCTTTCTTGAGCTTGACAGCTTGAAGCTGAATTTGCAGAGATGGCACAGGGCCTGATTGGGCTGTAGTTTGGACATCTGCCCTGACAGACGCTCTGCAGCCCAGGTTTTGAACAGGAAGCAGGCCAAGCACTGCACAATCTTCCCTATAGGCCTGTCTGACAAAATTCTCCGCATATGGAGGTCTGTCCTGATATTTAGCATATTTATTGTTTAGTTTGTGGCTCCAGACTGTATCCTTGAACTTGTGAAATGTTGTTGAGTTATACTTGAAATACTTTATTGGATTTTGCAAAGTATTATTGGATACACCATCGTCATCAGTCTTGAAATAGTAATCAACATTGATTGAGGACATGGGCCTGTAATTATGTTACCCCCTACCTCACTGGTTATAATATCCTTACTAAGGGTTGCACAGCATTTCCAAGAAGTATCATTTATTCCTCAAGACACTCTGAACATGTCTCATACATCCTTCTGAAAGGTAATCGCGTGGAGAAGTTTGATTTAGATCTATAGGGGCAATCATCCTGGTCACCTTCTGCAATCAAGGCTGTGTCATTTTTCTGCTTTGAAGGGAGGTGAAGTGTGTGGTGTGCAGTAAGTGGTGCCTGCAGCCTTTTTGCCCTGCATTAGAGCGGTAGATATTAACAGGCCACTGGTACCAATAACCCCAAATATGAACTGTCAGTGACATGTTAAAAAGAGCAAATTAGCCAGCCATCAGTGTCACTTGAGGCTGTGTTGTAAGAATAAAGGCTGTGTTGTAAGCACAAACATCCTGCAGCTTCAAAACCACAGCTTGATTACTGGAGACTCCATTTCTTTTTGCCTCCACTTTTCTATTGATAGATTCTAGTAAGGAACATTGACATTTTTCAAAATGTATTTTTAAAATGCTTACTGAGCAAGGTAAAGGCCAAATAGCAAGGTTCTGCCAGGTGTGATGAATCAAAGAGCTGAGGCGCTGCCAGATGTTCGCAGAAAACATTAAGGAGCCAATCGGATTAGCGAGAAGAGCAGCTGGTCACCCAGATGTTTCAGCCATGTGTGTTAAGGTGGAGCCATAAGCCTCAGTGTCTTTGATTAAAAAGTCAGTAGTTATTTACTCAAAACTCTTCAGATGGCTGGCAGTGCAGCACAGAGCTGACTAAAGGTATTGGCCATATAGACAGTCACCCAGAGTGCCACCTTCTGGTGGTCGTTGGTTGCCCTAAGAGGAAAACTTTTAAAAAAAGGAAAAAGAAATAAAAAATTGCCAGTGGGCACCCTTCCTCATTTTGTAATATTGTAATGTTACTGTGATACAAAAACTCAGATGTGTGTAAATTACTTACAAGCAGTTATTAACAGCAAACTGGTAGCTAATTGCTAAATAAAGCAACAGGGATTAGCTAAATCTTAGTCAGTTAGCTTGAGTATGTTATAGGTTCAGAACAAAGCTCCAGGGTCCAAACTGGTGCAACACATTTATTCAAAACAGTAGTCAGCACATTGTTCATATCATCATGGTATTAGCTCGGCTTGTATCAGCTCTACTATCGCTGAACTGTGAATTTCACTGTAATTTCTTTATCTGACTGCTTTAAATTTCTTAATTGACTTCACTTACTTTAAACATCCTGTACACAGTGCTACATATACCTCATGTGTAAGCTGCAGAACACACTTTCATTGATGAAGGAATGTTAATGTTAAAAGTAACCAACTTATAGTTCCAACTCACCAACAGAAAGGCAGCAGGATCCTCATGATCCTCACAACACCCTAAATTAAACACAGTGTTTCGTCAACTTCACATACTCCATAAAACTAATGCTTGATAATGTTGCTATGAGAGCTGCTAGACTCGGATACAGATTGAGGGATATGAATCTGAATGGCGAGCCAGTGGCTAGCTATCTGGATAACTGCTCCTTCCTAAAACATAAGGCATTGTGCTGAAATTTTGCTGACCAATGTCAGTGATGATGGCGAACACTATATCAATTAAAACATAGATTTCTGCACTGATTTGCACCAGTAGAAATCTATATTCATTCTGCAGAGGTGCACCACCAAAGCCCCCAGTGGCTGGAGAAGATCTCCCATCAACACCACTCTCTGAAGCATGAAAGTTCAGCCAATTATTTGTGGTCTCTTTGTAATTGATAATATACTGCTATATTGTCATTATTATGTGCAGCAGACCATCAGACTGTAAAAGGGAAAAATTAAGTTGAGTATTTATCTATAAAGTGCCTTTAGCAAGGAGGCCAATCACAACATGTTTCAAAGGAAATAAACACTGATAAAATACAGAAATAAACAAAATACGACAATTGCAAATAGAGACAGAGGTATGGCCTCACTGTGTGTATGTGTCTGTGTGTGTTACTCTGGTTTCTCCTGGTTTGTTATTTTAATTCAAAGACAGCCATTACACTGTGATATCTGACATGGACAGATTAACCTTTATCACAGCTATGCAGCTGAATGGGTAAACTTAGACAGCTCCCCAATACAGAACAAGGAGAAAGGGCATTTAAAGTGCCGTTTCAAATACCACCATCCTAGTGATTAAGCCCTCGCCTGTTGAGCCCCGCGGTTAGCCTTTTCAAATCAAGATGATGTTAGTTAAATATTTTGCAGTCCTTTTCTTTCTACTTCTGTTAGTCTAAGTGCCTTCGTAAGCCCACAGGACTTGACAATACTTCAAACACAGCAGCAAAGCAGCTGTGAAGGTCAGTCCCTTTACAAGCAGGTTCTTTTTCATACAATATTCATCAAAGCCTAATTTCAAATGAAAGAGACATGACATGTAGGGCTTAAAATAGGGAATGTCAAATAAAAGAGGATGAACAAAGACTGTTTCACAAGTGAGATGGTGGAGAATTCCAGAAAATGAATTATTGTCTTATATCTCAATATGTACAAGGATCTGTACACATATTTTAATGTTCAGTGAGATTTCTACTGGGTGAGAAATCCAGGCTGACTCAAATCAAAATGCTCTGTGCCTAACGTACTGTTTGTATGTCAGGGACAATTACGTTGGTATGGAAGGTGTGTCCAGTCTTTTGACTAGTACTGTGTATTACATGATTTGTCTTCAAAAACTGGAGGTTGGGCATGTGATGCGAGGAGGCCTGATGAAGTATCTATGCCTGAAATATCTATGTCAAAAAATAAGAAAGCTAATTGACAACAAAACAAAACAAAACCCCCCAAAAACAAAAACACATCATAATCGCTCACAAGACCATTATTGCACTTCACTTAAAAGGACGTTGTGGTCCAGTGTGTATGAAAAAATGAAAAAGAAAGCTTTCGAGAAAAGTCTGAAAAGCTGAAAAGCATTTTGGCAGGCACTTTTGAGATGGTCCCTAACTTAATCTCATCTACTGTCAAGTCGCTCAAGGTGTCAGTCTTCAATATCAGATCATGAGATAAAAATAACACCAGTGGAACATCAGTCAGTTTTTATCCTGCACTGCCCAACACATCTGATGCAAACTGATGAAAAGTTCTAGAGAATAAACCATGCAAAATTTCAGAATATTGACTGTATAACCTTCCACACCTCTGTTTTGAGCCTTAGCCTGCTGCCTTATTGTACATTTATATTAATATACGGTATATATTTGCATCTGCATCTAATGTTCATATCTAGATAAATGTATGAGTTTACATCCCTAGCGTGAACATTTATGCGTAACACCTGATCCGAGCTAAGTAGGGTTTAAGGTGAGAGTGGAAATTGATCCAATCTTGTTAATGTCATGATATGTTATGAGAAGTAATGTTGTCAAAAGCTGCAGCTCGGCAGTTTTCTGTTTGTCTTTGAGCAGAAACATTCAGCTGATTAGGTCTGCATTTGACGTAAATGCTCATCAAAGCTGTCATTACTGACAAATGAAAATAGCTCTGCTGTATGTCCACTGATATTGAATACGGACACTTTGCTGCAGGCTGAAGTGACACCATCATTGCCTTTACAGATGACTTGCTTCATGACATCAAGGTCAGCAGGTTTGCATCCATTAAGCAGGATCCACAGAGGCCATTCAAAGATAAATGGTTTGCTTCTGAGATTATGATGACTGAAATGTTCAGCTGCACTAAGTGGATATATAGCAGTAAGTGAATATTGAATTTCAACCCACTATATTTTATTCACTGTCTCTTTTCTGCAGTAATAACATCAATAGCTAATAAATTAGTCACAAGTCACATTTTGAAAACATTTAATGAGACAGCAAATGAAAAGCAGCACAATCAATTCAGATATAGCAGCTGGTCAAACACACAATGAAGGATATTAGAGGGAAAAGGAGGGAGATATTGAAATAACATATTAAAAACATTACTGTTGTACAAGACAGTTTAATAAATCTACAGTACAAACATGTCATATGCATAAAAGTTTGAATCTGAAGTAAGTAAAGCCTATAATGAACATCAGTGTGATTCTGAGAGAGCCTTTTTGTTCATGTTGGTAAACGTATTATACTGAAGGGATTTTCTATCAGAAAAGCTTCAATGGATTTATGATGTAATGGCCATGACTTTTCTCAGTACAACATGCATACATTTCCGTGTAAAATCTTTACCACTAACTGTAGACACACAACTGGGGTGAATTTGAATTACAGTACATTTAGTAAAGCAGGTGATCATTAACCTCTCCAGTGTTATAGACCAGTGATAATTTTATCACCTGATTTTGATTTAGTTTTAGTCTTCTGACAAAAAAAAAATGTATATTAGTTTCCAATTTTAGTCATCCAGCTGTCGGTTTAAGTCAAGTAAATTTATTTAAAGTGTAAAATCACATACAGTAAGTATCAGTGCACTTGACAAGAAGGTAGTATATTACAGATAAAAACACAAAAACAGTACAATAAAAAATGTCCACTAAAAGCCAAACTAAAGACCTTTTGGTTTATTTTTCATCTGTGATATTTTTGTCATTAATTTTTCATTTTTATGTCTTGTAAGAACTTTGGCCTTCATCTGTCATCATTTCTGTTGTGTAGAGTTACCACTGTTACAGGTCTTCTCATTTATCTCAAGCTTAGTGGAAAAGGCATTGTTTATTTGTTCTCATACACAGTGTCCATGTCTGACTCTTCTCAGTAAATCCATTTGAAATTTCCAAACTCTGTTTGAACAGAAGTGCTACCTGTGGTCTCCACTTCAGAGAAGATGATCATTCAGAGGCTGGGTTTAGATGGCCACAGACATTAATCCTGCAATTTACTCATTCCTTCTGATAGCAACACAAAAGATATCATGTCATGTAAGCTTACCTTTTCATAAATGTTGACATGCTAGCCTGCATGTTTTTTTGTAGTTTGTTTCTGCTTTGTTTTGTTTCTGCTTTTTGTGTAATTCTTAGTGGAGTGTAGATACATTTAATCTGTTTGTTCCAAGAACCAGAAACGTCAGATACCATTACTGACAAAAATATAATGTTACTGAATGCAGGATGCTTCTTACTAACGATAGTACAACAGGTCAAGCAACTAAAAAAACTTCTGAACAAGAAATCTGGTTAAAACAGATCAGCATGTCTTGTGAAGAATACATTATAACCTAATGTGGCATGATATATAACACAACACACATCAAAGATTATGAATACTAATTAGTTGTAGTATAACACAAAGAACCATGCTCCATTTGCTATCATACAAATCACCTCAATGTTTGACCCAACATCATTACCATTTGAGATGAAGACTAAAGCCATGACAAAGCTGTTTTCTCCTCATCAGCGTGCTCCACATTGCCCAGAACATTTACAATGACAAAACCTGGACATTGGTCAGACCAGTGCTGGGGCTGCTGGGAACTGGTTTGAGATAGGCTTTGATGTTAAAATCAGCAAGTCACTGTCTACATCAGTCATTTTGTCCCCTTTGTGATCATGTTGCAAACTTTCTATTCTGTGTGATAGATGTCTTGGACACAAAATATTCAATTCAATTCACCAAAAGCAAAGTCAAAATTAGCAGAAGAACAACCACCTACATCTTAATAACATCACATGCCAAGGGGAAATTGTAATTGAGGCTTGGGTGATTCAGTACAGACTGTGTGCCAATAGGAAATGGTACCCAGAGGTATATAGTGTTGGTTCAGGTCTCTAGGTTTGAGAAGAGCAGAGCAGAGGAGAGGAGAAGATGAGTTAATGTGTTTCCTACTCTATGTAGAGCATTGCTCATTGATAAACATGATCTGCATTCACTGCCTTATAAAATGTCAGAAATCAACCAGAGAGCTGACTCAGAAGCCCCGGCCATACAGAAACTCAGGTAGTGAAAGGACATATAATCCATTTTAACACAGGGATTCAGAACTTCTGTATTTGGAACACAGAGAACTGCTGCTTCTTTAGTTCCCATTTCATTTCCCATTACATTTCAATACCTTTCTGAGGTTGCTGATTCAAGAGTTCACATTGAGCAATGCTTAGTGGGAAGAATAAAGAAGAGAACAAAGAGGCTGCGGATGAACTATGTTTAAAGTCATATTACACTCGCAGCTTTTGGAAGTTATGTGAAATGGTTGTTGCAGGAATTCAGACACTCACAGGCCTGGTGGATACAAGTTTGTTGCATAAGGATGCAGTGAAGGTGATGATGATGAGTAGTGGTTACTGCTAGCAGTAGTAATGGAAGTAACCAATAAGTTACAAAACAGTTCATACAAAGTGTTTAATACACTTTACTGGTGAGTGTTAATCAAATTAATTCATCAATGTCAAATAAGTTTAGCTGTGAATCAATAAAGGAGTACAGTATTAAACTCCTCTGTTTTTGATCCACTCATGGAAAAGGACAAGGATGGCATTAAATAGTAAATATTCCTCAAACTAATTTTGAAAGATGATTAATGTTTGGATTGATTACATAACATTCTTACTCATTAATCTCAGCTGTTACTTACATTTCAGTTCTTTAAAAAAGATCTGACCTGACCTTTTAATTTGCTTTGGGAGGAATTTTTGCCTCCAGCAGTAATACAATTGCTTAATGAAAAGACTGCTATCACAAATTAGCTAACAACACCTCATGCCTGGAATTTATATACAATATTGGCAGATGTTAGTTTTGCCCAGTGAAGATGTTTTAAATTTTGTGACATTTGAAATGTTTAACGTTTAAATACAAACAGCTTCAGATTCTCCACTGGTCATCACACACCACTACTGCTACTGCTGACTACTGCCAGGATGCAGCTAGTTGAAAATGCATAATACAAATTGAAGTTGAGGGCTTCCCCCATATCCCACTATTTCACTTGACATAATAATAACCCAGGTTTTGCAGAAAACACACAAAACTCTGAGATCTTACCGGCAACACTATGTGGAATTAAATTGATAATATTGTTTGAGATCAGTGAAGACATTGGCAGGGACATGTCCCTACTGTCCATACCCAAATGCCCCATGCCTTATACCTTTTTCCACATTTACTCTAAAGTCAGACATTTTACTGTTGGTGGGAAGCATGTTTTTTGAGAAGTTGTTTACTGGATGGAGGCTGAAGCATGTTGTTTTGAGGAGTACTAAACTGCAGTGTTTACCCAAGATTTTCAGTCAAATGTGTTTCTGTTTGTTTGCTCTGGCAGCACTGCACAGCATTAGCTCTCTGGTTATCACAGTGACTCTGCAGAGTTCATTAATTGTTCCATACCAGAGGCCTTTGAATCACGTTGTCATTTTCTAATTTGGTTTAGCCTGTGTCACTGCTTTTAGCCATACTTCCCCACTTTGTTTTCCAAATTTAATTAGAGATTGCAAAATGAGCAAATGTAATGAATGACTCATTCAAATACATAATGAAACAGACGACAAAATGAAAGTCCTTTTACTGGTAGATTGAGCGACACACACTGAATAGGTTTTGACTGTTACTTTGCATTTTAGAGCAGCAAACACAACAGGACACACATACAATATCATAAAAACATGTACCTGCATGTGCACAAGTAAGTTGAAGGAATGAACATTATATTATGTCTATTTGCATTTTTATGTTTGAGTAAAAATCAGCATGTGTTTCTCAATCAATGATAATTCAAATATAATCATGTTAAAGCACTCAACCAATTTTACATGTGAAGTTTAGTTTACTTATCATGACGAGTATTACTCAGCCTGTGAAAACAGTTGCATAATGTCTTCTGTAGTTCCACACGGAGCTTTTCCCAATCTTAAAAAATAACCTTGATGATGTCATCAACACGGTTTGGGCTTGAGACTTTAAATAGTTACAAACTGGAGGTGTAGGCATTCAGGAGGCTGGGATTGTGTAATGAAAAACACTACTGAATTGCATTAAGGGAAATTTTGTGTTTTGGAACTTGAGTCATAATACAGACTATGGGTGTAGTGCAAAGCTACTATCTGTATCTAGTTATTTCACAAAACATCATTCTGATTGATATCGGAGTTGTTAGAAACTCTCGTCAACTTCATTTTCTACATTTACATAATTGTTTTTTTAGTCCCATTTATACTTCTCATACATGTATCTATAATTTTAGGTATATATTTAGGTTTAATGGTCCACATGGAAATCAATAGTGAAAATAGAACAGGAGGTTAGTTCAGAGCATAAAACTGTGGGTTGTGTATATAATGGAATGAATCCCAGATGAATATAATTGTCTGATGTGTCTATGAAAATATAACTAAGAAAGCTGGTAACATATTTTGGAGATGTAAACACAGCCTCTCAAGGATATGGAACATAAAATACAATATTTTCAGGAAACATTAATAAATCAAAAAATCAGTCAAATTGAACAAAATTAAAAAAAAATAAATAAATAAACATCACTGTGGTATGTGCAAAAGTATGGACACTTAACATAGTGAGTTCTTAGCAACACCCCCTCTGGCAGATATCACAGCTTGTGAACGCTTTTTATATCCAGCTAAACGTCTCTCAAATCTCATATTTGGGATTTTCTCTCATTCATCCTTGCAAAAGGCTTCTAGTTCTGCAATATTCTTGGGCAGTCTTGCCTGCACAGCTCTTTTATGATCTAACCACAGATTTACCCCTTTTTGACCAAGGCAGTTTGAGGGCCAGTTCAGAGCCAGTGCCTAATCTTGAACCAGTTCTTCAAGTTTCAACAGCCAACGAAGCAGCTCTCAGCCAGCAAATCTGGTTCCAGAGTGGCACCAACACTTTGATGGTCTGGGATAAAGAACTGCTTATGCACATCATAGGCTATGGGTGGGATTATTGTGACCAACTGAAACCTAAATGCATTGTGTTTCTTCAGACTGCGCAATAGCAGAGATTTTAAAACAGGCTAAAAGCTGTTACTATGTCACTTTATTAAGTTTTAATATTTTTTCAGGTGAGAAAGTAACAATGTAGATTCTCAATATGTGGTCAGTTTATCCAAATAACATCTGTTCGGAAGTTTGCTGCAACTTTTTCTGAGATGTGAGGAGGTGATGGAGGAGATGTGTTGGTGGATTTTGAGGTATGTATAAGATCATTATCCTGTTGTAGAAGCCATCTTCTTTCCAGCTTCAGCTTTTTTACAGATGGTGTGATATTTGTTTCCAGAATTTGCTGCTATTTAGTGGAATCCATTCTTCCCTCCACTCGTACAATGTTTCCTTTACCACTGGCTGCAACACAAACCCAAAACATGACACATCCAGTCCCATGCTGAACAGTTGGCAAGATGTTCTTTTCAGGAAATGCTGCTCCTTTTTTTCTCTGAACATACTTTTCCTCATTGTGGCCAAATATTTCTATTTTAACTTAATTGGTCCATAGCACTTGTTTCTGAAACGCATGTCGCTCCTGTAGATGCTCAGTTACATACTTCTGACATTGAATTTTATGACTCTTTCAGTGGAGATCTCGTTTGTGCAAGCATCGCTCCACAGTGGAACGGTGCACCACCACTCCTGAGTCTGTTAAATCTTCCTGCAGGTTTTGTGCAGTCAAATACAGATTTTGATTAGCCATTCTGACGATCATACGAGCAGTTCTCTTTAAGAGTTTTAACTTCTTTAAGAGTCAAAACTTCCAGCTGACTAACTAATGCTTTGCCATCTTCTTGCAGCCTTCTCCTGCATTGTAGGCATCAATAACTTTCATTTTAGTCTTACACAGCTGCTTAGAGGAACCCATGGTTGCTGAGTGTTTGCACAAGGTTTGAAGAGTCAGAGTATTTGTAAAGCTTTGAAATTGGCACCAACTGACATTTCCTAATGATAATTGTTGAAATGCCTCAGGCCTAACAAGCTGATTAAGGTCTGAGACCTTATTAAAAGAATCTGAGACTTTGGAACTCTTAGGGTGCTCAACCTTTTGCACATGCCACAATGATGGGGTTTTTTTTAAACTATTTTTGTTCAGTGTAAGCCATTACAAAGTATCTTTGCATTAATGTTTGCTGAAAGTATTATTTTTGTTCCCCCATATCCTAGAGGGGCGGTGTTTACATATTTTCAATAAAAAAAACAACAAATAATAATAATAATAATGATAATAATAATAATAAGTGCAATGCTAAATCTTTCCTTTTAATGTACTAACATTTAATGATATTGTAGAACTTTATTGTTTCTTAAACAGTTTAACAAATCTGTAAGAGTAGAAATCTACACTTAATTGATTGTCTGATAGTGGTGCATTAAAAGAGTTGTCATTCATATATGAGATGGCAATTTTTTTTCCAAATTTTAACATTTATATTTTTTGTTTCTTCTTGGGTCCCTTATTGTTGTACCTGTAACTTTGAAACACAGTATAACAAATAATTACTAAATTAATTAATAATTAATTTAAATCAAGTTATGGCTAGACAAAGGCACATAAAACACTTAATTAACACCTGGCTGCTGTATCTGTCTGTGTGTATTAGCATTCTGCACATGATATGGAGTTATGAACTAACATGACCTAATAAAATGTATCATTATATCGTGAGCTGTTATTTCTCTCTTTGTGTTTGGTTTTGAGTGGATATAAAGAGGGATAAAGAAGCCCAAGTTAACATAGCATTATGCCATTTGGTGCTTTCAGCCATAATGACTTATGGAGACGTGTATCCATTTTTGGCCTGGCTGTGTAAGTGCCAGGCTCTACAGGACTGTAGTGAGACACATTTTAACACCGTGAGTATATTTATCACATTTTAGTGAAGATGAAATTTACTGAAGACAAAGCTGATTTTTATTCATGCCTTAAAAATCTTTTTTGAACAGGAGCAGCTCGGTGTAACAGTCTTCCACTTGAGCACATAAGGGTTAACTGCCAGACTTGAGGCCCTTGCTCAAGGGCATTTTGATGCTAAGAATTGAGGGTGCTTCTCGTTGACTTTCCTTGCCCGCATCTTCCCATCTGGTGTTCCTCATTCAAACCTTTGACCCTCCAATCATAAACTTCTCTAACCTCTATTGCACAGCTGCCCCAATTTAGATAAAACATAATGTCCAAATTGTCCCCTGCTGGGAGATAATCTAAAGTAAATTACCACTATCATCTCTATCAGTTTTAATGTGGTTTCATCCACACTACTGAGTGATATTATAGCTGTTGTTAAACGTTACAGTCATTAATGACAAGCCGTAACTCTCATTGTGCTGCTTTAGAACCGCGTTGATCGAACTAGATCATTTGTTATGCTCATCATCTCATCAATCACTCGCTTCCTAGAGCCACCCAGCATTAGTGCAGGCTGTCTCAGCTTCAGTATAACATAAGACAAGGAGACGACTGACTGATACAGCTTTGATAAATCACTCTCTGACTGACTGGCCGACATGTAGATGGACTGCCTGACTGGAAAACTGTCTAACTGACTGACTTGTTTTTTTTTCCTGAATACATGGCTGACTAACTTTTTAACTTAACTCCTTGTTTAGAAGCTGACTTGCTGCTTCACCTTCTGTGACAGATACTGTTGACTGACTGATTGGTTTACTGACTGACTGGCTGCTGGTTGACTTGCTGGATGCCGAGCAAATCAATTTCAAGGAAAGCAGCAGTTGCTTGGGTAGAGAATCAAGCCCAATTGGCAGAAAGAACACTAATTACCATCAGGAGTCGAGGATACATGTTTTGTTTGGATGTCTCGATTCCTCTTCCTCCTCTGAATGCTGATTACATTCCAGTGCGGGAACAGACCTTCTCGCTGGCCTACAGATGAGACTAAAGCCTGCCCTGTTTTGTTCCAACATCACACTCCTCAGAGAGCGCAGGGATGAAAGATAGATGGGGAGGGGAAGTAATGGAGCTGTTGACTTTGTTGTAATTAAAGAAGACAATGACTGAAGTTGTTAATCAGTCAGATGAATGTCTCCCTCTCTTTCCTCTGTGTATGGATAGGAATGATGCATGCACTAAGCTGATGAGAGAATTACAGTCCTCTCACAGTATTAAATAGGATCATAGAACGTGCACATTTTATCAGGATTATACTCTTGAAACCCTCTTTTTCTTTTTCTTTTTTTATTGAGTCTGTTCTCTTGGCTATTCATTCAGCATAAGATTTTATAAACTGTCAATGTTGTCATGGCATGTTGAAAATAATCCTCTATATGTTTATCAAGGCCTCTCCATATAATCTAAAAGGGAAGCAGTTTGTTCAGCAGGAGCTGTTTGCTCATTTGACATGTTTCTTTGGTGTGTGATCGATGTGTAAGAGCGTAGTGATTAACTGTCAAGCATTTGCATGGTGTCCTTTCAGTCTATCCCTCCAAAGAAGCCTTGTTAACAGGAGATGGCTTAATTAGAGAGCATGACCAGAGAGAGAGAGAGTGTGATGATTATGCATTTCAGATCTTTCTACCTAGATTTGCTCTGAGGGTTACCTCCGTCTCTCTCTTCCCCCCATAATTGATGCTTGTGCCCTTTCCAGTGCCAGCCTAAACTTTACTTCCACATGAACCAGAGCTCCATTCAAACAGTCCCTGCACTCTTCTGGTTGGATCTATAGAAGACATAGTTATGGTATCTCTAAAGTGTACTACATTTAACTCTTTGTACCGAGGGACAGAATTTGCATCACAATATGTACCCCTTAATCTCAAAATCATAGCTCTGTCAAACCAGAGCACTCTTTCTCAAAAACTTGACATCAGTCAGAACGATATCACAAAACATATGCATGATACAGAGTATAAAATGAATTATAACATGAAATAAAAGTGTTAAATAAATGAAAATTAGGTTTCTTTATTTTCTTTTTTTGGCACTATGAATACATTATTTGGGATTACTCAAACTCAGAATGTACCATTGGTTCTTATATCCCTGGAATTGTGACTTCTCTATCCATTCATTCATCATATACTGATATTTTTGGTGTATTCTTTGTCTGGAAATAAAGTATAAAATAAAAAAAAAAAATCTTTCTTCATAAAAGGTCTCTTGGAGCATGTATAGCGCTACTTACATGCAACATGATGGTATTTCTGAATAGCCTAACATGTCCTGATAAAAAACCCAAAAACAATATATAATATGCCTGGGTAACACATACAGTATAATGACTATGTCATATTTTTCTTAGCACCAATAAAAGTCAACTAATAGACCAAACCAATAATTCACCTATCCTTTTAACAAGAATTGCTTGATTGGCCAAAATCTGATATTATGAAGCCCCAAAGTGTTCAATGTTAAATAAATTAAAATGACATGAAATAAATAAACACATTAATAAATGATTTATGAAATATTAAAAAAAAACTCATTATTATGAAATGGCAATAATGGTATTTTCCCCAATGACACTTTTAGTTTGTGTCACATCTGAAGGAATGTGAATGTATAGGAAAAGAAATAAAAAGGAAAGAGAAATACATTGGACAGAGAGATACACTACACCAGAGTGAGATGAATAAGACCAGGCGTGTGGTAAGAGAAGGAGGAGGGTGAAAAGGAGGAACAGGGGAGAGATGGAAATTGAGGAGATGTAGTGAATCAATGTGCTTGTCACATCTCCATCCCTTGGGATCCATGTTTTTTAATCTAATTAGCCAGCTGGGTCTTTGTATTGCCTGTCTATCAGCAGTAGCGTCTCAAGGTCAGATCCTCCTTCAGAGGTCTGAGTAGAAACACCACTCCTGTTGGTATTCAATTACAGCTTAGCCTCAGACTCTCACCCTCCACATCAGACCTCTCTGCTCAGCAAAGCATCCAGTGGAACCTCTCAGTGTGTGTTCATATGCATTTCCACTCCAAACATCCACACACACAAACACTCTGCTTACACTGCTGCACACTCATTATAGTTTACAGGAATATTTCAGTGTTGCGCAGAGCTCTGCATGTAAATCGCAATTAGTCACTCAGAGAGACAGTCAATTAGTCAAAATATCAGCAAATACAGTATGTACATAACAAGGAAATAAACGGTATAAAAAACAAACTGAACCACATAAACAAGGTTAAATATACACTGTATATTTGTATACAGGCAAGGAAGTTAATCACATTCATTTATAGAACATTTATATTATGTTTACTATTATTAACCTCAGCAAAAGTGTTTCAGCTTGAAATAACTGAAAAATAGATCAATGTGAGGAACAGGACATTCCTTTGAGCTGTCTTGTATAAGTTACAGCTTTGATACCAACAATGAACAAAGAGGCTTGTCAATGTGTCTTTCTGCTGCACACTGAACCCTGCTGTAGAAAATGGTTTCAAGCATGACCATCTTGTTAATGGAAGGTCAAAGGTCCAATCCCTGCAGTAGTCTTTCTATAGCAGTGCAACTGTCCTTGAGCAAAACACGGACCCTGCTCACTGAGCAAAGTTCTAATTTTTCATCAAAACCAGTAAAATGACTTTTTTCACTAAATAGGGGCTAAATTACATCCTCTTTCCTCTTATCTTCTTCTTGCATCACACTCATTTTGTGTTCATTAAACATGTATCCTCTCTTCTCTGCCCTTTATTCTTATTTCTTGTACTTTCCCATCATCCATGATCATCCTACCGTCACAGTAATAAATCAGAGTGGTGTGACCTCTCATCTTTGATTTCTTCACTATTGCCTACTCATAATATTGTTAATCTAGTAACTGAAGCTGACTACTGTAATAGCACACCTGGCTTCCTTTTTATATTTTTTGTCCTACTTTGTGTTTGCACTTGTAAATGTTGTACACTGAACTGTAAGAGGTTAGTGTAGGCCTTTGAAACATTTAGATAAGTATTATAAAAATAATAAATCTTTGCTAATTTCTTCTTTTTTTGTAGTTGTAGTGGTAGTCGGTAGCATCCCACTCCACTGTGACAATCTTATCCTTTCAGATGCAAAGCTTTATCTGATTGATAAAGCAATCGGTTGGAGGGGAACTTCATCTGAATGCTACAGGCATGGCCACGTTCACACATGGCTGAATTTCTTAATTAGTGTCTCATTCAGATACCTGTGCCTCTTTACTCCACAGGATAAAATCACGGTGTTATTACGAGCCGAACTATGGGGAGTGAGGAGGGCTGGGATACGCGTCTGGTCTCTAAGCTCTCCAAAAGTTAGCAGCACATGATTGTTGTGGAAGTTTCTAAATGAGTTTATGTCAGTCTAGAAAAATCTGTAAATTATTATATACTTCCCTGAAACCCCAATGTCTATACATGTCTCCTCTTTTTTTTTTTTTTTTTTAGGGATAACACCTAACACACACAAATCAAGGGCTGTTGAACAGACCATTTATAAAAGATATTATTTTCCCTTATAGATCCTTAACAATGTCACATTCATATAACATGTGTACCAATGTTACAACTTTTTTATGACAGCACTGACATAAATCATCATCTCTTAATTTGAATCTAGCTATTCTGTTTGTTCTAGCCATTCTTATAATTGGTGAATTGTGTTTGGATTTCTCAGGCAGGGGTATGCAGGTCTCAAAGAGCTTCATTCCATTGTTGTTGTTAAGTATAATCCCCAATATCTCTCTCCCAAGCCACTTTAAGCCCATCAAGTTTAGGTGCATTGACATCTTTGATGAGGTCTTAGAAAATTGATGCGCCACCTTTTTTAAGGCTGATATGTTGTAGAAGGCTTTGAATTTCATTGACTGGGTCGTGACCAGATCTCAGCACTGAAAGGAGGCAATGTTTGCGCTAGAGATATTTCCAGATTGTAATATTGTTTCAAATACTCAAAGGTAACCATATGACCATCTTCATATAGGTCCCCTAGATGCAGAATTCCTGCTTTAGCCTACTCGTACCAGTGGAACGGCTTGTTGGCTATTCTAATCTTGGCGTTAAACTATACTGATGCTTCAAATGCCAAAGAGTGATTACTTTTAACTAGGGCTGTCAAGCGATTAAAAAATTTAATTGCGATTAATCATGACTTGTGTAGTTAATTGCGATTAATTGCGAAGTGATCGCACATTTTTTATGTGTTCAAAATTTACTATCAACTGACATTTTTCAAGTGCTAATAGATCTACATTTCCCAATGATATGGGTCTATAGCTGTCGCATTGCTGGGGATCTTCCCCTCTTTTGTGGATTATGTAATCAAGCTTTTCCTCATGCTTGCAGGGAGTAGGTCCATTACTAATGCATTACAAAATACAGCCAATAACCTCAGGGCAAGTATATCACAGAATTCTTTAAAGAAATCCGATGGGTAACTATCATTTCCAGGGACCCAACCTGACCTAAGGCCTTTTAATGCATCTTGGACCTCCTGTAATGAAATATCTTTTTCCAGTAGTTCCCTGTTGGATGAGGAAATACAGGGCACCTCTAAAGTTGAAAAGAATTGCTCACACTGGTCTATAGAAACTTCCCCTGTATGAGCGATAGGAACAACTTAATGTGATTACTGCATGTATTGAAATAAATGAGATGTGCTGCTGTGTTTTGGGGGGTAGCTCCTGTCTCTGCAAAGCTTTGAAATCAGAATCCAGCTAGGGAACTGTCTGGCTGACAGGTGCGCCAGGATACATATTAATTTTCCCAGCATTTGTGCTAAAACTGAGAGTCTGGAAAAAAGAAAAAAGACTTTTGTGTCCTCATTAATTTCTCATGGTAACTCATGGCAATATACCAAGAGTATGTATCTGTTCCTATTTGCAGAGAGCACTCTGCCTCACCCATTTCACAGATGACAACTTCCATTTTAAAAACCATAATTCCTTAAAATGGGCATGTAAAATAAATATGGTGAGTCCACAGGTAATGTGTGCATTGCCATCAATGAAATATTGAAAACCTTTTTAGGTATAAAATCGGCTGCTTCACCTGTGGGCTTTTAAAGCCACAGTGATCCTGGTTGGCTGTCAGAGCAGAGCAGCTAATGGAGATCACACACGCAACACTACACACACACACACACACACACACACACACACACACACACACACACACACACACACACACACACACACACACACACACACACAAACACACACACACACTCTCTCTCTCTCTCTCTTGAAACACATGCTCTCTCATGTCTGTGTCTCTCTCTCACTGTTCAGTTCTAATTTCATTTCCTGCAATTGGCTTTAAAAAAAAGAAAAAAATACCATGTTTTTCACAAATATACAATTTTTAAGAGTTTATACAATATTTTGGTGACATTTCATGATGCCCATGTTTACAGTTTGAGCTGTGACGTTAACTTTCACATTTCAATTGGGTTAATGGTTAATGGTTAATACACTGTACCTTTCAAAAGTTTGGACACCTTCCCTTTCAATGAATAAGAAATTGTGTCTAAACTTTTGAGTGGTACTGTATCTACAACTGTGACTTCTTATTAGCAACATATTCATTACATTCATTCATTTAGCTTTTGTCCAAAGCAACTTTTATTTTGGATGGGAGCTGTGGGTGGATAGCCATTTTCAGGTCTCTCAAGAGATGTTTGATTGGGTTCAAGTCAGGGTTCTGGCTGGGCCATTCAAGGACATTCACAGAGTTGTCCCTAAACTACTCCTATATTGTCTTGGCTATGTGCTAAGGGTCATTGTCCTGTTGGAGATTAACCTTAAGCCTAGTCCGAGGTCCTGAGCACCATGTTTTCATTAAGGATATCATTGTACTTCCCTCTGTTCAGCTTTCCCTCAACCGTGACCAGTCTCCCAATCTCCCAATCTCTGCCACTGAAAAACACCCCCGCATGATGCTGCCACCACCATGCTTCACCGTTGGGATGGTACTGAGCAGGTAATGAGCAGTGCCTGGTTTCCTCAAGACTTGATGCTTGAGGCCAACAGTTCAATCTTGGTTTCATTAGACCAGAGAATCTTGTTTCTCACAGTCTGAGAGTCCTTAAGGTGCATTATTACAAACTCCAAGTGGGCTTTCCTGTGTCTTTCACTGAGGAGAGCCTTCCATCTGGCCACTCTGCCATAAAGCCCAGATCGGTGAAGTGTTGCAGTGATGATTGTCCTTATGTTTCTCCTATCTCCACACAGGAGCTCTGGAGCTCAGCCAGACTGACCATCAGCTTCTTAATCACTCTTACCAGGGCCCTTCTACCCCGATTGCTCAGTTTGGCCAGGTGGCCAGGTCTAGGAAGTGTCCTGGTTGTTCCAAACTTCTTCCATTTAAGAATTATCATGAGGGCCACTGTGATCTTTGGAAACGTTCAATGTAGCAGAAATTTTTTGTAGCCTTCCTCAGATCTGTGCCTCGACACAATCCCGTCTCTGAGCTCTGCAGGCAGTTCCTTCAACCTCATGGCTTGGATTTTGCTCTGATATGCATTGTCAGCTGTGAGACCTGATATAGACAGATGTGTGCTTTTCAAATCCTGTCCCATCAATTGAATTTACCACAGGTGGACTGAAATCAAAGTGTAGAAACATCTCAAAGATGATCAAGAGAAATGAAAGGCACCATGTGTTATAGCAAAGGGTCTGAATACTTATATCGATGTGATATTTCAGTTTTTCCTTTTTAATAAATTTGCAAACATTTCTAAAATTCTGTTTTCCCCTTGTCACTATGGGGTACTGAGTGTAGATTGATGAGGTAAAAAATTAATTTAAACAATTTTAGCATAAGGCTGCAACATAAAATGTGAAAAAGTGAAGGGGTCTGAATGCTTTCTGAATGCAATGTAAGTGCCTCAATGCTCAAAGAGCATGAAGTAACAGGTAAGTGCATAGCAAATGAGAATGAGAGAGACAGAGAACGATTGTGAGAGAGAAAGCATATTAGGTGAGTAAGTACTGAAGAGGCAGGTTTTCAGGTGACATTAGTGTTTATGCCTGACTGCTGTTATTTGCATCCTGCAGTGACTTTGTCATTGGTCCAGTACACATGAATTACTGTACAAGTGTCCACTGATCATTTAGAAGCAAATACATCATGAATATGGTGTGGTCATGTAATGTGTCACAAACAAACACATTGATGAGGATTTTCATTACACTACAGTATATCTTGCAAGTAATGGATTATAGGATACTGAGGGCTGCAAATCTTCAACGAGTTGCATCCTGTACATCTGTGTAAAATAAGGTTGCATATCTATGCCACATTTCTCAGATCCTTTAAAATTGCCAGTTATGATGCATTCACCCAGATTTGTAAAGTACTGTGCAAATTGGAGATCGCTTATGATAAATATGGCATTGCCTACAAAGAAGCCAAATGTGCTGTATTTCACCAGCCAATCGCAAGACCTCTGATGCACCTTGATCCCCTGCCTGTGAATATCACAACAGGAGAGCAGACAAAGTGCATGATTCTCAAAGACTTATGCCCACCTTGAACATGCTGTAGTGAAGACACAGCTGTCACTCTAACTGTATAGGGAGCAAATGGATTATAGCAGCAACCCTGACAGCCTGTGCAGCCACAACACCTCCAACAGGATAGGTTGGTCTGCTGTGTGTCAGGACAGTGAGTGCTCCTCCTGAACACAGTCTCATCCAGAGGAAGATTGGTGTCAATCCCTCCAGTAGTGTTGTGGAATCAATGCCAAGGTGCATTAAAGCTGTTCAGGCGGCATGTGGTGACCCAACACCTTACTAAGACCCTTTATGGTGGTTTGTCCTTTAATTTGTCACCTGTCCACCTGTCTCAACTTGTTAAATTGAGTTTTTAAAGAAACCTGATCAGCATTAGCCAACTTTCCAGCATGCATTGTTTGAGACTCAAAACTCTAAAGTTTTCTTATTCAACTTAATACCTGTAGCTTATTTAATTTCTTCTGTTTACTTAATTTGCTTGGTTCTACATTGTCAAAGCTCATGAGATGAACTTTTTATAAACTGGACTTCAGTCAGCCCATATTTTTAAGGCAACAGGGAGAATTACATTTCCAGTTTAACTGACTTAATATGTGTAGGTAGTGAAAATAAATTTACTATAATTTTAAGATGAATAATTATGAATAACTAATTAATTATTTTTGTAATATGTAACATCTTAGAATTTTATTGTACTATTTATTCATTATAGCTATGATGAATAAAAAATTATTCCGGAAAACTAGAACTGTTGTGCTAAAAAGGATAGGACAGGATTTCTAAAGTAAAATTACACAGGCTACTGACTGCAGTACATAACTTAATATGATTATCATATTATCTTCATTCATCATTAAGAATGGGCATATATTCTGTAATGTCATTATATTAAGGCTTTAATTCATAAAGTCAGCTTTCCAGACTGTAGTGATATAAGGAGTATTTTACTGTGAGTGAAACACATTGTTTACGGATGCCACGTGTGGCAATAAAAATACTTCATTTCTGTGGCTATGTTTGGCAACCTGTTATTAAATGGAAGATGACTAATACAGTTGTTTAGGCAACCATGGTGTTTCAAGTGACAAACATCCAATCTGTTGCACATAAGTGACTCTATTTTGCAAAAGTTGGGTAACAAACACAGAAAAAAAAATAACAGAACAAAAAGGAAGAAATCTGCAGAGCGCTTGGAAAATGCACACCATATTCAATTTAAAGGGAACATACAGAATGCTGAATGCACATGTAGCTCCCCTGTTCCTTTGTACTGTGACTTCATACTTATTTATCCTTATAATGATCAACACCATTAATATATCAACATATACTGTGTACATGTGCTCAGCTCTGTTTACATTATTGTCTTACTTCCATCATAATATTTTTTTCTGATGTTGATATAAACTTGTCTACTGAATCTCTAACAGCAACAGTGAAGACCCTTCTCATCTCCATGAATAGATAGAAAGACTCCTACCTGCAGGAAGTGAAAGAAGATCTTCCATTCTTCAGTCATTAAATAAAATGGGCAAAAATAATATAAATATATAAAATTATGTTAAATCTTTCATTCCTCTCCAATCAGTTTCTAGCACATCCAGTGTTATATGTGTAAAATCAGTAGTTGGACAAGGTGCAACAAGCATTGGACCTAATCAACTTTGCCAAAATAAATGAAGAAAGTTATGCTAGCTGGTTGGAAAAATTATTACCATTGGCATTTATGAATGGAACACTGTCGAGTCTGTACACCAAAATGAATAATTGAATAACAGAGGTTGTTTGTAATGGAAAATACATGCATTTAAATGTATATATTCTCAGTTTGTAGATGTATTATGCATGCAGTATTTATATGTGTATGCCTTGGACCTATTTCTTTGCCCTCTCTTAAATTGATCCCCCTTCACTATGTATAATATCACACTCTCAGCTGTGGAGGGCTCTCTACAATAAGAGTATTAAGGCTATAAACAGGTACTGCAAACTGTGGGATGCACACGTCCATGTCACCATGAATAATATGTTGAACCGGCCACGTGAACACGTAAACAAAAGCGAGGTGGATAGGGTAAGGATTTGTGGATGAAATATGAACCTCCTTGTCCGCGAGGTAAGCCCATCTGTCTGACCCCTGACCTCCTGAGTGAGGAAGCAGACAGTGGGTCCATGTGGCAAGCAGATCACTCTTCCCTTTTGACGCCCAGGTTGTCAGGCTGCACTGAGCTCTAATTGGGAGGAAAATAAAGAATTGAAAAAGAATAAGAAGACATTTCAACATGAGGTGTTCTTACAGAATTGTGTGTTTCTATATTTGGCTACATGATGTGTTGTTTGCCTACCAAGCAAACAGCCCTATTAGAGGCAATAACATCTTTAGCTTGACAGCTTTCAGTGTTAGTCAGCTTCTTCAGTTCACCTGGGATTGGAGAAATGATGAGAGGTCAACAAGAGACACAGCAAGAGAGGAGCATGCTGATGTAGATGTGCTGCAGGGTGCAACAGGAGGACAGAAAAAAGGACTGGAGCCTTATGTACACAGGATATCTGGCCACATTTTACATTATTAGGTATGCACCTTACACTGGTGAAACATTAAGATAAAAATTTAAATGATCTCTGTGGTAGGTAAAATACAGCATTTAAACTAGAATAAAGCAAAGAAGAATGTTACAAAGTACACTACTGACTTGCTATTGGCATATGCATATTAATAAAGGAAAGTTAATAGAGAGTACTGAAATCAATTACAGTATGTACACACAATTTGTAAAGTAACCACAGTAGAGCAGGGACTACTGAGACAAAATAAAAATGAAATATAGTGTTCTCTATGCATGCACAATACAATATTTGTTTATGATGTGAACAAAATTATGATAAATCATACATACAGGTTAATTAATGCAGAATATTAATGATACATTCAATGTTCATTTTTTTCCTGTTTTGATCAAAAATAGTGTTTTTATTAAAACAGTTCTAGTATGATTAAGGCTGAACATAAATTCAAAACATACATATCTGATTCACAAATCTGATCTCTCATTTCTGTTATCTGTTTACGTCACATTTCTGATGTCGATAAGAATTTGTGCTGCAAACTTCCTAAAGTTGTTAGCATGCCCACTTACTAATATTCAGCTAAGAGTACTCACCTTAGTTTGGAAGATGAAAATTGAATGCTTTTTCTCTTAAGGATAATGATGTAAGTTCTCCTCAGCTCTACAGAACTTTTTATAATTATTTTGGTTTTAAAGATATAATGTGTAACTATATCAACATTAAAATATCTAACAATGACTGGACCTTTGTTATATATTTTGTTTGGTTGTGTACTTACATTATGCTTAATGTTTCCAACAATTTTCAAACCCAGAGAAATCTTTAATTTTAATGTGAAACTGATTTGTTCATTGTTTTTACCAGTTTTAATCCCTATGTACGTTTGTTTTGGAGAGGAGGAGACCTCTGAGAATAAAATTTACAGAAGACCTTACAGGAAGTCAAATGTGTTCCTCACCGAATTAACAGACCTTTGCTAGCAGCATTAAAAAACAGCCAAAACAACAACAATGTGGAGATATTTGGAGATATTTGTTCAGCGGATCAGTTAGAAATAACAGGGAGGAAAAGTACAAGAAGAAACAGCCATAGTGATGATGATGTTTTATGAAGAGCTGCAGACGACCAACATGACCAGTCTTTTGTTATTGTCTTGATTAGTGGCTGAATTTACATGTTGTGCAATAATATTTTGCAATATCAACTTTTTGTGGTGATGTTAATATTGTGTTTACAGCTTGTTTCTGGCCAAAAATCAATTAATGTAGATCTAAGTCTTACCTATAAAGTACATTTAGTGTTTGTCACACTGGCCAGCTAGGATACATGTCAACAACAAATTCTCAAACCACTGCAAATGTCTTTGCCAGTGCAAGAGTATAGAGATCTTCAATCCCAGGCACCTCTGGTTTATTTCTATTTTTTTCTTTTTGTAATGTCTCCTTTTGTATTTGTTTTTCCATTTGCAGCCATGTCTCATTTGGGAGGCCATTTCTAATGTTTGTGATTTAGTATTTGTTGCATTTCTTCCTAATATTTTAGTTTGTTTGTGTGTTTGTCTTACAGGGCCACCATACTTAGGAGAGACAACATTAAAATACTGAATAATATTTTGTGTGTGATTGTGTGTGTGTGTGTGTGCGCACAAGTCTGTGTGTTCAATAATGTTGTATAAGAAAAAGTTGGCAGAGGGCAAGGTGATAAATATTTCATTTACAACAAAATCACACCATCTACCATTATCATATCTTATTCATTATAATGGATTAAAATTGACTGTTATAAATTGTAAACAGCAGGCCAAGAAGCAGAAACAGCAGAAGAATCTGTGATAAAAGCTTATTGTTCATGGTTAAGACTCATTTGCAACATTCATACAATGATAATGTATTCCTATTTAATGAAAAATCCTTTTTTTTAAACTTAATTTAAGTTTATGACAAAATAGGTGATTAATGACACTATTGATGAATGAGTGACTTTCAATTCTAGATATTACAAGCATCCAATAGTAAGAGTTCAAGACAATGTCTTCAAACTGAATTCTCTGACTTGAAGATATTCTAAACATTCATTGTCGTGTGTTTTGTTTCTTACAATCGTCAAAATAATTGTACAGCGGAGCAAAGGAACAAGTCAGACAATATTTTCTTAATAAGGCTCTCTATCAGCCAGAGGGAGTTGAATCTGCAGCGGAAGAGTTTACGTTTTTATCTAAGAAGCGCGTCTAATGAATTTTGGTATATGCCCTACAGCGTCAAAGCAAATGTACGCCTCCCAATTCAATTTCAAGCACACTAAGCACATTTCACTCAATGATAATACACATCAATAATCATTAGGGCGTGGTATAGTGCTAAATTATCATTCGAAATAGGAGGAAGCTTTTTGGTATGCAAGGATACTGTGCGAGAAGGAAAGTAAGACTATTATGATTATGATTTTGTTTTAATTAAAGAGAACATTTACTGTACCTGACCATTAGAAACAACTTGAATGAGCTTGAGATGACAATGCCTTGCTCAGGGACAGTTTGACAGGAAATTTGATGTGCTCTGCTCTGGGAATGACAATGTCATTAGATCAGTCAGTCCACCACTTTGGTCCAGACTGAAATATCTATATTTTGTGCACACATTCATTGTCCCCAGACAATAAAGCCTACTATTACCTAACCTACTGTGGTGATGTTGTGACTTTTCCTGTAGTACCAACATGAGCTCAATAATTTTGTTTTCTAGCAAGATTTATCCACAGTTATAGATTACATTGCACATATGGTTATGCTCAGAGGATGAATTCTAATGACTGGTTGAATCTAACCTTTCATCTAGTGCGAACAGCGGGTCAAAGTTTTCACTCATCCAGTGAAATATCTACTAAATGGTTTACCACAACATTTTGTACAGTGATTCATGGTTCACAGAGGATGAATCCCAGTGGCTTTGATGGAGCCTTGAATTTTCCTCTTTCACCACCATGAGGCTCTAATTTTGTGTGAAACGTCTCAACAACTATCTGGTGGAATGCCATGAAATTTGTCATAGATGTCCATTTCCCCATCAGGATTACTTTGATAACCCCTTAAAGGGGATGTATTATGCTCATTTCCAGCTCTATATTTTTATTCTGGGACTCCACAAAAGTAGCTTTGTATGAATCACAGTTAAAAAAACTTATTTTATACTGGCCCTTTATGCAGCCCCTCAGTTCAGCCTCTGTCTTTAACAGCCAGTTTTAGCTCCTGTATCTTTAAGGCCCCCCTCGAGAAAAGCCCACTCTGTTCTGATTTTCCAGCTTTCCGGAAGTCTGCCAAGGGGCAGCCATATTAGAGCTGTGTTAAGTTACAGCTGATGTAAACTCAGCATTTCCTGCATTACTGCTTCATATTGAAAGCTTTTAAGTGACTAAGTAACAGAAGACTTTTATTGTGAGGAATTTACAGGAAATGAATCGTGTTCCTCACCTAAGAAGCAGTTTCATTAGCAGCAATAAAAACTTGTTGATGCAACAATATATGGAGTTATTTGGAATAGTACAAGCAGAAACAGCCACAGTGATGATGTTTGATGAAGAACTGCAGACAATTGACACACCTCCAATAGGTAAACTACTTATTTTACTTTGGCTGCTGTGTAATGGAAAAACACTCACGGTGTGCCAGCTCAACTCAAGTCATAGCTTGACTACCCCCAAAAAACTGGAGAAGTGACATAATGTAAGCAGAGCAGTGAATTTACATGCTGTGTGTGTGGAGCGGATGGCCATATAAAGAAATCTGTCACAAACTGATGTTTACTCAGGCTGAAAGTAAAAAAAAAAAAAGTGTTAGAAATGTGTTAAGAGCAGTCTGAAACCAGTACTTTTTGCTCACAGGGATACTTCTACATATGTTTAATCATCATTGGACAATTTAACACCTAACATTATAACATTATATATATGACTGAAAATATGGAAAAGAAAAATAGGTCCCCTTTAACTTTTCAACAGGCCATTTCAATTTATCCAGTACTTTGGTTTATGACCCAATGAGTGCAAAACTAATGACATTAGCATAAGCATGATAATGTTAGCATGCTAACAAACTAAACTAAGATGGTAAAGATTATACCTGCTAAACATCAACATGTTAGCATTTTCATTGTGAGCATATTAGCATGCTGATGTGAAGCACTTAAAGCACCACATTGCCTCAGCACAGCCCTTACAGAGCCACTACCAGTGTGGCTGCAGATTTTTTGCAGTGTTCTCAAACCTGCCTTGTTTAGTCAGGTAAGTTCATTTTTCCCTTTGGCACAATTCATTTGGGCATTTCTGAATACAGAAATTATATTCTTGTGAGGACCAAAACAATTTTAACAAGACCCTTTGAGGAAGTGGCCTTGGTCCAGTCCCAAAATTAATTCTGGAGTGGCATGTTTGTGATGGGAATGTGATCCAACCTCAATCTAACCCAAGTACAAGATGTTCTCTGCAATTTTAAGCGAAACAGTGAGTGAAATCAACTCAAATAGCTGGCTTGAGAAATTAATTGAGATCTGAATTGGATTAGCATCAAAGTAAGATGCATTCTTGGTATTTGGCCAGAAGACCTTCTTCAGGATCTTGTTCTTGTTATTGTTTCTTCCTGTTTATGTTCCTGCTCCCACCCCAGAAACAACCAGCCAATGAGCAGAGTGAATGTTCTCATGTGGCTTTTAGTGATGGATTTTGGTTCACTTGAATTATTTTCTGTGTGGCAAGAAAACAAGGGTTAAACTCTACACATTTCCATTTATACTGAGACAGAATACGCTTCATTTGCAAGATTGCCGATTGTTTTAAGAAGCCAATAGAAGTGAGGTCATGGGCCGGAGGTCACATGACCACACATAATATCCAGAAAGAAGAAATAGGAAAGGATATTTTCTTGGTAAACAAGACAGGATTATGATTAGATTCGAGTACAGGAAGAGGACAAGGGGAATGAGATGTAATTTAGGGGAGAATGGGACATCACAATGATTTTTCAGGTTATTAGGAAAGATAGGGACTCTGCTGACTTAACAAAACAAACAGCTGCCAAGCCACCAGACTCTTTGCTGGGACTGGATGAGATTCACATGAACAGAGGGAGCAGTAAAATGCATGAGCTTACAAAAAGCGAGCTGACAGGGACTCAGTGTTTTGCTCGAAGACACTCCACCAGAACACATGTCTGTTGATGGACACACTTCTCTGGGGAAATATATAAAAAGCAGTAAGAAAAGAGGGAAATATACATGCACCAAGCCAAGCATTATCTGAGACAATTAGCTTGTTTTATAATGTGTCAGTTATTTCTCTTTGAGTTAATTTCGCTACAAATGACATCCTAATTAATTGCAGGCGAGCTGATAATAATAATTCGTCTCTTTCAAGATTGGGATTGTTTGAAATGTCTCTGGACAAACGTTTGATGCCTTATCAATATCTGAGCTTTATGGCTGAAAATAATCCAATGTGTGTTGATGAAAGAGCAGCTAAATCTGGGGACTAAATAAATGGTGAGAAAGTGGCATCAAAAAGAATGAGATCTTTAATGGAGGGATTTTATATAAAACTCGATTTAATTGTGTTGGGGGAAAATAGCCATTACTTTCAGTTGAACCCTATATGAAAATATAACTACCATATTTCCTTTCTTTCAACATTGCATAAATGCTTACCTTTAAAGGACCTGATTAGGAACTCTTGGTTGCAAACATCCGATCTTCTCTTGGCTGTGTAAAATCACATTGACCTTGTACTCCTCTTCCTCCTGAATCATATCCCCATCTTCTATTGACTCTGCCCTTATCATGGTACAATAACTCCTACCTTACTCAGTAATTCAACTTTGATTTTTTCATTCACTTTTTCTGGATGTTCCACTCACATGACCATTCAAAGGCAATAGCGTCCAATTGATAATAGAAAATGTTATGAAATTAAGTCCCTTATTATTGTAATGATTTTAGAACTGCCAAGGGGCATTGCTAGGCCTAACAATGCTCCTTAGCTACTCTAAAATCACTGTAAACCCCAGCCTTGCAGGGCTTATCGCTCTTATAAAGTGATTACTACATATACCCGACAAGGTTTCATAAAATAAGCACACAGCAACAAAAAATGCAATAATTGTATTAATAACAAACAATCATTCTTCCACCACGTAATGTGGTTCTTCAGTGACATTTAGCAGAATGGTTGCCAAGTCACTCACAGATGCGGCAACACACAGACACAGTGGAAAAGTGGTACAGGGTTTGACACCGGATGGGTGTGTTTTAATTGTGCGGTGCTAGAAGCAAGGATATTGCCTTGTTTGGGCACCAGTAAGATTGCAGGGACGGTTCACATTTATGCCCTATCACTGACATAATTTCTCTTGCCTCTAGGCTAGCATCTGAGTTTCTGTACAGTAGTGCTTCGCAAGCAGTGATTGGTGTAGATTGTCTCAGTGCCGCCTGCTTTACAAATCCATGGAAACATGGAGCCAAATAAGTTCACCCCCATGGGTTCTTCACCTAACATTAGAAAAAAGAAAAAAAAAATCTTGAACCCATCCAAATCTTCAACCCATCATGTTGCAGTTACATTATAACCACATATGTATCTACAATCGACAACTATTAAGGCCTTTACACACCAGGGACATGACAAATAAACAACACGAAAATGTGAAATCATTGCATGTGAATAGTTTGCATCAAAACTATTCACACTGGCAGCAATGTGAATTTGTGAATGAATTTGTGACAGCTCATGCTGCTGTCAGTCAGGCTGGTGAAAGCAGTTTGCCTAGCTGCTGTCCTCTCAGCTCCTCTGTAGCTGCAACTGACGGATGGCTGCTTCTGTGGACAGAGACGCTGAAAGCAGTCGGTGTGGTTCAAACGGATATAACGGCTCTCCTCTTCTTTTGTCAATTGACAAGAAGAAGGACAAGATCATCATCACTGGATGTTGACATCATCACTGAATGCAGGTTGATGATCACCAACCTGCATTCAGTGTCTCTGTCCAAAGAAGCAGCAGTCTGTCAGTTGCAGCTCTTGGGGAGCTGAGAGAACAGCAGCCAGACAGGCTGACTGACAGCAGAACTTTACTGAGCTAAAGTAGTATGCATGTCGGCTTCATGGGAAGAAGTCCACAGTCTTTTTATTTATAAATACATGATGCATATAATGATACATGATACATTAATCAATATATTGCTTAGTTTTCCTGCCCTTCATAGCAAGTGTGCGTACCTGCCTGCCTGCAGTCAAGCAACAAGCTCACAGACTGACTGGGAGATGATCAATCAATATAGATACGGTAGATAAGTTCAAACACATATAGCTGGATATTCAACACCAAATGTAGGCCTTCGCAATAAACAGCTGTTGGTGCAGATTGTGATTGGTTGAAACTTTTATTCACTGTGTGAAAACTGAGAAAAAGCAATCTTGTTCTGGAAAAAAATTACATAGCTTTTTCGCTGAGTAATATTTATGCTGTGTGAAAGTACTCATGACAAAAACAATGGTTTGAAAAAACATATTGACGTGCAAATTAATCACAAACAAAAAAATGTCTGTGGTGTGTAAAAGCCTTTATGCTAACTTCCCCCATGCCTGTTGTCACTTGCCAGCCATATCATTTTTATTACAGTGAAGAGTAACCAAGCTACACTGTCACAAGAAAAAGTTACATTGTTAACTTACCATACATGGATAGTGTAGTTTGTCTGCTTTGGATGGAGATAAAAGGCTGCTGGATTGGTTTCTTTGGCTTGAATCTTTGCAGTTTTTTGTACATTTGTTAAATAACAGCATAATTTATTATTAGCATATTTCAGACCATTTCATCCTGGGGGATGATAAATGATATAGGCTGCAATTGGTGGTTGCCCTCTTGAACTCTGCATTCCATATGCAGCTGCACATATCACAGACTTCGTTGACAAGGACATCAGGTGTGTTTGGATTCAGTGCCAGAGAGTGCTTGATTTCATGAATGTCTGCCTCCATTAACACTTGGTGGTGGGATGTTTTGTCGCATCTCCCATGAAAACATTGTTGCTAGTGATCAACTCAGGATCTTTTAACAGGCACCAGGATCAGCTGATCAGTGGATCATTAATGTACTGGTTAAGCCCCACACGTAGGCTAACAACTGAAACCATAGGGTTCACTTTTCCTGTTTTTCACAGTGGCATAAAACTGACGAAGAGCCTGGTTTAGCTCCATTTTGGTGATTGATATAAAATCAATAGCCAGATCTTTTTGGACACAGTGTCTGAAAACAGTGAATTGGCTACCTTGTCTGTTTAATAGTCCCAGCTTTGTTTCTTGATTTTCCAGTTCTTCAATGTCTCTCTCATCAATTTCAGTTTGTCTCCTTTCTTTTTTAATCTTCCTCCTCCATCCTCTCCATCTCTTTCCACCACTCATCCAGGCTTATCCCACCCAGTAAATCAAAATTAACAAAAAAATCTGACATTTTGAAACAATTTGTTTGGCACAGTAATACTGTTATAATGCACAGGTGTGTGCTTATACAGTATTTCCCAATGGCTTCAAAAGCAGCTCAGCCAATTATAATCAAGGAATTGAACTATTTGTTTTATAAAGTGTAATCTACTCTCACACTCAACTACTTTAATTATAAACAAAGGCATAATGTAAACCAAAGATGAGCACCTCAGTTGGGCAGAAATAGATTGTCTTTGATTGATTTCAGGCATGACTTCTTGATAATGGCTTATAAACAATACACGTTTTTCAAAGATTGGTAAGGCAGAGGGAGGTATTTTGATTCTGACTGCTCTCTCTTGTCCTTTTACACATTTCATTGTGTTCCTGCCAGTCAAACACCCTGAATCAACACACACAACAAACTGGGTCGATCTCAGAAGAGCTTCCACAAGATCTACTGTACACTTGGTTTCAATGACTTTAAAGCTCCAGAGCTAAGGTAAACAGAAGAACTAAAGTGTGCACAGAATGTGGAAAAAATCAAGGACTTAGATAGTTCAACTGAACTAAAAACACATCCGGTTAGCAATGTACTTTAAGAATGATATACTGTGGTTTTACAGGGGGTTATGTGCTGGACTACATACATATAGCATACAAACATGAGATTGGTATCAATCTTCTCATCAAACTTTTAGCTAAAAAGCAAATAAGTGTGTTTTCCAAAATGTCAAAATATTTCTTTAACATTATTCATTTTTGAAAACTAAAAGCTGCTGCTTGATCTGATATCATCAACGTTCAGTTGGTCCTGTATGTATAATGATCATGCATCCTTCTGACAAAGATCTCAGCAGATGCAAAGAACAACAACAGAAAGGTGAAATAATTTAGGACTAAAAACACAAATTTAAAATATCAAAGACATTGTGTGTTGCCTAAGTTTTAAGTATATGGGATGGTATAAAAGTCACCATATGCTGTACTTGTAAATCTTGTTGGCCCTCATTGACTACTGAATAATTATATAATTGGTCCAAATGTCCAACCTCTTTTTGTAAACCTGACATTACCTCTAACTCAAGGACTTGATATTTGATTTTTTGTGATTTATCATGATTTCTGCTGCCTACACCATAACATGTGAAATGAGAACCAAGATAGCCAAAACCCATTGTGTGGTACTATTACTGCCAGCTTAGACATCAAGATAGACATTTTCTCCTTCTCTGGGTTGTGCTTGCCACAAGAGCAAGAAAAAGTAAATTAAATCAGTCCAACATCTGTATTTTCAAACATTATTACATGCTGTAAAAGGATTAATAAAAATTGTTGTATTATAACAGAATTTTCTTCAGAGCTAGTGTGACACACAGAACCTGAAATGTAAATTCTGATAATTTCACTGAAATCGTTATTGCTTTTGTCAAAAACAACAAATGGTTTGTAAAACTCTGTGGCTAAATACATGGCATTCATCAGCGGTCACAGCAGCAGATTTATAAATTAAGCATGGCAGGGTTAGTGACCCTCATTTCCATGACTACTGCTCCTACTGGCAGTGGTTACCCTCGCTGGGTGGGGAGGTTGGAAGTGTTTGCAACAGAGTCATTCATCTCACCGACACCTGTCAGAACCTGGCTGACCTACACCCATACAAAGGTTTTAATGAGCAAATTCATATAATATAGCCCCCTTTTTCCAAGGGCTGCTGCATACCCCTCACTGATTGGATGACCCCTCAGATCTTTTGTCATGTGACCTATGGCTCACAGCAGTAATCATCAGGTGATAGCTGTGGTCAAAGAAGCGTGCACTGTTATGATGAACCTTAAAATGGAGGATCAAGTCATTATTACCACATGTGAATACTGAGATGAGGAAAACACAAATTTGTATTCAAAACAGTATAGTCCATACATCCTTTCTTTAATATACAACAAAACACAGTAAGGAGTAATGTAACACTTGTGTTCAGCAGGTCTGCAATAGAAAATGTCTGTATGTGAGACTACAAAAGAGCAGGAATCAATGACTGTAAAATACCAGTGTCACAAGGCCAGCAGTGAGTCACATTTCTACCTTATTTTGTCTTTTGTCACAAATATTCCCACTTGTCTTTTCTATTTTTTTCCCTATCATGATGAAATCTTCAAGTGGTAAAGAAAATCAGTCAACTATTTCAGCCCAGCCAAAAAGGTTCTGTGGACTGTGAGACATGCTGCCTATTTGAGCTTTGGGTTGAAGTAATTTCAGAACGGTAATTTTGCTCTTTCTCTGCAAGCTGGTTACCTATAACCACTCTGTCAGCTTTCTGAAAAATCTTCAGTGGGGGATTGCCAGCTAGAAAGTGTGCATTAAATAGATCTATCATGGAGCCAGATCATTGGCTGGGACTGGCACTGGTGTCCAATAATACAGTCTGCTTTCTCCAATTTCAAATGACAGACAGGGAGATGGGGACAATAAACACATTTTACCTCTTCAGGAACACACACTCTCTCTCTCTCTCTGCCTCTCTCAGACCAACCCTTTCTCTTGTTACGGTTTGATCATGGGATCTATCTCTTTCACACTGAACACTGAAGGTTTTCCATTTAGCTGAGCTATGATTATGTTTCCTGTTGCTATTGTCATGAGAAGAAAAAAAATCAGAAGTGTTGATGGCCTGTTTTGTTCATTTATTGTATCACTGCACTCTCTCTAACCTCACCACCGGGACTGATTTGCGTATGAATGTGTTTTTCTGTTTCACCATTTTAATTTTGCAGCAGGAAAACCCTGGGCCCTCTGAAATGAGTCTGTGGTACATTAATAGGTGTGCTTCTTCAACAAAATAGTGGATTTGCAGCAGAGAGGACAAAAGAAAGGGCTCTTCCTTTTGAGTGAAAGGAGGCAGGATGTTAGAGACAGGTTGCTTGGAGAGCTCTGGGATTATTGCTCTGTTTCATGTTGAACGTTATCATGGGCAGGCAGACTGATGTGGACTAAAACCAGCAATGCATCACAACACCTAACCAAGGTCAAGCTTTTTCTCTCTGTCTCTCTGCCTCTCTCTCTCTGCCTGTCTCCTCCAGTCGTAGGGAGATTTGTTCAGGAAAGAGTGAGATGAAATGTCAAGAGCAGAGTGATTGCCTGGGAAAGGGAGATCCTAATTAACTCTCTCTGGTGGACATCTCGCTCTACCTCTCTTGTACTGCGTGTGCCAGTATGAATCTTTCATCTCATCCTTGCCTCGCCTCTGAGGACACGGCTCTGTTCGAAAAGCCAACCAAAGGACAGAGGGATACAACGAATGCAAAGGTCAAAAAACAAACAGTTGGGCTAAGAATGACAGAGTCTTTCTTGGGTACCAAGACAGACAGCAAACCAATCCCCCAAAGTAGATGCAAGTAGCACAGAAGAAGTGATATTAACTAGTGGACTGTCAGTGAATATCGACCAATATATCAATATCGACCAATCAGTGACTTCTGTGGTCGATATCAGGGATACAGTGTTGTTTGTTTGGGTACTTATCTACATGCAATTAATACTATACTTTGGAAAAGGAGTTCAACTAGAACTGATTTATTCACATGGTGTCTCTAGCTACTATTTAAGCTTTGTGGAACATGGTTTATGTGACTTTTTGCAATTGATTGATTTAGTCAAACTACGTGATTCAGAGACAGGTAGCTAACAGGTAGCTTGTTCATTGACAAGAGTAAATGACAGACAGCTGATAGAGGTAGTTTTTCCATCTTTTGAGCACCTCATAACACTGTTTTAAACTTATCACTTTAAAAACTCTGAAACAGGACCTCAAGGACTCAGAGCCGCACTCTGAAGCTAACGTCAACATTAGCTTAAGCAGATAAATGTGTGATTATGTTTTGTACAAACACATCTTGTTCAAAAGTGCTGTACATAGACTAACTACAGACCTGGGGTTAATATGGGCCATTTAAATTAGATGACATTTTCTCTCAAATCATTCTGCCCCACTGTACCTTAGACTCTCCATTGAAAACAGAGAAAAATTCCCAAAGAAAATATCATTAGGAGAAGAAAAAAACGGATGAAACTTTTTGGTTATAGCAGGGATGTCCTGCCTAAGAGAGTCAGGAAAGAAATTAAATACCGGTGCAAAATATCAGCTACTGGAAGCTTCAGGCCGAAAAACACAGATATTGACCTTCAAATATCAGTGAAATCCTTACATCAGACTGAGCTGCCGGGTGTTGTCTTCGATTCAGGAAAACGATGAGAACCAGGAGGTTTCGGATCAGTCGAAGGCCCACAGAGGAGGTTTTTTCTCAGGGGACGGATCATAAGCAGTCTCCTGCAGAGTTCAGAGATCAAAGCCAACCAATTATAACAGAACTACACCTCTCTGTGTTCATGCTCTGCACTAGATGACTGTAAATCCACCATTGCTACTAGCTGGTGAATCCCAGGTATTTTTAATCTCACACCAATCACAAATGTGTTCAATGCTACAGAGGGTATATCTTTACATTTACTTGGCAAATTAAAAGAACTGACTCCTGAGTTGGAACAGCAAAATTGTCCATAGTGAAAATAAGCATTTGTCTAAATAATAGCATGGGTTTAAATCATTGACCTGCATTTATTGTGGGTGTAAACACTAATCTTTTATTCATCTTCTCCTGTTTAACATTCTATTCATCTTATGAGTTCATTTAATTTCACTCATTTAGCAACATGCTAGTGCAGGCCACATAAATCTAAACAGATCTCCACTCGTGTCCACTGCAGGCTTTTGACGAAACCAATCATGCATTAAATTGATGGAGCCTTTCATTGCTCAGTATATTGAAGTGGGCCATATCGATAAAGGTCAAGTGCGTCAGTGAAATGTACTGAGGTGCCAAGAAGTTATCCATCAAACAAGACATGGATGCGACATGCATGGTTAATGAAGGTGGGCCAGCCATCACATGTATCATCCGGGCTCTCTGTGTTGATGGATGGGAGCTGCACATATTCTTGTAGAGCACCTCTATTATTATTACTGTAAGTACAGTGGATTTTATTGCAAAGTAGACAATGGATAGGGTTTTTTCCTCATTTCTATCTTCATAGAGTTCAGGAGGTTTTGTTAAATTGATCAGCATGATTTCATGGATAAGCTGATACAGAGTCACGTCTCGTGAAAAAATGCAGAGATGAATCATGATGAATAAGTTTTTCCTTGCACATGTTGTTTGATACACTTTAAGACAAAATAAACAGTAAATAGCCAAGTAAATTAATGCCCAGCTTCTGGTCTGAGGTAGCACCTGATTGAATGAGATGCCGTCTGGAAAGCGTCTTCCACTGATCTTTATCGAGAAGGATATTGAAATGAGAATGGGTTCTGTATTATTTGATTTTGTGACTGAGCCACATTTTCCCCCTCTTGGTAAAATTGCATTTCCTCCAAGTATGCATATCAAAATCTTGCCTTTCAATTTGTGTCAATGTCCATTTTTAAATCGGGCAAAGTCTGTGCATTTACAATAACTGAAATGAATTTTACATTTTCCAAAACATCTACTGGTCATGGATGTCTTACCAAATCATTAAAGAAAAAGCACAGACCAAATGTAAGACAAGTTGATGCATAGTATATTATGTTACTGTATATTTCACTAACCATGCTGTTTGCCTTATACAGTACATTACAGTGTTTGCTTATATTGTGTTGATTATCAAATGAAATGAGGTTAAGCTTGATACACAGCTTCGGCAGCTGATGATAAGTGACTCTTGTGTTAAACAGTCATAGTTTTTAGTACCCACACCTCTTCATGACTTCAGGAGCTTCTAAATCAACACCAGCCTTCCAGCAGATCTCCTGCTGTTTACCCATTTTTTTAGGTCTCAACATTCACAAAAGTGTAACAAAAGTCAACTTGCAACAAGAAAAAAGACAATATCACCTGTGCTAGTCTGTGTTTGTGTCTAGTTTAGATTAGGGACAGAATGTACTAACATATCTTTAAAAAACCCAAATGCTTTTATTTTTTAGAAAAAAATGATCAATCTGGGTCAGTCTTCATTGTGGCTTACCTTCAATTTGGGGCTTCCCAGTTCTCTGTATCTGTATTCATTTGTCTTAGTGAAATACCATCTCCAGGACTTACTGCAGATGCAGTTGTTCTGGCACTGTGCCTTACACTTCATCATGCTGGTGAAGCATGATGATGGTAGATGAAATTAACTCGACTATGATGTATTTGGTCTGTTCGTGGCTTTTAGATTAAAGAGCTGGACTTGTGAGGATGTTGCCAATTAGAATCCACAGACCAGCTGGAAAAATGTGGGTAGCAAAAGAAAATTCTACCCCCCTTTTTTCACATACTGTCATTAAAGTGTCCATGATCAAGAGGACTAACACTTCCATACTGCTTTACACCCATCTGCTCCTGTGGTTTGTGTATCAATTCATCAGAATCTAAAGCTGCAAAGAGATTCTCTTTTCGTCATTGTTTGCCACAGTGTCATTCTTGATACCATCACTGGATGGTGCAAAAGTAAGAACATTCTTCAAATCCTATCATAATAGCTATCTAATTTTGAAAAATGTAAAATGAAAAATTTTGCAGATACATTCAAATATTTTGTCTAAAGTTGTTTAAAGGAATAGATCAACAATTTAGCAAATAGGCTAATTCCATTTCTTGCAGAGGCCTCAGCTGCAGGAAGTAGGGGTGCTGCAGCCCCCCAACCCTAAGGTGCTGCACCCCCGATACCTGGTGGCAATCTATAAGCCCATTTGTGTTGTTGTTGTTGCAATACTTTTTTATATTGTGTATGCAAGCTGGCCCAGCAAAAATAGACCCTGTGCGTATACAGGGAAAAGAACCAGATGTGAAACACACGGCTCATGAACCCAGCCCAACAGAGCCAGAACGCGATGTAACCACTTGCTTCGGACATTACACTCCACCACTACCAGTCCCTGTAGGCTATATTGCTTTTTAAATGAAGTTGAGCAGCGCAAGCTTTCTCAGTGATTTCTTTATAGTGTGTTGTATTGTGTTAATTTAAAGATTAGAGAGGCTGTTCTCAGTAATTGTAAATGTTTCTGTGCATGCAGTTATGTCACTACAGCAAATATTGTATAACATTTAAGCAGAAAAACTTAAAACTGTAGCTGTAAACTTGACAGGATAGAGGAAATTCTTCAGGAAAAACAGAATTAAACTTTTAACTTCTGAAATAACATTTTTAGACAGCTCTGATAGAGTTCAGGATTTATCAGGAGGACGGCTGCTTTACTCCAGACAATTTCACTGTATGAACCTGGATTGTGTATGTGTGTAATAGCTGACCTTTTGGATGTATAGAAGAACACAGAACATTAATTACCATTAGATCCTGACCGACCCTGTTGGCGTGTCTGGAGATTTAAATAATCAATGAAGTTACGCTGCTGTGCATCTCGCATAAATGCTCACAGCATCCGTCTGAAAGGTAGAGTCAATGATTGTCCGACCACTGTCCTCTCAGCTCCTCAGGAGCTGCTGTTGACAGACGACTGCTTCTGTGGATAGAGACGCTGAACACATTTAGTGAGAAGTAGGGAGGCTACAGAGAGGTGGAGAGTGTGGATGGACTGTTGTGCTCACATGAGACAATTTTTTTTCCACTCGATAAAGTATGAGAAGAGCAGAAGTGACTGTCGAAGTATTATAAAAGCTGGATAAGGCTCTAATTTTTCCCAGTGGTCACTCCCAGTGGTCACTTGCAGCCCAAAAAGCATTTTCCCCATAGATCACCATTGTGAAAGAGGAATCTGTTGAAAGGACACCTCAACAGCAAACAAGGTCAATTGAGACTTTTTCTATAATGAAGGTTTTATATTAAGAAAAGTGATTTAAAAAACTGTGACTTCATCAAAATGTAAAGCTTATGGACCGATCGAGTGAGTTTCATGCCATACCCCTAACACCATGTAAGATAGCCACACAGTGACTTAACACACCAGAAGCTTGAGTCTGTCAACTAGATTCATTACCTATTAGTGCAGTGCCTGTTCAAAATGGTTCAGAATGGGCTGATTTCTCATTACTTAAAGAGAATTGTGCCCCTCCCCTAAACGCCTCTCAGGCAGACTATTGGTAGACACTACAATTCACCAATGCTCCCTAAACACCTCACACACAGAATATCTGGAGTATACATTTTGAGTTGAGCTGAAGTTGATCAGATGAACTGGAGTGGCTGTTCAAAACGTGCCTGAGACATCCTGCGCTATGTTTTGAACGTACAAAGTTCCTGCATGTGAGGAACAGGAATAGAGCTTTAGAAGCTTTAGAACTCTAAACTTTTTCAGTTCATTCTCTATGATAATTCTTACCCCTACAGCTGCAATCCCACAATGTGGGTTGCAATGGCAATGGTGCTGTCCATATTTCTGATCCTTGAATCCATGTGCAGAAGAAGCAGTAGTAGCAATGTTGTTTATGAGGTATTTTTTATATACTTCTGAACGTGCCTGAGACACCCAGCGATAAGTCTTGAATGTACATGCTAAGTTTAATTTACAGTACAGTTCAATAGTAGAGTTTTAAGTCTTTTAAATGTTTCACCTTGTTCACACTATGGATATAATCCCAACTCCAACCACAATGTGGGTTGCAATGGCAGAATTGCACTGTCCATATTTCTGCTCAACATTGTAGAAGCAATGTTGTTTATGAGGTATTTATATATTTCTGAACATGCCTGCTACATTGTGCACTAAGTCTTAAACATACCTGCCAAGTTTCGTTCACAGTAACTTTACACAGTTAAATAATAGAGCTTAAGTCTCTTAAATGTTTCAATCACTATTACTATAAACGCAATCCCACCTCCGACCACAATGTCGGTTGCAATGGCAATGGTTGGAGTGGCATTGTCTCTATTTCCATTCATTGACTCCACGGGCAGAAGATGAAGCAAACTAATGTTATCTGTGTTATACCACATAAAAATCCACATACATACATGAATACAGGGATTCCTTGCTTTATATAGAGGGACACAAACTTTCATGTGATCCTGAATACCATTAATGACAGAATAATCTTGTAGAAACTTCATTGTATCAATCAAAGTTAATTAGTTTTAAACAGATAATTTCCGATCAGTGTAAGCAGAGTACAAAGACAATGGAGGGAGGACAGATCTCCCTACAAACTGTATGAGAAGCCATCCAAAATATTAAGACTGGCATGCTGACTCATTTCGACTCATAGGTGAATCTCATCCATAGCAGTTTGTGTAACATTCAGTCTTCATTGAACACACTGGGAGAACAAGTTTCTGAGCTAGTGCAACATGTCAGCTCAAATGAAGACAATGAACAATATCTTCAGACCCGGCTTCAGCAACTTGAAAGAGAAAATGCTTCTCTGATTGACGAAGTAGAGGACCTGGAGAACTGATCCTCAAATCTCCGCTTTATACGGGTTACTGAGTCGGTAGAGGGCTGCAATGTCATGAGCTACATGTCCCAGTTGATCACGGAATTCCTGGGGATAGAGAATTTCCCTGAATCACCGGCCATCAAAAGGGCTCATTGCACACCTACCACCTGGCAAGATGACAGAGCCAGTCCTCAGCCCATCCTTATTAAACTCCTGAACTTCCAGGATAAAGTAAAAATCTTATGCTTTGCCAGAGAAAAGAAAGAATTGCTTGATAATGGAACTTCCATTCACATTTATCTAAACTTCAGTGCTGAACTGATGAAGAGGTGCTTCTGCTTTGACACAGTCAAAAAAAAGCTCTGTGAACTTAACTTTAAGTTCTCCATCCATTATCCATGCACACTTAGGGTCAAATCGACAAAGAATGGACTGTCAGTTGCGCAGCATTTGCATGTGCAATCTGCCCTGTTTTAGTGCAAAAGATTTTGCACTAATGATATGTCAACGCAAACACGCCTATAAAGTTTTGCAGCTGAGTGTTATTTGCTCTTGTTCTGCATCTGTTTGAGTGAGTGGAGCAATTTCTAGTGTTTCAGGCTTTTTTCTTTGCTTATATTACTTTTCTAGTATTTCACATCTATAACATAATCTACTGAAATGTCAAATGTCAAAATACAGCTGTTAATGTGACTGAGGCAGGTCTGAAATGTGTTAAATGAATGTCTGAATCTTACAATAATGTTCAGATGTCACTGAATGTATCTAGGATTTCCAAGAAAAATCAGTAGTGATGTTCTGTGTAGTGATGTGTTTGTTGCCCACAGCTGACTATATGTCACTGCTGGCTGCAACATCACACAGCAGCTGAAATGATAAGTGCGTCTCCAAACTGAGAAAGAGGCTGTGCACATTTACACATGCTGCACAACAGCAGTAACTTCATTAATACTGGATTGGTCATTTATCTGACAGTAACTTATCTTCTGTGTTTTGATACAATTCTACACAGCTTCCACTTTTATACAGTGGAATTGTTCACAATAAAGCAGACCCTTACTGTATGGATGACTTCTGAGTTCTGTCAGCACTGTTATTTTTATTTTTAAATCCAAGAAAAGCCCATAAACCCACTTGTCCCCCTACATGTCTGACTGTAGATTTCACCCTTAATATCATTCAATATCAATTCAATATCATTCAAGCCTCACAAGCTTAAATATTAGAAGAGAGAGAGAGAGAGAGAGAGAGAATAAGTGTGAGTGAGGAGTTGGTGTACGCTGTAAGCACCAACTATCTGAAGATGCTAATGACTGCCCTAATTCTGTGTTGCAATTAGCCTTGGTTTTTGTGAATTGGACTTTTTTGCAACAATACTTATTTGAACAGAAAGGGGGCAATTTTGCACTGAATGTATGAATATTACCTAATAAACATACATGCAAATGTAACAGGTGCACCATGATGCTATTTGCTTGGCATCACAGTTTGCAGTACATTTCACCTTTTGTGGGTGCTTTGTAAATTACATGCTATCTTTTTGTCTCGTCTACACAGATTTAACAATTGCAAAAGCTATGCAATCCTTTAGTGGATTTGGTCCTCACTGTGATTGTTGATGGCAAACTGAAGCTTTTTTGCTGTCAAAAAGAGGCTGAAGCTGCCTTCATGTTTTCCATCCTTCATGAACTTGCCATCATAACAGGCATTTGACATTTGATGGCATTTTGGGGATAGGGTCAGTGTATTCTTTAAAATGCCAAAAATAACGCCAAATATCCATTCATTCGGAAATCAAAAGCATTTGGGAGCCTCTGAGCAGCGCTGTTTCGAAACATGAGGCAAAGTCCATGTCGTTGCCTGGGAAAAATCAGGTAGCTTAACTCCTTTTAAGGAATAAGGCAGCGCATAAGCAAAGGAGTTGTTAAGCGAGAGAGCGAGCATTAGAAAAGTGATGGTTATGCAAGTGGAGCATAGGAAAAGGTTAGCGGTAAGTTGTCAATCTAGCAGTAAATGTACAGTACAGACTACAGTGTGTCAGACAATAAATGCTGCAACTTGTCAAGAACAAGAAAAGTCACATCTGTTGTTTCCCCAACTTCTGGAAAAGCGAAGGGGGTTAGCTCCAAAGTATGTGTGTATAATAGATCTCCTAGTTATGTCTTCTAGAGATATATTTTACGAGACTTTTGAGATACGTTGGCCTACTGGTTTTGGTCTTGTGTTGGGTGACATTTTAATTTTGTTGTGTTTGAGATATGGTTTATATTTTGTTGTGTATCTGTTATTAATGTGCCTTTAATGTTTGTACAGCCATTCCATATATATTTGGACCAACTATGTCTTTAGCATATATTTGAATGGCAACTAATTATTTGATTGGAAAGTGGATAATACTAACAAATTAAAAAATATACATATGAATATTAGGAGCATTGTTCCAAAGATTGATTTACTCAGAGCATGGGTTGCCTTCCACAAACCAGGTATCATTACATTCTCTGAAACATAGCTGAGTAGCAAAATTGCGGACACTGAAATCAAACTACCAAATTATGTTATATTAAGCTGACAGATGCACCAAAGGCAGTGGTGTGGCTACATATCAAATTTGGCCTCTGAACTAATAATATCTCATGCAGATCCAAAATACTTTGAGTGTCTTTTTGTTAAAGTAATTCTTTGTGAGAATAAATATGTCACTATTGGACATGTATACAAACCTCCAGTTACACCTGTTGAGTCATCTAGTTGTTTCAGTTCAACCACTAATTCCTTTGACTTTAGTAATGAAATTATTATTTTGGGTGACTTGTAAAGACAAAACTGTTTTCTATAATTTGAACCTTACACAACCAATTAATGAACCCACTAGAGTCACTCCCACCTCTCATTGTTAATTTGTTTGGATACTTGTCTCACATCCAAATAGAATCTTAAAAGGTGTTATTTTGTCAGATTGCTATAGTGACCAATCCATACTTTACTGTGTGAGGAAGATCAAAGAAGCTTAGTCCCCACCAAGATTTATTAAAATTTGACAGCATAATAAAATGGACGAAGACATGTTTATTCATAATTTAATTGCCATTTATTGGGAAAGACTCAAATTAATACCTTATGTCCACTTGGGCTTTCTTCTACTCCAAATTCACTTAAGTAGTTGATAAACATGCTTCCTGGAAACTGTCAAAAGTTAAGTGAAGACATTTATCCTTGGAACTCATATCTCTCTTTAGGCAGAGGGATAATGCATTGGCAAAATATCATCATACAAGGAAACATGCTGACACCTAGGAAATATCATAATATCATATATTCTTTTTACTTAAATACAGTAACTCCTATTGATGTCTGCAATGCCACTCATGACTTGAAAGAGAGTAATGATCCCAGACTTAATGGGACTGAAATTAATTCATTAAATTATCATCTGATATTCTCATCTATCCATTGGCTGATCTGTTTAATCTTTCACCATGTACATATGAAATACCAGCTATTTGGAAATCTGCATGTATTTACTCCCATCCACAAGAGTGGTGATACACTTGATCCCAATAATAACAGACCGATTTCAATTATCTGTTCCATTTCGAAAGTATTCAAAAAAATAATTTAGAATCAATTATCACAGTACCTCATTAATAATATTTCTTCCTATTTTGTTCTCAATATCAATTTGGTTTTACACCTAGCTTTTCCACAACTGCTGCTCTCTTAAAATTCACTAGCAATGTTTTCTCTATATCTGATGATGGTCATCTCACAGGAGCGTTATTTAGTGATCTCACCAGAGCCTTTGATACGGTCAATCACTATCTTCTTTTGGACAAGCTCCATGCTATTGGTCTTTCCTAATATGCATTGCTGTGGTTTAATTCATATCTTCACAACAGAAAGCAATGTGTTGTCAGATTTAGCTACTTAGCAGAGATGTGTGCCTCAAGGTTCTACTTTAGGAACACTTCATTTCTCTATTTTTATTAATAATCCCCCACTTTTTTTCTAATATGCAGATGATACTAATATATACATCAAAAGCTTCTATATCATAAATTCAAAAGGCCCTACAGTTTGATTTTAGTACATTCAGTGCTTGATGTGAAACAGAACCTAAATACCGAATCCAACTCTTTGGTTTTGACTTGTAATGACAGCTCATCTCTTCAAGAAGTGGAACAATGAAATAACTAGGTGTGTGGATTGATTCTGAACTTACCTGTGAACCACAAAATGATCATGTAATGAAAAAAGTAAATTTTGGTGTGAGTGTTCTGTATTGTTCCGGACATTATTTTACATTGAATGTTAGAAAGAGAACTTATACTACCAATAATGGACTACACTGACATTGTTTACCAAACTGAACTTTGTCCCCTCAGTGTTATTTATAAAAGACAAATTTATACATGGTTCGTTTTTTATACACCATCGCACAATGTTAGACATAATGTTAGAAATACTCAGATGGCTCCCTCTTGATATAAGACATCAACTTCAATGGTACCAATTTATTTTTTACATGCATTCATTTTAACTGTCCTTATTGTCTAATACAGATAATGAGCAGATAAAAGTCACCTGGCACAGACAGGCAGATGCCAAAACCTGAGAGTGCATCCTGTGCTCCATATGAGGAAAATGCAGAGGGACCATGACTTATATTGGCTGTCAATGACCAGGAAAATAACAAGGCCTTGGGGCCCAGTGACCTGACTCCTGAGTTTTTCAAATCTTTTCAGAGTCTGCTGGTTGACCTCTGCTTAAAATGATTTGTGATTCTGGCCATCTCCTAGGCACTGTGATGAATAATTGCATTATAGTGATTATGAAGAGGGGCAGACCTCCAAAAGATTGTTCCTTGTACAGACCAGTTGCTCTGTTTGAAGTAGACAGAAAACTTGTAGCTAAAATTCTGGCTAAAAGATTAGAATGTATTCTTCCAGACCTTACCTCAGTGGACCAGACTGACTTTATTTTGGGACGCAATTCCTGTAACAATGTTAAGAGACTGGTGAATCTTATTCAGTATAGCACAAAATTGAAGGCCAAGGCTGTCATAGTCTATCTTGATGCCTAGAAGGCTTTCGACAGAGTTGAGTGGCCACATTTACTGAGTGTTCTTTCCAAATTTAATCTGGGAGATAACTGTATTAAATTGATCTCTCTCTTGTACAATTCCCCTCGTGCATCCATTTTTACAAATGTTTGGAAGTCCCCTACATTGTGCCCAGTGATTCTGTGGTGACAAGTATTGATGTGGGTCCCCAAAAGAATAACATTTCCCTTTATGCTGATGAGGTTCTGCTATTTTCAAGCAACTGCAAGGTCTCGACTACCAGAGCTGTTGAGATTATTAAAACCCTTGGGCAGTTCTCAGACTATAAGATCAGCTCATAAGATCAGTTATTCAAAGTCAGCAGCTATGCTCCAAACCTTTCACATCTCCTGGACCTTGTCTAGCTCTGCCCCTTTTCGAGGGTCACCTTCTGGATTTGTTTACCTTGGTGTATATATCACTCCTTCCCTTTCTAGTGTTTATAGAGCCATTTCATCCCTTTAATCCATAAAATTAAAAATGATCTGGTCTGCTGGACTAATCTCCCATTGTCTCTTCCAAGTAGAGTCAACCTTTTTAAGGTTAACATACTTACTTGACTGGTTTATGTTTTCCAAATAGTCTCAGTTCTTTTGCCTAGGAAATCAATCTCAATTTTTAATATTTTACTATCTTCCTTCTTATGGAAAAACAAACGGGCCAGATTGAACTTACAAAAGCCTCAACTCCGTCTTGGAGAGGGTACTTTGGCCTTGCCGAATGTAAAATATTACCAAGTTGCCACTGTCAGTATCTCTGGGAATGGTTTATTACCCTCGATCCACATGGCTTAGCTTGGAGGCTGCCTCTCTGGATCTAATTCCTCTTTATAATAGTATATTTGTTTCTAAAAAGTGGGTTTCAGACAAAGCAAAGGAAATTTCTCCTCTTGAATACATTAAAGGTATGGAAAATTAATAGGGAGATGGGGAGTTGGAAGGATTATATATCTTTCCTTACTCCATTTCTTTTAAATCTGGATTTCCAAATTTCCAAATAAATATAACCCTATGTTTTCCAAATATTGTAATAAATGCAAGGTTTCTGAGGGGTCATACTTTCCCTTTATTTAAAACGTTCAGGAGAAAGGTTTGTAAAGAAATTTCTGAAATGTTAAAAATCTAGATCTTAAAACTGTGTTGTATTCTTGAATTACATTCTGCACTGAATCTCAGACCACAGATGTAAAAACTCCTTGATGTTCTTTTTTTGGTGCAAGAATCTCACTTCAGTGGATCTCTGAACAACATGGTTCGGTGGATACAAGGTTTAATAGAACTCATCCCTCTGGAAGCCATGACCTACTGGCTCAAGGACAAACCTTCGATATTCTATAAAATTTGGGACTCCTTCTTAAATAACACTGGAACAGAGAGTGCACAGACTTTGCAGAGAGGCCTCTACAGACATATCTGGACAAACATTCCTAGAGAGGCTCATACATGAGTCTTAATCAAGCAGTATATGTAACACTTCAGTGACTATGTATCTGGTCATGTACCCATCCATTTGTCAATATGTTTTTTTCATTTCCTTTTTTTGTTGTTGTGTATCTATATATTTCTTTTCTCCTTCCCATCTTAATTTTCCTCTATTTAGTTTTACCATCATGTGGGAGTTCATGTTCAGTGTGTTTTGTGTGGAGTAAGGTGCTCTTATGACTCTTATGCTCTTATTTCATTATAACACGTTTGTCTTTCATAGAACTAAAGCCAACAAAGATATCTTAAAAAAAAAAAAAAAAAAAAACTTTCATCACACCAACAGGAATACAATGGACATGGTAGTACATACCAGACTGTGTCTCTGAGGTGGGAAGTGTTCCTCAATTAAAAAGAGCAGACATATCTGTGTGCTGCAATGAATTTTTACAGAAGCATGTAGCTAAAACAAAAGAAAATGTCACCACAAAAGGGAACACTGTGTTTCGAGGTGTGTTAAATAGGATTGAAATGACAGACTGTGGCAGTCTAACCAGAGCTATGCTTTTCCCAACCCAGCTGTAGTTTCTGCCCTCACCAGGGAGCACTGCTAAGAATCTGCAGATATGTTTCTTCTCATCTTGCTTCCTCCCTTTAATCTCGACCTGAGTGTTTGGTTTTACAGTGAGTAAAGTGTGTCTTTTAAGCCTTGGTGAAGGAGAGACAAGGTTCTTTGAGTCCCAGCAGAACTGTAATGTTTCTGATGGGGCCCCTTAACAAACTACACCCTTATTTGAAGCTCCACATTAAATGGGATCCTGATGTCTAAAATATGCAGCAATATGCTTCCCCATAAACTTCTTGTTAATGTTTCGTGGATTTATTATGATTATTATTTGTTATTATCCACATTAACCAGAGGATGTTTATAACTATATATCTCTTTTGAAGACACACATAAGCAAAGTTTAGGATTTGCAGACCATGCTGAACTCTAGTAATTATTATGTAACTTTTAGATATTCTCTTCAAGTACATGTGTGGTTCCTCTAGGTCTTCTTTCCTTCCTCACCTAAGATATATATTATATGGCAAGTAATACTCTTACCAAATATATATGATTTCCAAATTAATCTCTAATACTGTAGTCTTTAGTATAAGGATTACTTTGCCGTTGACTGAGGCTCACATCTAGATATGGTTCCCAGGAGCTCCCTCTACATATTGTAAATGCAGAAGACTAATTTATATTGCATATTTATATGTTTATAGGCTGTAAGCTGAGCAGGACTGAAAAAAATCTTTAAATGTGTTTTGATGCCATCATATATGGTTTAATCTTTTGGAATGCAATTTCTATAAATTACCAGAAGAAGCACCTAAACAGGATTTTATGAGTATTTAAATCAAAAATATTGGATTAAGCATGGAGACAGAATAAAGCATCTCCCTGTTGGACATCTGTCCTACCCAGGTCTTACACTAATGAGGCCTATGTACCCAGGATGCTTCAGGCCAACATTGACTTTTAGCTATTTACTTGACCGTCCTCCTCTGGAAAGCTGTCAGGCCAGACAAGACTTTATGACTTTATTTTTACTTTAGATGGCATCGCACTGCTGAAGGACTTGATCAGGAGCCTTTATAAAACACTGCGTAGGATTGTTATCAAAAATGCACAAAAGCCAAAAATGGTGTGGACCAAAAAATAATCAGAAACTGTGTGCATGCACAAATGCATGTACTTTTCCCTTTATAAATCCCAACCAACATTACCCAACCCAACAGTATGTTTAACTTTTGTCGTATGTGTGCATTTGGACAAACCTCATGCCTCACCCCTTTCACTCCTACACTTAACTTAAAATGGTCAATGCAAAAGCCCTCATGAATACTGATGTGGATGTTGTTCCTGTGGAGAATGGCAAAAGTAACAGAAGAAAGTTTGAGGCTGACAGCTGCAGCAGTTGTTAATGCAGTCAGTGCAACAAACAAAACAATTCCTGAAATTAAACAAAGTGGTCAGATATGGAGGTAGATGCAAAGAAGCGCATTGCTGCACACTGTCAGGGTGTGGACTAGTGGCACAGAGACATCATCGCTTAGAATTTTTTGAACATCAGCTGTATATAGGCACATACATGACTGATGAGACCACATACTCAATATCTAAAGCACAATAAACACTGTAATATATATATACAATTAAAACCAGACTTTGTGAAATATGCACAATGCACAAGGATATTCTCTGTTCTCTGTTCTCTATTCTGCAATTCTTTAAAGTTACTTGATCAGCTGTTTCTACAACTGATGGTAATTTCATCAGTTAGTTAATGTGGTCGTGATGAAAATCATTATATAAACACTTACGTCATGGAAAAGTAAGCCAGACCTTCCAGAATCATGCCACCTGCCACATCCTGGCATCATCCTGGCATTTCAGCAGCTTCAGTGTGAGTGTATTGTAAGTTGCATACAGTCTGGCCCTCTCCTCTGTGCTCCAGGGGTTGGGAATGTGATGGTGAGACAGTGCTAATGAAATATTGAGCAGACTTTGATTTGAGATTTGAGTTGGCTTATATCTTTTAAAACTGAAAGGTACTTATGGAATACTCATGGCTCACTAGCACACTAGCACAAATAACACTGCTGGCCTCAATAGGCATGGGTTAGAATTTCCATACATGTGTGCACATTCTCCAGTCAAGTTTGTTTTATAAATCCCAACTTTTTTGTGGGAAGTGGTGCACACCTCTTTCAAGCTCCATTTTGTACATATGCAACGGATATAAATGAGGCCCCTGGTCACTGTAACTGAGGGTAAATTAGCAGTGAGGCAGATTATGAAAATGCCACATTGCATCAGAAGTTTAGGGATGAGGCCTTGCTTGGTCCCAAGTATTGCCTTAATATAAAATAGAAACGAAAGAAGGTCTTACATATGACATACTTCATTTTCTAGATGCCAAAGTGAAAGTTTAGGCTTTTGGGAATAGTGGCTTCAACACAAACTGGCTGGACACCTTTACTGAAAAAGAAGGACATTAGCAGCATGGCTTTATGGTAAAGCTGGACAGTTGGTTGGTCACTCCACCACTTTGTTCCAGGCTGTAATACTTCAACAACTATTAGATGGATTGCCATGAAATATGACTCAGATATTCATGTACCCCTGAAGAGGAACTGTAATTGATGATCCCCTCGATTTTCATGTGCAATAATTTAGTTTATGACCAAATATTGGCGAGCTTCTCATTACTCTCTGCTGTACTTTGTGCTAAGTGCATGCCAACATGCTAAACTAAGATGATGATCATGGTAAGTATAGTCTTTACATTAAGGATAATACAGTGTCAGTCCTGCACATTTCACAGGAATCAGTGACCTGGGACAAGGAATTATTGTCCCATGTGTTGACACATGGAAAGCAATACAGGATTAGCCAGCTTTCACCATGTGCACAAAGTCCAAAAGTCATGCATTTCAAGTGAAGTCTGTATATGACCAATGATCTATGTGTTGACCATAGATAGTCTTCTAAAGAGGAGTGAAAGAAGAACTGCAACTATGTTGGTGAGTAGAGCTTTCTCTGACCATGTAGCTTTCTTACTGCTGATTAGAATACAGTTCGCATTTCACTCCTAATTACTGAATGTCGCTTCCTGTGGGGGGAAGATTTCCTGCTGTATCAGTGGCCATACCTGAATGTAATTTAAGCAAGCAGAGTAAAATCGATGGCACCTCAGTCAGAGGTATTGGAATGCTTGTCTCTGTTACAGCCCAAACTTTTGATTTAGTAAGACGAGTGCTTCTATACATACAAATTTGCCTTGGTGCAGCTTTAAATACAACAAATATATGCTTCACACAGTGAAACACAGTCAGTATTCACCCATGGTCAGACATCATGTCATTGAGACCATGTTTTCCTGGTTGATCTGTTAGCAGCCAATCCCTCAGGCCTTGTCTGATGTCCCTCTGACACTATCTGCTATGCTGCAGTCAGACAAGCAGACTACATGACTAGGAAATCAACCAGGAGAGACTATTTTTTCCCTCTGATAACATCTCCCTGCTGCTTTGCTAGCCACCATAGCATTCAGCACCTTCTATTCAGCACTCCATCCTATTCATTCGCAAACCACACAGGATAAGAGACAGACAGTGCGTGTGTCACATGCATGTGAGTGAGATATTTTTGATAATCTGCTCAAAATGGTGAGGGATATGGCATGCTTGGTAAAACATACATTACTTGGTAATACTATATGTAAGGGCAGAAAATAGAAAACCAAGCTGACATGAAAGAGTAATAAATTTAAAAAGGATAGAACAGAATTGATTTTTCACTGTAAGCCCCTTCTTCCTTTGGTTACTGTTGCTAAGCTTTCCATTATTGTTGGGCACAAAGTAGTTTACAGTGAGAATGGAAGCAGATATATCCCTCAAAGTTCTTCATAATTTTTGAAGCAATGAGTCCTTGATGTCAGATAGAGGTAGACATAATCAGGTTTCTCATTTCAAGCCAGCAACGTTGATTTTGACAGCTTGGCGCTGGCAGATCAGCTGCAGTGGCTAACTCATTATTCTAACATTAGCTCCATTAGTTGGTTGAATCACGACTAAGTTTTTAATGTTCCCAGCTGACTAATTATAAAACAAGAATCTTGCGCATGGGTCTTAAATATGCACTTGATGACATTATCTTTGTGTTAAAAGATGATGTCAAAAGTATCATGTCCAAGGAAAAAAAGTCAGAGTCCTTACCAGGTAATAATCCATGAAGAAGGAAATAAAGAAACACTGTTCTTGTTGTGTCAAGCCTATGGTAAGGAAAAATGTAAAAACAGGCTCTTTAATGCGTAACATAACCTGGCTGCTTAGATACTTGGACAAGCAAGACAAAGATGTATGCTTGTTCATATTTTTAAACTGTATGTTTCATTTTTAACATTGAAAAATGGTTGACTGGCTGATGTCTTTAGAGAATGTAACACCAGTGGTGTCAGTAGGATCAATCATTCCATGCTTCAGCAATACAATATTTTGGTCCTTAAAAACTGACACTTTAATGTAACAGAGGGGAACTTATAGCATCACACAGAGGGAGAGAAAAATTGCAGAGCACATAACAAGACTCATACAGGCCATGGATGTATTATGGATGCAGTCAGGCAGCGAGAACAGTGAGCGGAGTGGTTTCCACTACTACCTCCAGTGTTTCAGGCTTTCCTTCACATTTCAGCACTGAGATTGGTCCATAATAGAAAATTGCAGAGAGCGCAAAAGCAACAATTTACATGGCATTAGTCAGCAGAGGTGTGTACACACACAGTGCTCTCCAAAATCACACACACACACACAAAATGTATTGTACCTCTTTTACTTGTAGTATTTTGTATCAATTACATAACCTATTGCATTGACTGTCAAAACGCAGCTATTAATATGATTCAGGCAGGACTGTAATGTGTTAATGTCTGTCAGTACTGATGTTCTGTTTGTTGCCCACAACTGTCAGTGTGTCAGATTATTTCATTTGAGTTGTGTGGATTTACACATGTGGCACAGCAGTAGATTCATCAATATGTTAGTGTTTTTTGACACATATGACAGGTCAGCTGTTACACAGATTCTAGGTTTATACAGTGAAATTGGAATAAACAGCCTTTACCAGGATGAATCCGGAGCACCATCAGAGCTGTCAGGACATTTTTATTCTTAGAATAAAACTAAAGTAAATCATGAACATCGCTCGTCACTCACTCATCCAGTTGACCAGTGAGAGGCCAATGGTGTGACAAGTGCAGGTCCTGAAGAGACAGGTCCTTGGCCTTGCAGTCTGACATGGCATAACTTGTTGACAAGCAGCACAAGCCTCTCACTTAAAAGCACCAGCTTTTTTCCCAGATTATTTCCAAATGTCAGAAAGTATTGTTGCTTGTTCCTGACAATTCTGAGAGCTCAGCATGTCTTAAATACTCAGAGAGCCAAGTTCTAGAAGTTGAAAATATTTTAACTTTCAGGAAAAGGAGTGCTACAAACAGGATTTCAGTAATCGCAGAGCAACAGCAGGAGCTACAACTAGAGTTTCCCACAAGCATGTCTTAACCATTGCTAGACATCCAAATAAAACAAAAAACAAAAAAACAGACTTTGGTAGATGCAGCTTGGTTTTTAATTTGGGGTCTATGACCCTGTCACTTCCCTCTCTGCAGACCCTTCCTTTCAAACACATGTAAACTGTCTATCTCATCTCTAGCAAACACTTATCCCTTTGTACATCAACATGTTTATTCATGACATGACTCTCACTGTGGCACATCAAGAGGTTGCTGGAGGAAGAGTGGCAGGGTGCTGTGAATTTCCACGCTGACAACATGTCAAAAGCAGACAGACACAAAAGAATAAAAAATGCCCAAATTCAATTGCATTACAACACTTGGGATTGTGATATGAAATGAGCACTCAAGGCATTAGACTTGATATGTGCAGTGGCAGTACAACAAATCACCTCATCCAGGTGACGGTTGGAGCACTGCACGTTTCAGAGAAATAAACACACTCTGTTCTCCATCGCTGATTCACTGAGACAAGCCAACATAAGAAGACAAGGCAGATCAAAGATGTGCAGAGCAACAATGTCACATCCTGTTGACAAATAAAGCAAACCCTGGGACTCTACTGCCTGTGGCAGTGCATGCTATATGTAGCTTAAAGCTATGAAATCTCACCTTAATTTGCCAAAGGAGGGCAGAGCAGGAGACAGAATATACAGAGAGGGAGGACATATGACTCACAGTGGGTTTCCACCTGCTGCCTCTATGTTGGTCCTGTGTTTGAACATGAAGAGCTGAGGAAATAGCTCTACTTCTCCAACGCTAATGGGGCCTAAGGTTAGACACGCTGAATAAGTAATATGTAAAGTAACACCACCATGGCCAGGGAGTGTCTTCTAAGCCTCTATACATAATTCAGTCCAAAAAGGAAAAATAGGCTCTTCTTCTGCTACAGACAGTGCTGTCAGGTTGTTACATATTTTCTTATTCAGCTAACTTTGGCAGTGGCAGAAAGCAGTATTATCTTTGCTAACAAAGGAAAAGTTGGATTGTAAATTTCAATCTGTAAAAGAAGAGGGCAGTTGAGGATAAAAGATAAAGAATCTGCTTTGGTGTGTGTGCCTTTGTGTGTGAGTGGCGGGGGTGTTTTGGCTCTCTGAGTCTGATGTACTGCTACTGTATTGCTACTGAAGGATTTACAATAATGTCACAGCCAAGTCTGAGAGTCGTGAAAAAAGAGAAATTCATAGTTAATGCAAAATCTTATTATTATACTGACATAAGCATATGCGCACATGCATGGCTGCACACACAGGCACATACACACAAAGTGAATGTGGGTAAGATGTTGGAATTACTGAGCTGTGAGGCTATTTGAATTTAGAGCATGTCTAATCTGTTTATCACCCAAAATATAAACTAGGGCCTTCACAGCTATTCAGAGTGGGCAGTTCTGCTGTGCACAAACACATACACACACACACACAGACACACACACACACACACACACACACACACACACACTATTTCTCTTTCCACACACACACACGCCATGGCAGAATATCTAACATATGCCTTTGAGTTGTCTGAGTATTGAAATGTTGAAAACCCTACTGTTAATGTCTACTATAGATCTTAAAAATATTTGCAGTAAGGTGTAATGATGCAACGGTGCTTCATTCCAAAGAAGCTGTAGAAAGAGAAGAAAAGTCTTAAAACATCATCATCATTCACAGCTTGCAAGTTAATTTGGTCTTAATCCTTCCATCACACATGCATAATCCCAGATCAAAATGCCGTAATAGGTTGAAGGCCTGGACTGCACAGGAATAAAGTTAAGCAGACATTTAAGACTGGTGTATTTAGACCCCAAACTTTAAGGTCTGGTGAAGGTACATATATTAGAGGTCAAAATAAAGAGAAAAGTCTCTTGACATGACCCTACACGGTCTGTGGGCTACAAGAGTGATATTTCATTTACTGTATGCCCTTTGATGATTTCTTATGCTCCCATTTCTTATACTCTACAGTCACCACTAGATAGTATCCTTAACACTGTTTGATCTCCTGTTCCCCCATGACCAAACTGAGAAACACATGCTTTATAAAACTATTTATAAAATTGGTTTTGGTTTTTTAAAATTAGTTCAGTGTTGCTAGGGGGATTTAGTATGAAACTTCCACTTCTTGTCATTCGCTGACTGTGAGCAGCCAGTCAGCAGGTTTACAGTTGAGTAAATTCTCCGCTTTGTTGCAAGATATCAAATTTGCATTAGAATAGAGGTGCACTGATACAGAAATGTTTGAAGTAACAGGAATACTGAGTTAACTATGTGACACAGGGAGTTTTGGATAGAGGATCTGATATGTCACTTCTCATTTCAACAAATCTTCACCTCATGATCCATCTATAAATCCAACCATACCATTGTCTCTACCTCTCATAGGGCAGACTGAGTAGCCTATCAGTATGCCTGTGGTATTTTGGCACAGTATTATTTCTACTCTATTTCTAGAGTGTTTGGTGTCTAAGTTAGTGCCAAATACTTAATTAACTCAATAAGATGTGATCAGAACCCATAAAGAAACAAGCAATGGTGATTGTTAAATTATAGCATTTTTAATGTTAGCTGGCTTAACAGTGTCATTGTCAACAATGATAAAATATAATCTACTTTCTGTTTAAAGTTTCTGATAATCTCATAATAATAAATGTTTTTTTGGTAACTTTACTTTTGTTTTCACCACACATATAAATAACAGAGTTATTTACACACACACACACACACACACACACACACACACACGCACACACACAAAGTCAGCACTCACTGAAAACACAAACTGCGGAATATCATATCATATATCTCATCAATTTGCAATGAGGAAACACCAGAGGCAGGATTACAAATAGATAAAAACTCAAAATGGCCAAATATGGTAAAGTAAATGAAAGAGTAAGAGTACAAGATAAAATAATAAAATACTAAAAAAGAGGATATGTATTGAAATGAGTAAAGCCAGAAATAAAAAAAAGGATATACCAAGAAGTAAAACAGTAAAAATACACTAAAATACTTAAATAAACAGACAAATAAATAAAGTTCAATTTAAAGCCAGGCTATAAAGGTAGGTCTTGAGTTTGCTTGTAAAAGTATCAACACTCTCTGCTGCCATCAGGTCTTTAGGAAGGCTGTTCCAGACACGTGGACCACAGTAATAAAGGGATGCCTCACTGTGGGTTTTTATTCTGACTTTAGGGATGATAAAAAGGCCACTACCAGAGGACCTGAGGGTTCTACAGGGTTCAGAGGCTAAAAGCAAATCTGATAAATAGGTAGGACCAAGACCATTAAGAGCTTTATAAACCAATAAAATGATCTTAAAATCAGTTGTGAAGCAAACAGGTAGCCAATGAAGAGCCTTTAAAAATAATGTAATGTGTGCTCTCTTTCTAGTCCTCTCTTTAAATGGAATCACATGCTTGGTCTGCAGCTGGCACAGAAATTATATACAGAAAATATGATAGATACCAGGTTTTTAAAACATTTTAACATTTAAACTGGGCTAAGATCAAAAAAGGTTTGATATGGAAGGGGGAGGAATGTGATCTAAAGGCCTTGGTTCATACTGATCGATACATAGAACATCTGAGGCAGAAAATATAAACCCCTCCAAACTGCTGCCATAATCTACCAGGGCTACACTAAATATTTGAAACTCATATTTGCAAACTCACATTAATAAACATAATAAACTCATACAAGACAGAGAAATTTCCACTTTGACTGCTACACGGTTATATGTCTATTATTGGGTTGTTATTACTAATGTTTTAATGTGTCAATTTTAAATATTATATATATATATACCCTGTTGGGTAGTTTTACACACACACACACACACACACACACACACACAGATACACACACACACACACAGAGTTGCTATGGCAACATGTGTAACTTCTACTGTGGCACTTATATATATAGCAAAATATTAATTCAGTTTTGCAAGTTAACATGCATGTTGTCAGTTGCAGCAAAGTGGTATTTGGTTCATGGTGTATGGTTTAATTAACGGGAATATGCTTACATTATGGAGAAACAAAACAAAACTGATAGTCTCCATGGAAATTACATGTTACTCAACAAGCCCTTCACAAGTGTTGTGGGTGAGAGATACAGAGAGCTCCGTGTCTGCCTGTACTGTGGGCTCAATAAAATAGCATCCACCTCTACATTCAGTCATCACAAACATCTCTTAGTGACATGTTTCTGCTCAGGAACCATGGTGATGAAATGATGAATGATGGCTCTTACTGTATCTATCACATTCTAGAAACAGAGGAAGAAAAGAGGACAAATTCCTATTTGAAGCCACGACTTTATCATTTTTGCTGTTCATGTATAATTTCACTATCAAACGTTATGTTATGCTTTATATTAATTATATTTTATATAACATACAATTTTGTACAGACAGTCAAATGAATACCAGATGAATTTAATCCCAAGACTTCTAGTCTAGTCTAGACTTCTAGTCTAGCCAGCAGCTAGGTGACATTTGTAGTTTTGAATGAAATATCTCTACTCTATTGGATGGATTGCTATGAAATTTGGTGTGGGCATACATCCCACCCTCAGGATGAATTGTAATAACTTTGGTGATCCAATGACCTTTCCTCTAATGCCATCATCAGGACTATGTAATTTGTCAATATTTAATTTGTCAAATACTTTGGTTAATGATTAAATACTGTAAACACTAATGACATTCCCATCAGCCTCAGCTAATTGTTAAGTGCTAATTAGCAAATGCTAGCATGCTAACACACTTATCTGGATGGTCACAATATCAAACATTATACCTGCTTAACATCAGGCATTGTCATTGTGATGTTAGCACATGGCTCAAACTGCTGCTGTACAACCTAACAGAGATGCTCACATAGCTCAATTTCCCAGTGTCAGAAGGGTCACAAAGGACCCAAAGTGTGTAAAAATGTTGATATTGAAGGGTGTTAGCAGTTACCATTTAACGCGATACAATTTGTATTTTAAAATAAAATATAATAGGGTGTTTTGAAAGAAAAAATGGAGTATGTAAATGATTACAAAAGAAACTAAAAAAAATATTTTCTTTTAGTGTCTAGTATCCTGGTGTGCACAGAAATACTTTTTGATTTTCTGTAATTTGCCCTGTATCAGCTGGCACCCAGGGGAGAGGCATTGCTGTGAATGGGGCATCTTTTTTTGTTGTTCTTGTTTGTATGTTCTGAAAAGTTAATAACGAATATGACTGTAAGGTTTAATTTGTACATTCTTCAGACTGAGTTTACCTTCTGGTTTCGCTCCCTTATGAATGAAGTTGATAAACTTCTGTGGGAACATTCAAGGTAATATGAATTAGGACAGACTCGGTCATTGTTGGGTTAAAAGTCCGAGCCAGTTTCCCACGTCCCTGCAGCAATGCTCTGATGACCCTTTGATTGACAGGCCAGTGAAGAAGGGGCAGTACCTGGGAGCTCTAGAAGCCAGTGATTGGATGAGAGATCTGTGTGTACATTTTAATAAGACACTGCCTTCCAGAGGAATTGGACTCACAGCAGTCCAAGGTTAATCTAGATGTCAACACCTGCTGAGTGTGCAGCGGATTGCTGTGGGGTGACATCCCTCATCTTCCTCTGTGCTGTGGAAACTTAATGCGGCAGCTGATTCCACCCTCCCTACAGGAGGAAGTGTGGAGGTTGGTATTTCACTGCTTCTGTGCATGACTGTTCCTCCTGGCACTTTGGCAGCTGACCTGCTTACTTCCTTGCTTGATTGCTTCTTGCTCCCTGGCCACACTCTCATCCTACTCTATGATATTCCTGCACACATTTGAATATGTCATTTGATTGAATAAATAATTTAGAAAAAATACAAAACAATCACTACCTGAAGTTGACTATCTGATCCCTCACATAAAAACATATAGCATATAAACATGTAGGGAACTGTGGACACGGCTTCACTGTTTTAATTAAATTCCAACAGGATAGACCTTTTTCACAGATGACATTTTGACATGTCACAGTAGGAAAAACACAGGTATAAATAACAAAATGAATGATGGCTGAATTCCATTTAGCTGTTTCAGTTTCAGCAGCCAGATGCATAAAACTCTACAAAGATTCACAACTAAACTGCATATGCACAAAGTCAGAAATATGTATGCACATTCTTTCATCAGATTTATAGATCTGTGTGTATGCATGGTTCTGTTTTATAAATCTCAGTCATTGTTGAATTGGTTGCACGTGCACAAGCACAAACCTCATTTCCCATCCCATAATTAGCCATATATGAATTAAGAAATACCCTCAATCACCTCTATAGAACAGCTGACACACATAAATATATATATATATATATATATATATATATACATATATATATATGAAATCTTGATACCATGTTTTAGTATTTAGATAATTCATGTCACCCACAGCTGACTTTAAAATAACATATGTATGTATGTATGCATGGTTTGAAGTATGCGTGGGGTGCACACATTCTCACAGTACATTCTGGGTTTATAAATACCAGTTCATATGTGTGAAATGGTATATGTTTTTTTTGTTTTGTTTTGTTTTTTTTACATCTGTTTGCACATCTATCTCCAGGTTTTGTGTTTGAAATCTGTTTGGAATTCTAACCAGCATCAACACATGCCGCCTAGACTACCAAAACACTATAGTTTTCAATAAGACCACACCTCAGTGTGATACCAACCCAGTCTCATGACAGTTCATGAAATAGTGATGAAACATATGTATAGATTTGTATACATGGACCTAAATTTTCCATTTTTTTCGTGCAATCAACAATCAGCTGTGACATTGGGTTGATACTTGTACAGCTTGGAAACGGTAGTAAAAACACTTTTACTGCTGTACACACTGCAGCTTGTTTGAAGTGCAGGGTATCTTCAAGAGATGCAAAAACAGCCAGAGTATCATCAAGGAATATCACCCACTTGACCCTGAACAATTACTTTGACCAAACGCCATATTTAGGAGGCACCTGCAGCCACAAAATCTCATTTCAGTGGTAATTGTCACCCATTCTCCACCAGTAGAGTCACTTAACCCCAAGAAACCTTCTGAATCTCACCCCCCTCCGCCTGTCACACTCTCTTGTCTAATCCTCCCAACACACCACCTCTTTTGCATTTTGTCAAAAATCCTTTATTTTCTCCGCAGATCAACCTAATTAGAAGGAAGGCTTGTGGTGAAAATACATCTTTATTGCTGTCATCATCAATATCACACTCCTTATCTGGGTCACTGCGCACTGATTGGCTACATGGCAAATGGAGTGGAAATTTTCCATTTTGTTCGGAGCCTTTCATGTTTCAAACGCACGCCCACCGGGGAAACGATGTGCATATTCAAGGGGGTAAACAGTTAACAGGTCTCCTTCTCCCACAAACATCTTGTTGTGTAGAGAAAAGAAAGAGATGGAGAAATAGAAAATAGGAAAGATAAAGGTTAGCCCATCTTCTGGGGACTGAAGGCTCAATTCAATCACACTTGATAAGAAAGCCTTGGGGATTAGTCAAAGGTATTTTTTCTGGGTGGTGAGAAGGTAGAACAGAAGATTATGATTTCTCAAATTTTCATGTTGAATATTTGATCAAATAGCAGTTGACAATTTAGCATTCAAGGTCACTACATTTGTTTGTGTATGTGCGAGTAAGATATCAGCTTTTAGATTATGTAATGAGCCTCCATGTTGTTTCTCTTTTTGTTTGTATAACCACTTCCTCACAAATGAGCTCACCTCCTCATCTTTTGCACCAAAGAGCATATGCAGAGCGCCCAGCCATCATTTCCTGTCCTTTTCTATAAAGCTGCCACAGTTATCAATGTCAGGCTGTTATCAAGTTCAATACCTGCTTATTCAAGGCGTGCTGACACAGATGAATACAGTTCAGGATTATTTTTGTCAAAATAAGCCAGACCGTTTCCTGTGTGGAGAGTGAATCATTTGTCATTTTGTGTTTATAGAGGATATAGTTGACGGTGAGTCAGATACTTTGGGTGAACTACTTGAATTTAGAAATGATGTCTTTTCTGTATATGTTTGTATTGTCACTCAAATGGCTTAGCTGTGTTGCAGCACTTGATGATGACAAGCAATACTGAAATACTAAGAAGCAATCTGCCTGAAAAATGCAACAATATATTCTCCTGTTCAGCAGGAGACCTTTTGTCACATGCATGGGAGACTGCAGCAGGCAGCTGGTACTATTCACCTCACAGTTCAAATAAATATTGCTTGGTGACTGAAGAATCAGCAGTGATTGTGGATTAATAGGCTATATTAACAATATTCATCACATTGGTGATATTAATTAATAAAATGTCACTGTAATGCACCAGTTGCTGGAGAATATGGTCTATATTGACCTTCAATAATCTATCACTGTGTCAACAAAGTGTCTTAGAAAGTCAAGAAGAGCTGCAATATGCCTCAGCACTGACTATACTTGCAAATGATCTCTTCTTCCAGCTGGATCTGTCTTACATACCTATACATGAGTATAGCTACTGTATTGTAGGGTGATACCTGATCAATTATCATGCAGTACGAACAACCCATAGCTTTCCATATATTCTGTACTACATACCAGTATAAATTCACTTGTCTCTTATTCTTAGTAACTACAGCACTTGTACAATCGGAACATACAGCAATCTAGAAATGTCTTATCAATGGACTATAGTAGTATAATTTGGGGTCCTAAGGTTTTTGGTCACCTACGTATGTTTTAGGATTGTCCCAATAATCATCTCTGTCTCCAGTACTGTAGGTGGTTGAATGAGCCTTCTTCTTAAGAATATGGGAACAGTGTCCAGTTGAAAGTGCATTAACCTTCACTGTTTTAAATACTGCACTAAAATTAATTAAATGATCCAAATAGTAGTAATAGTATAAAGAAAAACTGATTTGATTTGCATTCAATAAGCTAAACCATGCTAATAATTCCACATGATTTCCTGAAAATTAGTAACTGTGCATATGACATATAGTATGTGAATGAGTATACTTGGCTTGTTGCTAGTCAATGGAAAACAACAACAATAAAAAAAACACCAAAAGTAAGCTTTAGATACTTTTTCAATCATTTTCAACACTTCTACACTTTAAAAAAATCTGATTGCCATGATGTTAACAATCATGATCATTATTTAAAAAGAACTCTGGGCATATAACAAAACAAACACTTGCTGTAAATGAATGAATGATGGTGAAGTGACTTAAATTTTCCAACATCTTATATAGTCTATACAGTGTGTGTCTTACTCCCAATCCATTTCAACTGTTTGTGTGTGCTTTTTGGCATGTGATATCATTAATTAGTGAATAAAATTGCAATCTGCATTTTATTGACTAGAGCAACAGCAGTTTGGGCATGCACAATTTATTTTTGGAGCTCAGCTGGTTGACAGTGAAATCAAGATGATGTTATTGGCAGCAGCTAGAAACTGGACATTTGAGACACTAAACCACAAATATGAGGACACAAACACAAACACACACACACACACACACACACACACACACACACACACACATACAAACACAGAAACCTAAACACACAAAGCACTGTGTAATTGTAAATCAATAAACAATTACAGTACTGGCATCATAACGCACTGCTTACTGACCTCAAATCCCTCGGCGCTGTGTCTCCATTTTCCTATTGTTTGTAAGAGGGCAAGTAAAACAATAATGAGATGGCCGTCATCTAATATGTGGACACTCGCCAATGAAGCCTCAAGGTAGCAACTATAAAGCTAGAATGCCTGTTTCTATTTTTGCATCGCCAGTGTGTGAAGTTGTTTACATTTTATGTTTACTGCAGACCATTGTGTTCATACCTATCAGCACAAATTATAAAAAGTTTCACATGATGATGTGATTTAAAATGAAGTAGCTCAGACTGTGGGCTGTCCTGGTATCAAATTTTTAACATGTATATCATATCACTACTCTCTATAATTTCTACTGACCAAAAAAGAGCGAAATGTAATGCACCTCTGAGCAAGGCACTTACTCTGTAGTTGTTCCATTTCCTCAGTTAGTTAATTGGCTGCTGTTAGATTTGAAAGTGTATCCTCTGGCTGATCAGATGATTGGACCAGCTAGGTTTTCTTTTTTAAATGTATTATTATTTAATAGAGACCACTGCATCACTGAGGCAGGGATGACTTAAAAGAGTGCCTTTAGCAAAAAAAATCCAAGGTCACACAACAAAGGAGTTTATGCTGTTTCAAACTTTGGTCTGCAGCACATTTTAATGTGTTCCAATATTCTTTCAAATATATGAGAGTGCACATTCCTGGTAAAATACCTTGTAGCGTGTTGCATTATGCTAATTCTCCTGTTTACCAGGCAAGTGTTCAGATGGAAGGCCAAATCACTGCCGCTGTGATAACTTGTTGTAAAGTTCTTGTAAAGTTCTTCCTCAAAGGAGAACTAACTGCTTTGCCTTAAAACCTTAAAGATGCCTGTGTCTGTGTGCATGGAGTTGGCTGGCCGGGGCATGATGTTGGTAAAAATTTTATGAGCAGACCACCAGCAAATTACACTGATCATTATTTAATTGTATTGGTTGGAGTCAACAACAGGTTCATCATCTGAAAACAAAAGATGTCCTTTCAGACTGTGATAAAACAGATGCAAAATGGAAGCGCTGTTTAATCTGGAAGAAATTTTCCCTGCTCCGATTTCAGTTTTTAATATTAATGATATGCAACATTCTCCCTGATAGAGTAAAAATCCTATTGGTCATCAGTTTTAATTATTTCAGAGTCACGTTTTTGTCCGCCAGTTTGGCATGGCAAATTACTCTAAAATACTAAAATACCCATGAGGCTTGGCCACCGTTGCTATGGAGAAGAGGCCAGTCTATGGCACAAGAAAAGAGTTCAGAATGTTGTGAACAAAATACAGCACTGTAGTTGCCAATTTAATTAAAAATAACTCAGAATCCAAAAGTGAGCAAGATAGGCAGCAGATTGTGTTTGCTGTCTTCTCAACACCATCATCTTTAGGATCTATAGTAGTGCATGTACCAGAATTTTTAGCTCCGTGATTAGATGGTTATTGTCAAATTGCAACTTGGAAGTTGTACTTGACTTCTCACCTTATTTTTTATGCACACAGGCTTCTGCTTTAAACTTATCAAAGAACCAAATATTTTCAAACACTGCTGTGAATATTTTGCACTGACAATTCAACCAGTAAATGTTCATGCCAAGCCACACCATTAGTGCTCCAACTGAGTCTCATATTGTCAATGGGAAAAATGAATGGGACTTCTACTTCTGGAGCCAGAAGCTTCTCATCTACTCAGGTTGTCCATCTAGCTGAAGTGTCTTTGACAAAAAAGGCAAGTAGATAAGATAGATGCAACCTGAACACATGCTGTTCAGCTTTCTGAGAGATTTAGATGAAGACGAGGTTTTGTGAAATTCACACATCTTTATAAGACAGGACAAAATGGAAAAGGAGATCGTCTGATTGTTTGAAGACATTTTCTTAAGAGAGTCACATTAATACAAAGATCTATCATGGAATACCAGTATTTTATATACTGCAGTTGTTATACACATTTTTATATTCTGTAACATGTGTACATGGTAATATGCCAACTTTGCTTCAAAAAGTGTTCAGTTAGTTCATCCAAGTAAAGAAAAGAAAAACTTAAAATTTCTAAACAATATTCAACTCACCATGAAAGGATTACAATACCCTGCAAATGATCACGGTCTGTGTCGTAATGTCTTTAAGCGTTTATCTTTACCACAAGAGAACACACAAAAACTCAATGCTTTGGGTAACTCATTGGATTTGATCCTGCCTTTCATATAAAATACTTGAAATAACTGAATGCTCATTAATGATTTACATAGTCCCAAGGGGGATCAGAGACAACACTGTGATACTGTGAGAATTCATGTCAAGATAATAAGGAAGAGATATGAAGAGTTTCACTCCAAAACGTTATATATCCAGATACAACATAAAATAAAATCGTTGCCTGAGGTTTATCTTTGAATGTCTGAAAAATCTACAGGATCCAGTCTGCAAAAATGAGCTCAATTTGTCAACTGAGCACTTGTAATTATCAACTACATTTTTAAAGTAATATCATTTGGTTTTATTTATTTATTTATTTTTTTGCTGTTAAGCTTTTTTGGGGGGGTCATGTGTTTTGTTTTGTTTTGTTTTTATTCTCACATTTTGGAACAAAACTCTTCATGTTTTCCAGTTCATTAAATAATTATCCAAAATATGGAACACATAATACAACACAATTAGCTGATCCACTTCAGTGATTATTTTTGATGTACCATCCATAAATTAACACAATCTACCTGCTTCAGTGGCTCCTCTCTGGTTGAGGCAGAAGAGGTTTTATCAGAGCAATAGACGGGTGTAAAACCTCATCATCGCTAAACATGCAAAGGCCACGAGTGCGAGGAAGAGAAGAGTGACTGAGTCATGTACAGCGGATGAAATATAAATCAGAATAATAAAAACAAAGTGTTTTTATTTTCTTCTTCTAAATGAAATGTGGATGAGGACGCCATTGTGTTTCTTCTCACAGAGTGTGAAGCGACAAGATGCTGATAGTATCAACCTAGAATACTTTAAAGCAATAGATTGACATTCTTGGAAATCTTGTAGAGAGAGTTAGATGAGAAGAATGATGTGCTCTCATATTTATCAGTTCAATACGAAGCTAAAGCCAGCAGTTGCTTAGCTTAGCTTAGCATAAAGGCTGGAAACGGGGAGAAACAGTTAGCCTGACTCTGTTCAAAACTAACACAATTTGCCTACCAACACCTCTGAATCTCACTAATTAAAATGTTACATAATATAACATAAAACAATAACATACCAAGTTACAGGTTTTACAAGGGTTACAGTATGTGACATGTTCTCAGCTGGCATCTTCATGGGGATGACAAAACTTAGGAGTTAACATTTTACATTTCAATTGCTCTACAGATTATAGAAATGGGATATAAAGAGCCGAAAGCCTGATGTCACATTTGTGCTAGCCACCACTAGCTTCTGAAATTCATTACAATCACTCATCTAACAGTTCGTTGATCAATCTTAACGATGTCCCTTGGGTTTATTTTTCATATTCCTGGAAAAACTGGTGTTGTTGCCACTGTGATTACTTTTTGAGCATACAAAAAACAGCTCTCATGGAAATATACCAGCGCCAAAATGCCAGTACTGATGTCAATGTAACTTACCTGCAATGGTTAAGAGTTTATAGGAAATTGTTTGTGAAAGGCAGCTAAAAAGTTTAGAGCTCTAGAGGTGCTCGTATGCTGATGTTTTTTTACCTTTGGAAAGAGCCAGTTTGGCTGTTTCCAGGCTTTAAGGTAACCTAGGCTAACGGTCTCCTAGCTGTAGCTTCATGGTTACTGTACAGAAATGTGAGCTGTATCAGGCTTCTCAACTAACTCTCAGCAAGAAAGAAAAGTGCATTTTCCAAAATGTCGAAATGTTCCTTTAAGTTATAGATTTACTTAAACTGAATGCAAAGCAAACACCTGTGACTAAAAATTATGTTTTATACTCAGTTACAAAAGATGTTTTCATTAGAGTGGAAAAGCAGTTTCACACCAAAAAGCCTGAACATGACAGAACAGTTTCTCAAAGCGTGTGTGTATGTATTTCAGGGGTATGGTGTAAGATATTATTTATGTATGCATTATTCATACCATGAAAAGCAAATGAACTGGAAAGTGGATATGAGGTTTCATCACCTTTTTGGAAAGTGTTGTGTTGAACCATGGATCCAAACCGTTCTCCAAAGTCTTTGTGATTCAGTGTCAGCAGGCATTTCTAACAGTTTTCACTGCCATTCACCTTCACCACATAGAAACTTACCGGCACTTACACAGGTAATTCCCAAGAGAAATCTCCTCTAGATAAGGATGAAAACAAATACCATAGCTTTATACCCAGATCACAGTCAGAAAAGGAACCAAAATAACATCAGAAAAAATAAGTTAACATAATTTTGACACATAGAATTTTACAATATGTACATTATTTTTAAATTAAAATAGATTTGTCAGTTGTCTGATTGGGTAGGTCCTCTCCAGAACACTCCTTTGTTTCAACCATCCAGTGTTATTCCACAGAAGTTCCCATTAGAGCTCAGTGCCAGCCAATCAGACTGCAAGTAAGGCTTCCATCGTCAAGTCCCTGCTAATAGTTTGTCAGTGACGTCTCCAGACAGGGCCGAGCACTTAGCAACACACAGGGCAGACCTTTCAACACCTTGACAAAAAGAAATAAATATAAAATATATGTAATATTTCTATATATATATATATTCATAAAACCAAACCCAGGGTAGATTTTAACTCTGATGTGTTCTCTCCATTAACATAATCAAACTGTGGCCCTTTTCCTATTGCCAGTCCACATCACTTCCATTTTTGTCTCCATTTTTGTGTATTTTTGCAGTTTTAGAGAAAAAAAAAGTCTTTTTCAAACCTGTACATCTTATCCGCAAGTAAACAAAATGTAAAAGTGCGTGTTTTTTGAATATGTTTTATCCACTATATCCAAAAGTGTTGCAGGCACTTAAGTCCTTCCCAAACTTTGTAGGTGTTTTTCGACAGTGGAGCAGGTTGGTTTGGTTATTCCTGGATTCGTGTAGGTCTGTCTGTCTGTATGTCTCTGTCGATCTGTCTGTCTGGCGAGGAATGGGCCATCCCAGACCACTGCTAGCCCAGGATGTCCAGGTAAACTGGCGTGGCTTTTCCCATGGCAAACAGGACCTTCTGAATGTCCTTAATGTTCAGTCGCTGCTGTGGTTCCCTCTGCCAGCAGCCAAGCATGATGTCGTACACCTCCTTAGGACAAATCCGAGGCCTCTCCAGAACCCGGCCCTGAGTTATACACTCAATAACCTGCAGAGGAGAGGGGCAGTGGAGTGAGACAGATGATTTTCTCAGACTGATTGCTTTCGTTTGTTCATAATGAGAAACCAGTGACACTGAGCATACTGTCCTTTGAGATTTGAGCTAATGAAATTGAGATGAAAGAAATAAACAGAACACATTCGGTCTTAAATTTGTGCAATATTAAGGGGAAACAATATTTTTTTTCCTGTCCCACAGCACAAAATAACAATAATACAGAATATCTGATGGGGTAGATGTTTGTGATATTACTAATAGGGTGATTGATCATTTCTCTGTTGGACTTGTTCCCTAATTACCCAGATTACTAATTGGTGTTTACTATTTGACTTTATTGTCAATTCAAAGCTACTGTAGTTTAAAAAAATGGAAAGTGGCCTATTTATGTGTAATCACTGTAGTTCCACTGAAAATGTGTATTTTTTAGGATTGTCACAAGATAAATTTCTTTGTACTTCACACTTAAATAATGATACCAGCTGAAATATGATGCGTTTTTCTGTCTTTAAATTTTTTTTTCTAAGGTGTAGAATAATTACCAACATAGCTGAAGATGAAGAACATAAACTCTCCCCGTAAGACATAATATAGTGTCATGCAATTTCATGCTCTTGCAAGCTTTTGATAATCTACTGCCATCTGAAGCTTAATTTTCTGGAAAGAAGGTACGACCAACCTAATCTGTGTTTAAACAAATAGGATTTTACTGTTGTTTATACTCAAGTGTCAATAGCAGTGAAAAACTGAAACAATACAAAATATTTGAACAAACCTGTGGGGAAATCCCTTCCTATTGTTTCATCTGTTGCATCTGTTTACCAAGGTAAAGCACTCCTCTCTCTCCATTGTTGCGTATTTTGTGTCTCATGTCTTGCCACTAAAGCATAAGGGACCTGACAGACAGGCTTCCCTGAGACTGAAACTGAGAGGATAGAGGAATCATTGATGCAAAGAAATATGCAGCGTCTTTGCATAAGTTTCCAGATCATAAACATCACAAACAAAACCAACAGTAAAAGCTGCAGTGGTCATGGCTAGAGCACCAAACCAAACGGATGTGGCACAACATTCATGTCATCCTGGGAGTAATCAGGAATGACAGAGAATCCAGCTAATTTACAACTGCATTGGTCTTTTAACCTATGGAAACTTTTTTGATAAATTCAAAACCTATCAAATGATGAGGTTGTGTCCATATATCGAGGTGACAATTCAATTTCCTGCACTCTCTATTACAGACTTACCAACCTGCAATATTATAATGAAATTTCCTGACATTACCATTTCCAATCAATCATCAAATTAAAACATGCCAACATAGGTTTAGGATTGTGGTTAACCCTTCTATTTTGTTGACATTGGCTTTACTTACTCACTGTCTCTTACAGACATCACTGCTGTGTATAAAAAAATAAACTGCAATTCATCCATTTTTTTCTGTTTATATATATATATATATATATTCTTTCTTTATATTCTTTCTTCTAACCTTATAAAAACCAAATATGTTTATAAGCTGTATTGAGAGTAGCAACATGTTAGCATATAGCATAGATAGCATATAGCATAAATCTGCATTCTTTCTAATGGATTTCTAATGATTTATTACCTCAGTAAACTGTTCCCTAATGAGATTAGATACCTTGTGATTGGCAAGTCGATGCCACTGCAACAACGTTATGTAATGTAACCATGGCATGACCCCAGATTCACAGAGTACAGGCATGGCTGCTACTATTTCAGTGTGTTTTCAGTTCATGAAAATTAAAAAGTTAAAGTTGTAACAAAAGTTAATTGTAACATTTTGGTCAACTAACATTTTGGTGGCCTAAAAAAGTCTTGTTCAGTCTTCCCCTAAGTACATTTTATTTTAATAGTTTTAAACCTGTTTTTTGCTGGAGAAAATTAGTATTAGCACAGGTAACCATAGACTGTAATGTGCACGTGCAAACCAAGCTAGCAGCTAGCATTAGGGTCAGCTCCACCCTCTTGTCCAAATATGGTCACTTCTGGCTACAAAAATCAAAGATGGCGACAGTCAAATCCATGGCAATGGTTTAATCGCCAAACTCAAAGCTTCAAAATGGCAGTCCACAAATCAGTGGGTGACATCATGGTGACTACATCCATAATTTTTTTTTAAAGTCTATTAATAAAACTTTAGGTTACAGAGGTAACCCCGGTTCTCTGATAACATGAGTGAGGTATCTCACTATGGGTACGCCCCTCTGCGTAGTCCTCAGAAGCCCAATAACATTACGCCAGCCCCAGCTGACAGTCGTGACGACTGCATCCAGAGGAGGCACATCCTCTCCTTATAAAAGGGATGGAGCAGCGTCATTTACTCATTCAAAACAAGTACACCTCTTCCTCCCATCATGCAAGGAGGGTGGTCTGGTGATATACCTCACTCATGTTATCAGAGAACCGGGGTTACCTCTGTAACCTAAAGTTCTCTATCAAACATTCGCTCAGTATCTAACTATGGGGATATACTGACTCCCATATTGCCAGACAAGCTTATTTTGTAGACCGACTGCCAATCATTAGGTTGACAAACCACGACCGAGAGAGGAGCCCACACTCAGCACAGTATGTGCCAGAGGGAGCGCAGTGACATTCAGTGCATAGAACCTAGCAAAGATATGAGGTGAAGCCCAACTGGCCGCCAAACATATATCTTGGATGGACAGGCCTCTAAATAGGGCCCAGGATGTCGCCACCCCCCCTAGTGGAGTGAGCGCATAGACCAGCCGGGGACTGAAGCCCCTTGCTGCTGTAGGCCGAAGAGATGGCCCCAACTATCCAATGAGAAAGCCGTTGTTTTGTGACAGGCTTCCTCATATGAGGCTTTGCCCAGGACACAAACAGCTGATCCGATTTCCTAAACTCTTGCGTCCTGTCTACATAAGTGCGTAATGCACACACTGGGCACAACGTGTGCAACCTCTCCTGCTCTGCAGAGGAGAAGGGAGGGAGAGAGAAGGCTTCCAGCTCAAGGGGAAGACACACCAAATCAGGGTTTTTGGGTATGAAGGCAGGATTAGGCCGTAGCACCACCTGTTCATCTCCAGTGGTAAACTGTAGACAGTCAGGGTGCACTGAAAAGGCGTGAATATCACTGACTCGCTTAGCAGACGCCAGTTCCAGCAAAAGAGCAATCTTAAGTGAGAGCACTTTCAAATCTGCCTGATCCAAAGGCTCAAAGGGGGGGTGAGAAAGAGCATCCAAAACGGCTGCTAAGTCCCATGGTGGGGCAAGCTGTTTGGATACTGGTTGCAGCCGACGAGCCCCTTTCATGAAGCGGCTGACCAGCGGGTGTTGACCCACAGCCTTTCTATCAAAACCTACATGACATGCTGTGATAGCTGCCAAGTAAACCTTGACTGTGGAGAAGGCTCTGCCCTTATCTAGCAAATCTTGCAGAAAGCTGAGAATTACAGGCACAGAGCACTGGTAAGTGCTGTGACCTTGAACACCAGTCTTCAAAGACACGCCATCTGCAATCATACAGTGACCTGGTAGAAGAGGCTTTAGCACTCTGAATGGTTGTAATGACATTCTGTGGAAGTCCAACTACATCCAGATTTAACCTCTCACGGACCAGGCCCAGAGCACCAGCTGCTCTGGGTGAGGATGAAATATCTCCCCTTGCGCCTGTGACAGCAGGTCTCTGTGTAATGGAAGAGGCCACGGTTGGTTGCAGAGGAGCTGGATGATGTCTGCTAACCAATGCTTCTCTGGCCAATAAGGGGCTATCAGGATGAGTGATAGACCCCTCTCCTGCACCCTGGCCAGCGTGGGTGGAATCAGGGCCTGAGGGGGAAATGCATAAAGCAGAACTTGTGGCCACTCGTGAGCCAAGGCATCTATTCCCATTGGTGCATCCTGGTCTTTCAGAAAGAAGAACATGGGGCACTGAGTGTTCTTCCTCGAGGCATACAGATCCACTGTGGGGGAACCATAGCGTATCCAGACCTGACTGGTCACCTCTGGATGGAGTCTCCATTCTCCATATAGAGGATTGCCTCTGGAGAGCAAGTCTGCCCCCCAGTTCCATGCACCCGGAACATGAGTGGCTCTCAGTGATAGTAGATGCACACTGCTCCACAAAATCAGTCTGTGAGCTAGTGTGTGCAACCGAAGGGATCACAGTCCACCCTGTCTGTTGATGTATGCCACCACAGTTGTATTGTTTGACCTTATGAGCACATGATGACCCCTTGTGAAGGGAAGAAAGTGCCTCAGTGTCAGGGACAGAACAGAGGTGAGGAGCCCACAAACCCTGTTAACGCTTTGGCCCTCGCGGGTGGCTCCCCACCCCTGCAGAGAAGCGTCCGTTGTGACCACTTTCCTGGCCAGAACGGGCCCCCCCCTTGTGTCAAAAGACCTGTGGGCTTCCACTGGCGGAGCGCTGCTACACATTCCACCAAAACCCTCACATGACGATGTCCATGACATGAGTGGTCCAGGCCGAGGGATGCAACCCAGTGTTGAAAACCTCCCATGTATAATTAACAACCCGTATTGCCCCTTTTGTTAACAGCGATGATATCTCTTCCTGGAGTATCTGTGCCGACTTCCCCTGGGCGTGGGAAAAAACAATTCCCTTGAACCGGGAGGGGCAACAGCAAACTGGAGCCTGCATCCCCTGGATATTGTCCCAAGCACTCAAGCTGATGCCCCACACCTTTGCCAGCTCTCTTTCTTAGCAAGCGGGCTGCTAGTGTGGAGGCTAGTCAGGCGCTGTAGCTAATATGCGAGCAGGCTTAGCTAATGCTAGTGAGGTGGCTAGCTGTGCTAAGGTGCTTGATGCTACTGTTTGGCAACAGGCTAACAGGGAAATTAGTGCCCGGCAATCAAGTGGTTAGCTAAATTTTTGGACAGTTAAGCTAAGTTTCCGTAGCAGTCGCGCTGTGAGTTAGCTTTCTGAGTGAAGGGCGAGAAGAGGTTTTTGGATGCAGTCTTCACGACTGCCAGCTGGGGCTGGTATAATGTTATTGGGCTTCTGAGGACTACGCAGAGGGGGGTACCCATAGTGAGATACCGAGAGAATGTTTGATAGAGAACCACAGACTCCATGTATTTGTGACCACACTATTCCATTAAATGGAAATATTCTACATGTCTTGTGCATATATATACATATATCTTTTTTTGTATTGTTGAAAACTTGAGGATCTCCACTAGAATTCAAAGTACAGTTTTGTCTCTTTTGTCTTGGTCAGTTTTGTGTGTTGGAAATGTCATTGTTCTGCTTCACAGAGGAAAGTGGTTGATCCTATAGAGTGCAGTGGAGAATGAAGCCTCTTTGAAACAAGTTCCTCACCAGGTGATCATTTATCGTTGCCACTGATACCCATTTACAACTGTTGCCATAATGTATTATTGAGTTAACTGAATCTGAATAAGTGGATAATATGTACAGCATTCAAATCTAACATCACCTAAAGACAGAGTTACACTAAAGAAACAGATCTTTTGGCTGTGACTTAACACTATGGTCATCTTATTATATTGTCATAAAGTCCTAGCTTTTTGTCTAATCAGTTGAGTGTTTCAAACTCCTCTCTGCTCAAGACACAGAAATGTGGAAATTCCAATTTGTGCCAAGCCCACGAACATATTGATGTTTCAATTGAAATACTTATAAGCGCAATGCATGCCACATGCCAGGTTATTCTTTTAGGTCAATTTAATTTTCTCAATATGCTGGCTTTACAAGAGTAATCCTAATTGAATTTTATTGATTCAAAGCAAAGCCTCCAATGATAAAGCAAACCAATCATGAGTGTTATGTAATGCGGCATCTTGTCTGGTGGCAAAGCAGCGTCAATTTATCACCTCGTTGGGCCAGAGAGGCGTGACTCTCAGAAAGAGAAGAGAAACAACATATGCCAGTAGATTAAGATCCAAAATAGCAATGTTTATTTAAATCTATTAGACAGTTTATGCTTCCACTCCAGGTGAAGCAAAGCAGAGTATTTCCCTACTCTCCACGGAAGGCCAATCTATTCAATTCCATCTTATTTCTGCTTCTCGCTTCTTTAAAAATATCATGGGATCAATTAAATGTACTGTTTTGCAATAAATATCCTTACTTGCAGCACCCATGAGATGTGCAGACATGTATAGAAGACTTCAATGTTTACCCCTGGATAGCCCAGGACTATGATTTTTATTGTGTGGATGAAAGCTTGCAGTACAGCCTTGACTGTTATTTTGTTACACTGTATGTATTGTGTGGAGGTTTAACTTTAATCCTTTAGGCTCTTTGTACCTCATTATTACCCAGCTGAAACCAGGGCTGCTTTCCATAGGTAAAGATCTCCCACAAGATGACTCCAAAGCTCCAGACGTCGCTTTCCGTGGAGAACTTCCTGTACATAATGCTCTCTGGGGGCATCCAGCGAATAGGTAGCATGGTATGTCCTCCAACCTGAGGTGAAGAAAAGAGAAGAGAAAACAAGAAAGTAGAGGAGATCTTGATTGCAAATGTAAATGTTGTGGCTAAAAACACAGATTAGAAAATTCATTCATCAACACAACTCCCAGGCGTCAGGGGATTAACTGTCCTTGCATGTAACTGATACAATGGGCTTAACATCTCATGAATGTCTGCTGTACTGCTGGATGTTGACACTGATGCAATACAGGAAAATGCTGAGATATCTGCCACCAGTTCTATATGAACTGTATTGCACGGTGTGAAATTCTTTAGGTTATGGTATTAAACCATCCCTTTGTTCTTGATAAAAAAAGCAATCCCTTCTCCACCAAAGTATTGGCATAAAGCAGAGGATCATAGTGTCAAAGCTGGAATTGAATGTGTTCTAATAAGTTTTAAAATAAATCCATTTCAACCAATGGTAAAAGAAAACTGCTGAATGCATGCTTATGGATCCTAATGGTAAAGAAGTCCCTTTGGCTGCTTATGTACATGTGAATGTTTAAATTCTCTTTTCATTTGCTCAAATCAACACGTACATCTCTTGCATTCATAAGGTTTGCATGAAGCAGGGTAACAGTTGAGGCAGCTGTGTAAGCTCTTTAATGTCTTCAAACCAGCAGAACATGAAATGAAGTCTCCCTTGCTGTAAATCCTCTGAGGCTGAATATTAATCGATTAAACAATCATCCATTAATCATCCTTGCTCTCAGCTTCCATTAGTAGGCATGGTTATAAAATCTATTTCCCATTCATGTCAGTGGCTGTGCTTTAATCATGGCGGTGATGAGCTGGACAAGACTGATGTGGGAAAGAGCAGCAAAGTATTGCAAGTTTCAGCTCAGACACCTAGGACAGTATTAATTACAGAGATTATTGTAGGGCTCATACTAGGAGTCAAAGTACACAATTGACAAATGATATAAATAACAGTGGGTGGATGAGCCATTACACTTCTTAGTACATGCTGACCTTTTGTTTCCACCTCTAAGAGATGTGTTCAACAGTACAACAGATTAAAACCATCATGATAAAAACAAAGTCTTGACTCATTTGGAATTTGTTGCTCTGATACTTTCTTCCTTCATTGGTGTTTCTTGCTGTCATTAAGTTTTTCTTATCTGGTTCAGTTTTTGGCCTTTGCTGTTGTTATCTTTAGATTTTTGTCAAGATAATAACAAGATGAATTTATAAACCCCTTTGAGGTTTTTATCTTTAAGTCAGTAGAAGCACCCATGCAGCTTTTCAGACAAATCCATCATCACATCCATCCATCCATGCATCATTGTGAGCTCATTTTCTGTAGTTAAGTGTGGTGGAAAATTAGGATTATAATAATAAAAATGAAGGTGAAACATTTGTATTTATAATAAGCATTTTTAGAAGTAAACACTGAAGGAATGGTTTAACAGAAGTCTAGGTAATACTAAAAGAGTGACTCAGCTAAAAACTCAAGGCCGTTAGAGTGTGGGAAAGTTAAAGAGTCCAAATCAGAATGGAAAAAAAACTGCGAGCAGTATGACACTAAGGTTGTCTATGTTTGGATTACTTTTGGGTTAATATCAAAAATATGATCATCACAGAAGGTGTGGTGTAATATGAGACACCACATGAGGGGGTATAAAATGCATTGTTTGTGAGAATCTGCAGGTTTTTGCCCTTGGTCAAAGCCTCGGTTTACTTTGTATTTGCACTTTGATACACAGTAAATCTATTCACATTTAAACTCTTTTAGCTTCAGTGTATTCTTTCGAGTCTATTTCTCAATTAGTAATGAAATAAGTCTTTGAGTTATGGGAGAGTTGAAGTTCAAGGCCCAGCTGAAGATTTACCACGACATAAGGAAAAAACAAAATCAAATACACAAACACTCAAGCCCTGAAATCATCATTAGGACAGCCTCTTAGCTTGTAGCTGCATTTTCACATAGTTCCTCCGCTATGTACCTCTGGGTTACAACACAATCAGATTCATTTAATCATAATAAGCTCTTCTCCCAACTCCATTTACCGGCTCCAACATCTGTGTGCCTTCAGCTGTGAGCACTGTGTGGCATTTTAAGTACTGAAGAAAAACAAAAAAAAATGTAAAAATCATCTCAAGTCTTACTAATTACTTTCTAGTTCCGTAGTGCGCTCATTGCACATTTCCTTTCAAACACAAACTCTGCATGTCAGCTTGAAGCACCAGATGAATTTTCTGGATGTTTTAAAGAAACATGAGATTTGTCAATCTGAAAAAAAGGCTTCTTCCCAGGCATTTATTCAGAATGTCCTCTGGTTTGTACACTTCATCAGATTTACTTGCTGAATATGAGGCCTTAGCCATTACTTGTCCTTCATGTGTAACCTTCTCTGAAGTCCAGGATTGGGTTTCACTAGCATTTGGTGAATCCCTACTAAGTGTGTATGTATGAAGTTCTTCCTAACTAGCTACTTTCAAACTAGTGATTTTTTAAATCAGGTTGGACATGATTAAAATTTTAAATCTAAAGACTTTAGGGATGTGTAAATCAAAAGTAATCAACTATGTAAACTAAACACTTTAGCATTATAATTAACACAAATAAGAGTTTTAGGAGGCCAAATACCATTTTAAATTTAACTGCAAATACTTTGGATATGTAGGGGTGACTTTGTTTTATTCATAAATGCATATACTACATCATTTGGTCATGAGGTTATTTTTTTGGAAAAAACTTCCCAGTTAACATCATTATTAATGAGCATTTTGGTCAATTGTCAGGTCAGATTCGTCGACCATATTCCAGATTAGCTCTTTTACTCTTTAGTTTAAATGGGTTGCATCAGCAATTAGCAAGCTAAAGTTAGATTTGTAAATTTACACCCAGCAGACAAATTTATAATACAAACAAATCATGACATAAAAACTTGTTTTTGTGATGAAACTCACTTTATTTAGTGATGCATAACTCTTTATGTAGTCACCACTTACATTATTACTTGGCTAAGTCTGAACTTGAGAACAGCTTGTGCAACTACCGAAGGCTGCAGAAATTGGAATACTCTCATAAGAACAAGCTTTAAAAACTGTTAGGTGTTGGTGTTATTGCAAAACTCAGACAACCTAAAATGGTGCCTTGAAGAAGTACCTCATAAATAGTTTATAACCCTTGCTAGGACTCCTACCAATCAAAGGTTCTTCAAGGAACTCTGTTATCTCACATAGAAGAGCCTCGTGGCATTTTGTATCCTCTGTATATTGGATCTACTCTATTGGTTTGAGATATTTTGGAGCTCCTCAGCATAACTCTTGTTTTGAGTCTCTTGAATGGGTCAATAACTGGTGTGTAGTGTTAAGTGTTTACTGCACAGTGATACCACAATGCTGTTTTTTCTCCCAACTTTTAACACTAATCAATATTTGTACCCATGGCCTGGAGGTCAACAAGAGCATTATACAAAGAGTTTTCTGCAACAACACATATATGCTGACTGTGAATCAAAATCACACTCCATTAACTTCCAGACTCTCCAACAATTGGTTTTACTGTTTTTTCAGCAAAGTAAATGGAGGGCATCATTTCACTTCCACTCCTCCCTCACTGAAAGAAGTTGATCTAAACAAGTCTGTAGTCAGTCTTTAACTCTTTCCTGTCTTTGAATGAGAAACTAAAACAGTTCACTTCAAAATTAGTCTTAAAATTAATTAATCAAATTAGGTGTAATTCACAGATAATTTGGATTTTGAGTATTTGTTATGACAGACTTTGGCACAATGTAAGGATATGTTGAATCTTTTTACGCCTCAGCACATTGTGCTTCAAAATCTTTTTCTTTGACATTTATCCAAAGGTCCAGAGAGCGTTCTACTGAGCATACACTTTTCAGCTGCTGCTTTACATTAATACATTTACACGTCAGAGCCGCCCAGTACAACCACAGTCTTCTGCTAATGTAGGAGAGAGAAATGCGTGACCTGGCTAAGTACCAGGTCATGAGGTGTCGTGGTCATGGTTGAATTGGGTACAAGCTTTGGGACATATCAAGTGCAGGAATGCGTCAGCTTACCAAAATAACAGGAACTGCCTGTGCATGTGTGTGTGTTGCACATACACACACACACACACACACATGCAGAAGTGCCTGTCCACTTTTGTTAAAGTCCAAGAGAGTGAAGTATTGGGTGATGTCCCACCTTTCCTTAGAATAGGTGTTTTCCAAGAATTGGGAAAAACAGGGAACTTAGCTGACACGCGATATCATGCAATACACACATATAGCCTGGTTTGGGTATGACACGTTCGATGAAGTTGGAATTCTCTGTGTCTACGTTGTTGAGAGCTGTGTGTGAGAATAAACGAGATCTTCCCCATCTGACACCTGTGTCTGCATTTTTCCTGGTTCACTCCTCTTTTCTCCACAACACTAATCCCACCAAGGGTTAAGTATTCTGCTCAACTGCATCTCAGTGTGAAGTTGTAAAGTGAGGAGAGAACACTTTTGTGTCATTTTCCCAGATCCTCCAGTCACAATTCTGCTTCTATAATTTGCCAAAGAGCATGTGAAGTATTAGCTGAATCTAAAAGACAGAGACATCCTTTACCTCCTGATTTCTGTAACTTCGCCCTGCCAGCTCAGTATCTGGCTACCAACTTAAACAAGTATGATCCAGCCTGGAAGACAATTGAAACGGCTGGCATTGATTGTGGAAGACCGCAACTGCCAAAAATAAAGAAAGAAATGAATAAATGACTCAATAAATATATTAATATACTATTAAATACACCAAAAATAATATTTTAAATAGATGAAGGCATTAATGATAAAATATGCCGCTATATATGCCTTGCTTCCGATGGCTAGGCTAGTAAGTGGAAGTGTTTGGTTTGAAGTGGGTAGAGGGCTGTAATGCGGCTTCAGCTCGGTGCTCGGTGTCTGAGCTATTAAGAGAGACGGCTCGCAATGTTGTAATATTTGCTATCACATATCAGGCAGTACCAACATTAGTTGTGATTGTCTACTGGCAAGATACTTGCTCACAACAGAAACTAATGCATAAAGATCAGCTTGTTAGGTCAGTTATATGTTGCAGTGTCTGATTTAACTCCTCGCTACATTGTGACACTATGTTTATGATATTGCCACACAGCAGAGAGATAGAAAGATTTAAAGAGAGAGATACGTTTCTAATCTAAGTTTTTATAGGATAACAATCTCAATAACAACCTAGTGTTTGGATGTATTGAAATGTTGTATGCAGTTAAGAGGAGCTTCATAATTACCAAACAGATGCTAAATTACTGGCTAGGCCTGCAAGCATCATCAGCTAATACTAATAACAAACACTATTAGTATATTCTAATATTTTCCAACTGCATTGAGTAAAATAAAGCACATTATATAGTACAAATATAAACCAAGGTTTAATCCCATCACCAAAATTCAAAACACTAACTTGGAAGTTACTATCACAATCAACTGATCAGCAACCACGGACATTAAAAAACATTGGTATGAAATATGCTGTATCTATTTTTGACTAGAATCAGGTAAAACATACATACAAGCATACTGAATGTAAGTTTTTATATGATTTATCAATGTATTTCAAATGCATATGGTCAAAGGAAAAAATACCAATTTAGCCTTTTAAAACAACTAGAAAGCACAGAGTGGATATGCCAATGCTTGCCTGCACAATGCTTAGTTAGCTATTTCAACATGTTTCAATCTGCATCTGGCTCTACATCAAAATACACACAGAGATAGACAATCATGAGACCATTTTTTAAATTTATTTTAATAACCAGTAAATTGTGAAAATGTCCAAAAATACCCTATCACTCAATCTTTCATGATCTAAAATGTTCTTCCAAATTTCATATAAATCTCTTAACAGGTTTCCAATATAAATAAATAAACAACAACACAATTGTGTCAGTCTGAAACTGAAAAAGTAAATATGACTATGAATTGTAGAATTAATCTGACTTGCAATAATTTCAAACTGCAAACTGAGAATATCCATGTTGTTCACACTAAAGTCCTGTGTTAAACTGTCAAGGGTGTTCAAGTAACAGGCTGATGGCCTCATGTTTGGTGGCAGGATCTGGACTCCAGACCAGTGGTGGGGTAGTCCTCACTCAGACTCTATCAGGGCTGATGCATATGCTGGGGGAAATAAAATATTTGGATCACATGAAGTGATATAATATTTAAAACATGCATTGACTGACATAAATGACTGATGGAAATTGCTAACTGGTTGATGATGGCTGGTCTCCATAGCTTTAGGTCCTTCACTCCTTCTCCTTCATGGCTGCATCCAAAGCCTCCCTGGACCTGTTTCAGAACAAACAATATGTTAAATTTGACCCTGACACTAGCTGCTACCTTCTAGCTGCTACCTTGATTAGCACAGTGCATTTACAGTCTATGGTTAACTGTGATAATGCTAATGCAAATGCAATTCTTTGCAGGAAAATGGCAGGCTTAAAACCATTAAAACATGACTTACTTACTTGGAAAATTATTATATCATTATTTCTGCTGTAAATTTGGACAATTTATTATGGGGGTCTATGGGGACTGACTCTCTTTTGGATCCAGCCTCAAGTGGCTACTGGGCTGAACTGAAACAAGCTCAAATAAATTAGGTAAATAACATAAACATAGTCTCTACTGTGTTTTGCTGTCATTTATGGTCTTGCTACTCTCCTCCGCTCTCCATGTGTATGTGTGCTGCACACACAATGCAGCAGAGGAGAGAGGGTCAATCTGGTGAAGTACTCAAGTCAATGACAACTACACTTGTTACATTACTGTATGTGCAATCTGCGCAAAAGATGGACAGATTCCAAATGATGAAAAATATTGCTGTAAAGAATGTGATTTGCGACACAAGGAAATAGACGATAGAGTATAATATGAAATGATAAACGTTTTTCTAGCGTCACACGATATATATCATCATATTGCACAGCCTTAGATGTTACTTCTCACTCAAGCCAGGATGCTGACTAAATTCTAAGTTAAAAGCAGTAGAAACAAGGTCTTACCAGAACTTCATGTATAGGTGAAGCTGAATCTCTAATATTCTCTGGTTGTCACAGGGCTGCTGCTGAAAGGTGGAGTTGATCAAGCAGCCGTGTTTATTGGAGGAACCAAACCAGCTATCAGCCTCACACAGTCCTGGCTTTGACATACCATCCTGAACGTCATCATATTGCAAATAACATAAAAATGTTTCTGGACACAAAGGTGTTCTTTCGTTACTGAGGGAGCATTGAAGTTCATCTGATCACCTGCACGAAAACTAGTTGCTGCTTTTCCAGCAAGGAAAGTAGACTTCATGTGGAAGCAAGGTATGTAAAGTCTATCTATGCACTCTAATGTTGATCAACCAATAGGCGAAAAGTTGACCCCATGATACACTTTGAATGACAACCTCCTCATTTGCATAATGAAGCAGAAATGCATAAAGTAATGTAAAAAAAAAAATACAGAAATAAATAAGTTTGGGGAAATAAAAGGGGTGAAATGCAAAGGGAAAATAATACATAAATAAATACATAAATAAATAACTACATTTAAAAATGAAAACATTAATAAATAAAATGGAAAATTAAATGGGGAAACTAAATTTGTGGGCGGCTGTGGCTCAGGAGGTAGAGCGGGTCGTTCTCTAATCGGAAGATTGGTGGCTCGATTCCCGGCTCTTCCTGTCTGCATGTCGATGTGTCCTTGGGCAAGACACTTAACCCCAAATTGCTCCTGATGGCTGTGCCATCAGAGTGTGAATGTGTATGAATGCTTAGTTTCCTCTGATGGGCATGGTAGCCCCTGTACCCATTCAGTGTATGAATGTGTGTGAATGGGTGAATGTGATTTGTAATGTAAAAAGCGCTTTGAGTAGTCAGAAGACTAGAAAAGTACAGTCCATTTAAATAAATACAGGAATTATTACAAAAGTAAATAAACACAGAAGCAAATTAAAACAAATATCCATTTGTCACATTTTATAAATTAATCAATGCCAATTTTTTTAATATTATTTTTGGTGCATTTAACAGCATATTAATTTATTTATTGAGTCATTTATTTATGTCTTTATTTATTCTCAATGTCACTCAGCAGTAATTAGGGTAAACATAAATTCTGTTTTGATAAGGAAAGGTGCCCTTTATGCAAACCTTGATCCATAACACAACACATCAGTCCCCATAGTGGATTTTGTGGCAGCAAGGACGGCTGGTAGGAGTTTTCCCTCTCGTTCACCCTCAACCTCATTTGCCAGGGTTCCACTGCAAGCTAATGGCCAAATGAACACTGACTCATACTCCACCTGGTCTCATTAGACATGACACGTTTCAGTATTGTACACAACATTAAGCCAATATTGATGCCGAGACCAGTCGCCCCCGTTGTGTAAAACCTCTGTGCCGAGCCAAGCTAGGTGGGCTGAAAGTGAGGTGAAGGAGTTGGCGAGGGGCTGTATACCAATCTGTCCCCCTGTGGAGCTTTATAAAGATTAAACGAAATTAATTAAGTTCCTGTTAGTCTAAATGACTTATCTGAGGTCCACCCTGCCCATTGCACGCAAGGCTAAACCTCATCAGATGCATACTAATGATTCAGCTGCTGCCGTGGCGAGGGGCATTAAAACTGGCTGACTCTCTGCTTCCCAAATGATTGCATGCTATCACCTTGGGTTTTTGTGACAAGGCCATGGTAATTAGTTTGGAACATAGGGGAAAAAGGGAAAAAAGGCTGAACACATAATAAAAATAAAATAATTGCCCCTGTAATTATCCTCATCTTTCTCACTCAATGTCACATCGAGAAGCTGGCAATGCTCTGCGGGGAGTGAGGAATGAGTCTGGGGCTTTTTTTGTTGCTGTGTAAACTGGATTAGTTCTCTGCCTGTCCCACCGTGGCAGGGGAGTGATTGGATTAACGGCATGGAGAGCACAGCAGCATGGCAGAGGGAAAGATTACTGGCCCAGTTGGGCTCTTCGATGGGCGCTCTGCGGCCTGCAGGGAGCCCTGGGAGGCCCCAGACATCTTAAAGGGCCCTGATAACCATCTAGACACTCTCTCTCCCTGCTTTAACCATGCTGCTATCTCTGCTCCCCCAGTTCAAACAGCAGCGAACACAAGTTCACTTTTAGAGGCTATGATGCCCATTAGGTTTCTACCTGCTGCGCTGCTGCCAAGTGGAGATAAAGTGGTATCTACTCTGGCCGCTGCATGCTGGTGGGTGGTGAAAGTTTCTGAAGGTTTTCAAAATACACACACTACACAATTGCTATCATGCAATTTTACATTCACATTTTTAGCACCTAGCTCTCCAGACTGACTTGTGTAATACAATGTGTGTAGGTATCTCGTCAGCAATAGTTTTCTATTTTGGGAAATACTGAATGCTTATTTGCTTTCCTTCTGAGCTTCTTTCTGCTTAGCTTAGCATAAAGACTGGGAGGAAGGGGAATTAGCTATAATGGCTCTGTCTAAAGGTTAAAAAAATCTGCTAAAATATAGTTAAAATATAGTCAGGTGCCCATATGAACACTGAAAGAGGTTTTCCTTGCTGTAATCATTCCTCCTGTTCATACCGTCTATTAAAAGATCCCCTTCAAGAGTGCTTTCAATGTAAATGATAGTGAACAAAATCCACAGTGTGTCCACACATTCATTTTGGGCAGAAATTCATTTGAAAGTTCACATGAAGCTTATATGAGGCTTCAGCTGTCTGAGTTAGTCATATTAAGTGGATATCTGCACCATTTAAACTCTTTTTAGCATAAAATTCCCTCTTTGTGTTTCTTCCAACAGTGTTTCCCTGTTGAGCTACAATGGAAGTAACAAAAAGAGGGAGTTTGGCACTAAAAAGACTGTTGAAAGATATCTACTTGATTTGACTCATTTGTATGTATAGATATAGTCTATATTGTCCCACAGGAAATATGTTCTCACAGCCTGTACATATTCCACACAGAAACATACAGATAGCCAAACACAGTGCAAACACACTGATATACATAAACATATAATATTCATTCCCCTACCTGTATCCCAGCTCATATACATGTATCTGCACACACAACCACAGATAATTCTGGATCTGTACACTGTGTGCGCTAGGCAGTTATTCAGTGCTGCTCTAGCAGAAGGGACAAAAGTCTTCTCCATTTTAGAGTCCTGTATCTATGGCCTGATGGCAGTAGTGTGAGGTGTGGATTGGGGGGGGGGGGTGATCAGTATCATTCACTATTGTGAGTGTGTATGATCGCTCTGTTATTCATGTCTGAGAGATTGGGCATAGGGGAGGTTTTTGATTTTTGAGGCAGCATTTCTGATCCTGGTAAGTCTGTTTTTGTTGGAGATGGCTAACATGGTGAAGAAACAGGGGGAACAGTGCAACAGGATGGGTTGGATTATGCTTTTGTAAAGTAACAACAAGAGGTGGCACCAACAGACGTGGAGTCTCTGCTGGGATCATTTATGGATATCAGTGATGTGTTGATCAAAGCTGAGTTTATTATCTAAAGTGAGTCTGAGATATTTGAAGCTGTTGATCGGTACTACTGTCTTGCTGTGGATGGAGGTGGGGTTCAGTCCAGTGTGGGATTTGTTTGATGTGTTAATGAGCAGTTTTTTTGTTTTGTCCATGTTCAATTCGGGCTATTTGTCAGTGCACCATTGTGTGAAATGAGAAATGGAGTGTTGATAGGCTGTGATGGAGTTATTGTCATTGGGTAGTCCCAGAATGGCAGTGTCATCAGAGTATTTTTAGTATGTGGTGATGGGTGAAAGGCTGATGCAGCTGTTTGTATAGAGGGTATAAAGGAAGGGACTGAGGACACAGTCCTGAGAGGTTCAGATTTAGGTGATGATGGCTGATGATGTTACTCTGCCTATTCTTACAGCCTGTGGTCTGTTGCTGAGGGAGGTGTGGACCCAGTGGATGAGGAGTGGAGGGATGCCAATGTGATGGAATTTCTTTATCATCTGGTAGCATTGAATCGTGTTGAATGTGGAACTGAATCAATAAAGAGGATAGAAGCAAAGTTGCCAGGTGATTCCAGATGTTGGTGGAGAGAGTAAGCCCTGAAGGCAAACTGATAATGGTCCAGCTGTTGTCTGACTGCTGGTAGGATGGAGCACATTATCAGTTTTTCCAGGCTTTTCATGGCTACTGGGGTGACTGGTCACTAGTGGTTGGGTTTACAGGGGTGGGATTTCTGGTACTGGTATATTGGTGGATGTTTTCCAGAGGGTGGATATTGATGCTGTCCTGTAGAATTCTCAAATGATGGAGAAGAGGATGGGGGAGAGCTTCATGGCACAGAGCTTGAGCACTGTAGCTGGAATGTCCTCAGGCCCTGGTGGTTTGCACCTGCCCAGCTCCTGTCAGACATCGTCCATGTGAAGGACAGACTTGAAAAATTGTGAACCCGTCCTTTAGAGACAGCAGAAACTTTTTTTTTTAATGGTCAATCTAATGCCATTTCCCCTGAGTTCAACAGTAGCATAACCTTTATTTCTTAAGATTTATGACTCCATAAGAGAATAATCATGTAAGACAGCAGTGCTGGGAGAGAGAGAAAAAAAAAATCAAGGCCCAAGGGAGAAGCAAAACAGACTTTTTTCATTCCTTCATGCAGCGGTAATAAATATGGCCTGTGTACTCATTAGCACAAAGCTGCATACAGTTTTGAGGAGCTTGTGCTTGATAAATAATGCAGCAGAGGAGCATCTGTTTGATCCTTGAAACAGTAGAAACCTGGGGACCATTTTTCTTCAAAGCAAAGCAGCGCAGGTAAGAAGAGGCTTCTTGGCACAAAGAACACTAAGTCCTTGAAACTGAGTCATTAGATTATAACACTGTTACACTGTTTGATAGTCATTAGTCAGATTCAGAAATGCAGATTCTGACTTTAAAATCTTAAAGTTGACAGTTAATAAGACTGTAATTGTTGTTGACTTCTTTTACTCAACTGATGTTAACTGGACACTTGAGCTTTTTCTGAACAGTATCTGCTTTACATTCAGGCAGTGTTGCACTCATAAAAAAAAGAAAAAGAAAAGAACAAAACCCCACCATTGCTAAATGAAAACACTGAGGCTGCAAGCAAGCCTCTGGAGAAAAGTCTGAAGAATTTTTAATATTATCCAACAAAAAAAGTAGAGAATGTAAGCCTCTACGTCTTATCCTCTGAGAAGAACCTATGTCACTGTTCATAATTTGAGTGTAATGAGCTGTTTTGAATCCATATCTCTCTTTGTCTAAAACCAGCGTCTAACATTGCAGAGTACCTGCAGCTTTCTAGAACTCTAATGCAAATTGCTGCAATTAATTACTGCAACAAACCAGCTTTTTTGGATTCTGATTTGACAAAACCAATGAATATTATGCAATTGCATGCATTATAAGAAAAATGACAAAGGGAAATTAGCTGTCAGGAGACATCAAATTCACTGCAATGCATATTGTCCTAGTAACTCCATTCTGTATTAAAGGGGATATGCAATCCAAAGAAACCTGTCACTACACTGTGAGAAAATAATATATCTAATAATGATATTTGACAAGAGCTGCAGGTCAACTGAGACCCTGCACCAGCTTCTCCATCTGTCCTCTAGATGCTCTCCCTGATACATTTCTGGTAAAAACCTATATTCCACTCAGTCTTACTTTTTGCACCTTTTATTCATAAGCACTTTCAGAGCACTCACTGTCATTTATACCTACCTAAACATGCATAATTCAGTGCCTCACTCTCTGAACTTTTTTGAAGAAAACATTACCTGATATATCGTAAGGTAGTGGTATAAAACATCTACATAGCAGGCACCTGTGCTGCTGTCGGCCTGCGCGGGTTCTGCAGTTGTCTCTTTTGAAGGAAAACAAAACATATTCGGTGTTTGAAGAGCAGAAGGGTATGACAGATGGGTGTGATTTAGGACAATATTCATCTCTCTCTTGAAGTTGTTCCCTCCTGCTGCAAATGTCTCGGGAGTCCCAGAGGGCAACAAGCGTCAATACGACTAGTCAGCGATGGGAGGATTGTGTTCTTGGCAGGGTGCTGCTATTTATAATCACTCAACACAGGGAAAGTGTCCAATACTGTTAGGAGCTCCTTATCTCTGGCTCTGTCAATATTCCTCTGTGTAGGCGGGCAGTGATGCTATCAGAACGCACCACACAGCAGTGTGCAGCTTCACACAAGGCATGCCACACACACACCACCCTGAATTCAAACTGAAACAAGTCTTTTTTCTTACAACCAATTTCTCTGGTTCCTGCCTAATCCAACACAGTGATTTGCAAGAATATTCTCCCTTCCTTCCTGCAGTGTGTGTGTTTTTACTCAGTAAATTATTCAATAAATTATTCAACCGTCTAAAATTTCTTCAATAAATTTTACCCTGAGTTTGATAGAAGGAACCGACATTTGACTGAAAAAGTTCCCTTACATCTGGCCCACCTCTGGCTAACACACTGATGTTTATTTTATTATTCATGTATATTTAGTAACTTGAAATCACAGTACTTGTTTTTGATTGTTGGTACACACACACACACACACACTATTTACTTACCACAACAACTTATTTTTTGACACATTTTTCCTATGTATATTTTTGCATTTCCCCTTCTTCTCATGTGGTGGGTTAAGATATACATGGAGTCACCACTTGCTTTCTCTCAGTGAGGAGCATAATTTGCTCCAAGGTTTTCCTTATCACTTCAAGGTCCACTACCCACTGCACAGACACTCTGACCAACCACAAAAAGTCTCTCATGTTGTGTCAAGGACAAGATCCCTCACTGGCTTCCCACTTATTGTCTGTGTGGGGCACTGTACTCAGGGGTTAGGCCCCCCAACCACTTTCACCACCCAGACTCTCACTTATTAATATACTGTATCTGACTATTTCCCTCAAAGACACTCACATACAAGAACAATCAACTGAACCATGTAATCTTCCAGCGGAGCAGTATGTGCCTGCTAAATCAACTGTGACTTGGTGTTTGGAGACAATTAGATGAACTGTTCTTTGGGCCAAAACAAGGAAGCAGAATCACTTTTATCCTTTACTTGTTCAGAGAGGCCCTCCTGTGCTCTCTCTGCACCACAGCCAAAGTGGGAGCTTCCCAGTACACCCAGTTTCGACAAGTTTTACTGGAATGACTTACATTTTTTTAGAAAGTGCTATATAATGGGAGATATGTCATTAATTAGACACACATGTAGGGAGGGAGAGCAAAGACAAAACAACCAAAGGTTTGCTTCTAGGGCACAGGTTGTGGTCTGATCAACACCTGTTGGGTTGCCTGGCCAAGGTGTATGATGTTTGAAAGATCCAAAACACTTGATGATCCCTGGTAACATCATTGTGCCCTCGCATTTCATCAAGAAGATGTATCTGTGAGAAGAAAATTCAATCTTGCATTGATTTATGCCATAACCAGAAAAAAACTATCTGCAAAGTGTAAAAATGAGCAAAACGCAAAAAAGGAGGTTTGTGTGATTGCAGAGAGGTTTATATGGATGTGCCTTCACCAAAAAAGTGACAAAATTATACAGAATATAACACTGAAAGGGCTTTTGGGGCTCTGTTGTAAGCTGTATTTGGAGACAGTAGAGTGGGAGGGAACAGAAGAATGACATCGTCTGCAAAGAAACAGTATTTCACCCCTGTAAATGTCAAAATACTATGAGAAGCAGGGATCATACTGGCACAGTATTACTGTAACACCAACTGGCCTTCTATAATTGATCTAAAAAAAATCCATGCATGCACGCTGTTAACAGGGAAACTTCATGCAAGATGCGTAAGATCTGCCATGGTTACTAGTCTGTACTTTAACACTGATTTTAAAACCACAAAGAGTTTATAATGAGCATCTACAACTGTAAGTGGAGTATTTATATATCCTTGATGCCTAACCCACAATAGGTTTTTAATTTTACATTCCAGAAATGTAGCTAGAAAAGGAACCCACCAATATGCTTTGTCACAGAGGACATGGAAGTTCTTTGATATTCTATAATTTCAATTGTTTTCCATGAGCAACATGCATATTTAATTGCAGCTTTGACAATAATTTTGGGGTAGGAGAATACTGAAATTTATATTGTTATATTTATGTTGTTTTAGCTTTTGTGTTGTGTTTGGTCTTAATAGCCTCAGCCACAATTGTCTGCTGTGATCAGTAATTTTTACACAGAATTATGCATGACGGTTTTTAATAAAGTCAGTCTAGTGATTTTCTGTTCCCACTGAAATCTGTTTACCTCACTGCCTACCTGACACTTTTATATCCACTGAGGGCCACGACAGTTAGTAAAATTGCTTATACTGGCCCACACTCAACCACATCCCAAAACACCAGCATACAATACACACACACACACACACACACACACACACACACACACACACACACATACACACACACAGAATCATGCTGTAATTCTTTTAACAACTTAAACTAAATATTCAGATTTTAATAACTACACAGATGGTGTGTATGGAGAAACCATGTATCAAACACTAAAGACATCCCACTAAAATTTCCTTACAAATTATTTTATGTGTGCAGGGCTGCTCACCCAGCAGGCAAGTACTTCATAACTGCTGGCGTTGCCCCCAGCAAAATCCGAACTGGCCCAGCTGTCACGCTGAGCAAACGGAATCAGGCGCACCTAAAGTCATTTCACAAGTCCAGGCTGTTTAACAGAGCCAGATATGTAGCAGCCATCACTCCATAATATCCACTTATTTGTTCAGCAAAATGCAAAATTCTTCAGCCCAGCACTTGCTGCTTGGTTTGCGGCATTCAGAGTTGCTAATCGTGTTAAACAGTAGACAGGACATGAATCGGAAGCTATATAAACAAGCCTCTAAGCATCGGGCTGGAGGCTCAGCAGGCTCATCTCCTACCATACTGCTAAACCTCTCCATCCTTGAATGTATCTGGGCTGGTGTGGGGGCCTGGGGCTGCACTGTGGAGGGAGAGCTGTTATCTCTCCTTTGAAATAAACAAAACAAAAAAAACATGGAAACAAAAACATAAAACCAAAAAATGTCACAAGAGGGAGCAGCAGTCTTCAACCCTTTGAAATACCTTTCTTAGTTAGCAGCCCAGGAGAATTTATTCAGGGTTGTTTTGGTGCCTATTACAAACAGAATGAAAAGTATTGTGAACATCTACAACTACAATATACTTTTTGTGATAAGATTTTGCTTTGTCAGGTCTGTTCCAGGTGGAATCTACAAAAGCTTATGATATGTGTTCTTAGTATTAAAACGTACAGGAAAAGCATGATGACAGCCAGCGCCTTACCCTGTAGTAGTCGCTGCTGTAGATGTCCCTGGACATGCCGAAGTCTCCAATCTTGACCAGAAGGCCGTTGCCCACCAGGCAATTGCGGGTTGCCAAATCTCTGTGGACAAAGTGCTGAGAGGCCAGGTAAACCATGCCTGAGGCAATCTGGGTGGCGATGTGCAGCATCTGGGAAAGGCCCAGCTCTCCATTGGACTGCAGCGGCTGGCCGTCTACCAGGATCATGGCGTCTGGGCCGTGGGCTCTGGATTACAAAGAATAACGTAAACATTATTGATCTGATGAAGTGACATCAATAATGGAGGCCATAAATATGGATCAGGAACCTTTAATGCCTTTTCAGTATGGCAGACTGTAACCTGACTTCCCCTTTAACAAGTAACCCAAAGCTCCTTACAGTACTAATAAACACTCATCCAGACACTGAGGGTAATCATCATAATAAAGAGAGGCTGTTTGAAATATTAATAATTTAACTATAACCTGCAAGCACTCATGTAGCGTTAATTGCAACAATAAACTGTTACAGCAAGTATCTGCACCGTTGTTATTAATTCTGTCACTTTGTGGTTTTAGATCAGATTTTGCTACATTTTCATGTATTGCAGTCTGTCAGGAATTATCACATCGGCTCAGGAATTTCATTAAGGTCTTGTAATTTCTACATTTAACAGTACAATTCGACTATAGGTTGAGAGCTTTTTCTCCGCTTTGTATTTCTATGTGACGATGAAGAACTCATTCCCTGTGAGAAGTTCCTGCTGTTCTCATCACCTTCTCGTCACTGTGATTACAGACTGGGCACCATGCAGGGAGAACTGGCTACAGCTCCTTTGCTCTCTCTTTCTTGCTCTCTCAGGCTGTCTGTCTTCTTCCATCTCTCAATTTTACTTCAATTTAATGTTCTTTGCTTTAAGTGTGCGCACAGCTCCACTGTAGGGGGATTAGCAGTGCTCTTCAGCAGTACTCTTCCTTGGTCTTTTTGTGTCTATGCTTCTATTTTACTTCATGGACATCTAGTAGTGGCTGAATGAATGCAGGCTACCCTCCATTTATCTGAGGGTTGATCTGTACCTGCACATTAGATCTCCTATTCATTCCTATTGATTCCCTGCACATATCATCTGTTAAATGTGACCAACAGGACCAACAGACCAAAAATCAGGCACGTCTTGCACCTTGCATGAAAGAATTTCATCATTCGCGACACTGCCTTTCATTTCAGGAATGATTTCCCAACAGAAAGTCTTCACGCACTCTTAAATCCACACACATGCACGCACTCACATTCAATCGTAACATGTCATCTTTTCAACTAGCGCTCAAACTTCAAAAATAAGATAGAACACACACACTGCTGCTGTCAACACATTTGAAATAGCACACTTCTGTCCCAGACTCTTCCTGTGCACACTGACATCAACTCCAGTAAAGATTCCCATTATAAAAGCACTCTCTGTACAGGTATTGTGTCGCTTTTGTTGAGGCTTATCAGAGGTCACTTCCCTCGGTACAGTCTGACATTATGGAACAAAAACACTAAAGCACTCACATTTTCTAACCTGCAAAATTGTGTAGTTGAATGGATATTGTATCAGCAGCAGGAATTTGACTCACCCTAGATGTCTTCCTTAAATTTAAAATGCAGTGAGTTGATTGAAACTTCCATACAAAAGCCCAAATAGTACCCAGAGTGAAAACACTCCTAGTAGCACATGTTGCTACTGCCTGTTCATAATATAAATTTATAATTTGCTCAGCCAGGACTAATCTGGTACATTAAGGTTATATTGACTTAACCCTTTGGGAAAAACTGACCTGAGGAATTTGTTGAGGTCTCCATGCTTCATGTATTCGAACACCATGATGAGAGGGTCTCCGTCTACACACACTCCATAGAATTTAACGATGTGGTCGTGCTGCAGGTTGGTCAGCAGCTCAGCCTCCCTCTGGAAGTCTTTTCTGGCTGACAGGTTGGGATCTTTCAATGTCTGAAAGGGAAAGTCAGACACATGTGTAAGGCTGAATTCACACCAAATCAGGCAATGCAGTGAAAACACCAGTTCTGTTATCTCTGTTCTTTGAATGGGGGTAGTACGTTTAGGCTGTGGGTGTGGGGGCCGCAGGGGTGCTGAAGCAGACTGCAGCAAGGAAGTTGAACCAGAATAGACTTTTGGAGAAACGCAACCTGATGTCATGCTGCAGTGGCCAATCATAGCCGGTGATCAGACAGATCAGAGGTGTGCAACCCCATCATGAAGGAGGACACAGACATTACTTGAAAAGTGAATGAGAGAAAAAAAGCCCCATTATTTTCTGATTAATTCAAGGTGGTTACAAATAAAAACGCCCACACACCTATAACCTATAACTCCATGCCGCAATGCCTGTTTTGGTCTGAATACAGTCTAAAGACTGGCTGGGGCAGTCTTAATGAGATGATAATGCCTGTTCCTGTCCAAAAGCTCTGAAAATGCAGCTTTCTTTTGTCTGACGTTTGAGGAATCAGCCATTGTATCCTTTGAAGCCCTAAGTATCTTACAATTCATTGTACCAGTTGTTTGATGGTAAATCTTCTTCTACATCTTCTTCTACATTAATTGCTAGTTGTTCATTTGTTGAGACAAAGCAAGTTCACCATTTTGGGGACATTTGAGATGAACTTCCTGGATTTGAAATGTTTTAATTTACAAGTTGACAATGACCTTTTGAATGCAACATTAGTTTTGGTTTCTGTGAGGCTAAAGATCAAAACTTTGTCTCCTACCCTGGTTGGTTCAGGCTAGACTTCCAGGCCATCCAAGAACACATCTTTGTGAGTTGAACCCTTCACAATGTCTGGCTCCTGAATTGTGCTGCGTTGCTTCACATCTTTTTTTCATTTACCACTTTCATTTTTATGCTAACTTATGCCCCATGCACCTTTTCTTTCTCCTGCATAATCTAATTAGTGCCACCCCTCCCCCACTTGGTTTGAATCATCAAATTTGTACGCATAACAAGTTTTGTCATGATTGGAGGATCCAGACACTATCCTTTGGACCCCTTTCATGCCCAAATGTCTGCTCCCTTTTGTCCCTGCTGTTGATTATCTTGTTTGCCCACTTTCACTTCCATCCCCACCACCACCAGCACCAAGACTCCATGGAAATAGAGAAGATAAAGAATCAGTAAATCAGTTACTGTTCAGTTAATGGATTCTTCTGATAGTCGGCAGTAAACACAACACTGAGTCTCTATCAAATTCTGTTGTATTTCTGTGAAACTGTAAACTAGTCTTCCCTGACTGAACTGCATGTTCTTTATTATTCAGTGTATACAGCAGGCGGATATGCATTACATACTTGTATATCCACCTTATAATCTTGTACACAATTTTTAGGCCAGTAATCTCTACTGGGAGTGTGCCAGTGCAGCTGGCTGCAGCTTTGGAACAACTGTACACAAAACAAATTGATCTGATTGGTAATAGGATCAAGCAGGGAGTAACTTGAACCCCTTTGATGAGGAGTACATGTGAATTATCAAATTTTGATGGGAAAAATCAGGTAACAGTAATAACATGTCTTATTATTTCCTCTTTTGGAGGAAAAAAAGACTCTTGACAGTTCATCAGCAACAGGAAAATACGGCAAGTTGCTTCTCTTGGGGCCTGTACTACGAAGCAAGTTCAGCATACCCAGGTTATCCTTTCGTTAGCTGGCTTCACTGAGCCTAACACTGGCCGCCCAGATAAACAGCACTACAAAGATGGCTATCAGCTAGTTCAGTTAACTCTGGGTTTTCCTATGCAGCTACAAACACATTCATGTGAAAGAGGCAGGATTGTTAAATACAAGCGTCATCATCAGAACCACAAATCAAGTCGAAAAACTCTGTTTTAGAGACAGAAAAAAGTCATATTCAAGTGAATAGCCATGATAGCCTCTAATCATACAATGGAATACGTAGATATAGAAACACTAGAAATACTTTCTAAATATTGAAAGTAGGCTAAGGCTTAAAATACATATAGGAATTATTATAGAGTGAGTATGTTGTGCTATTTAGTTTCTGCTACCGAAGCAAAGAGTGGAAAAGTAGTTAATGACTGATGAGGTCTGTTTGACACAAATGTTGCATTTATAATCATGGGAGCCAATTAACAGTGTGTGGATTATTTTTCCAAAAAAAGACAATATTTCGTTTTTATTTCCAATTATCATCCCACAGTTGTCTCATGTTATTCTGAGCTGCAGTGATGGAATCAGAGTGTAAAATCATCCACACTGTCAGCTACCACTCCGGGAATAAAATCAACTTTGCACAGTTTAGATGCAGCTAAAATCATCATTATGTGTTTAGTGTTGTAAACAATCTCTATGTTCGTTAGAAGCTCTGTTTATGACCAGAGTGGAAATAGAAAGCCTGGAACAATAAAATGTGTCAACTGACCTATAAAAATATACAGCATATTGCTCCTTTTTACAGTACTTGTCATTTAATTCTAAACTCAGGACATTTTCCATTTTGGAATCCTGCAGGAATGACAACTCTTTTTTTCAAGTGATCTGATTGGTCAGTGGTCAGGGTGTTTATAGGTTTTGATCCGATCTTCTGAAGTTAACCTACTCTGAGTGTGGCAGCACTACCATGGCGATGTACCCCGGTAAAAAAGTGAACCACCATTGTAACCTGAAAACCCAACATTAAACCTGAAGTCTCCTTGGCCTTGAATCCTGCTTTCCCAGTCTGTTGCTGATGTTATTACAGATAGAAGTGCAGTGAAGTGCTGGAGGTAGTTGAGATGTATGGCAGAGTAGGTAAAATGGCCATAAAATTCTATTACCAAATCAAACCGCACTCTTAAGGAAATGTTTCTTGTCTGGGCATCCCTCCAAAACAATACCTTCAAGTGCTCGACTACAATAAACTGAGGGAAAGCAATGAATTTTCTCTTTGTTGACCTTTAAGTGTATTCAGAGAGCCTCTTCCTTCTTTATCACAGACAGGGACAAATTCAGATGAAAATGCACATTGCATTGTGTTTTAAAAATAAAGTGCTAATGTAGAAGAGAAGAAAATCTTTTTTGTTAATCCGGTAATAAGGATAAAGATAGAGAAAGTGACAGCCAGACACTAGATCCAAGGTCACTATTATGCTGACCATGGCCCGGGTCTGGACCCAGACAATGTTCTGTCCAGATCTGGAAATATAATGTACATATAAATTAATGAAACTTATTGAAAATTGACAGAGAATTTCTATTTTAACCGCCATAGCTTTTCTAGCCTTTACAGCACTTGTTTAATGGCCCAGGAAACTCACAGACCAATTGCCTGCGTTGTAAATCATCTCATGTGATACTACTCAGCAAATCAAATCTGTGCATTCCGATAAGCACAAAGGGGGGAGACGGGATGAGAGACTGTCAGTCGGGCATATAAATGAGTCACAGAAAAGTGATTTTACATGGTGTGCTCTATAAAGAGAACACTAGACAGCAAAGCAGAGCTTTTAATCAAGAATGGACGGACTCTTACATGTTCAACCTTCCCACAGGGAGTTCAAAACCAGTATGTCTCATATGTTCCAAGACTGTGGCGATTGTGAAGTGCCACCATGAGACACAGCACAAATCTTTTGCTCATACATACCCACTCTAATCCGAACTAAGGGTGCAGAAAATAAACAATTTAAGGGCCCAATATGATAGATCCACCAGATTCCTATAACACATTTCAGACTTAAAATCTGGCAGGACAAGCTAGAGCTCACTTCTCTCACTGAACAAGAGAAAGGGGGGGGGGCACAAGAGGGAAAGAAAGAGAAAAAGGTGTAAAGGCTGTTCAGTGGTTAAGATGTTTTGAGATTGTTTATTATAAAATTGGTTGAGACTGTTAAGATGTGAAATGGAGTTAACAAAAAAGAAGAAAAAAGGAAACTCAAGCTACACTTTTTATTTCACTTTTTAAGATGCACATTTTTCAAAATCTCTCTGTTTGTCATGGTTCTTTCCCCGTCTGGTTCGATGTCCCTCCACCAGTCCACCAGAGGTACTCAGACTTTTTTTTCCTGTTTGTTGAACTGGACTGAGTGGCAGTAGTCCATCAGAAATTGAAGTTTCAAAGTCTTCACACTAGTTATTTCCTTAAGAAAATGTGACTGAGGACTGTTGCTTGGTACACACTGACCCTTGTAGAAACTCAGAGCAAAAGTTGTCTTTCAGTCCTATTTTTGTTGTTATACGCAACCTTAATATACAGTCACTCCACTTGACAGACTTATTGTTTCATGTTTGCATCAACAGTAATGTATGTTTGAGTTCTTTAACTCTGCTCAATGTGATGTGATGTGTATTTAAGTTATATTCTTGTATATATGGGTTTTGGTTTTCTGTTTGCCCTGTGTTTTTTTCCACCTGTGTTCCCAGCCTGCTCTTTCCTCCACACCTGCCCTGAATCAGTCTTGTTAGCGCAGCCGTGCTCCCTGTCTCCCAGCCTGCCCTTGTGTCCTTCTTGTTTTATTGGTTCAGTTTGTATTTAAGTCCTGGTTTTCAGTTCAGCCCTGTTGAATTCTTTGTTTCATTTTGTACTGCTCTGTTTGTTCTGCTGTGCCTAGTTTTCCAGTCCTGTTCTGCTTTGCTTGAATTATTGTGAATAAAGAGTTATTCTTCAGCTCCTGCTGCTCCTGTGTCCTGCATTGGGTCCGTCTCCTGCAAATGCCCAACACTGTCATGTATTTTATTTTTAAATACAGCCATTATTTTACTTTAAATAAAAAAAGAACATTTATTTGTTATTAGCGTACTTATTACTTATGATCCCTCTAGTTTAATGACTGAAACTGAAATACTGTTGAAATATTATTGAATTGTACTTTCTTTGTTTGATTGAGAGTCAGATGGCTACATACAAAAATTGATACAACTACTGTGCCTCTTCAATATATATGGCACTGAATCATAGCACGTTAGACATTATGATGTTCTGGACCTTTGCTTGAAGAAAGTTTCACTAAGTGGACCTCTTTCAATTTTAATTGAATACCCCTTTGCTAGATCATCTTCATCTTCATCTGTTATATCTCTTCCACTAACTTCTGCTGTCAAGGTCAAGGTTTTCTGACTGCAATTTTATCCAGGATAGGATTGCTGAATCTGCAACCTTTTATTCAGTATTATCCTGCTTCACATTCATACTCTTCCTCATATTCACAGTGGGAGCTGCCAGGCACAACATAATGTTGAACACCATGAAGGCTTTGAGAGCCATCACACAGGGGAAATGGTTCTAAATGCTTTAGGCTCCTTAAAAGAGAACTGCACCGATTCAGCATTGCGTTCCTGTAACATTGCTGGACTTACAATGGATGATGGACAAAAAAGCATAAAAATCAATCAAAACCAGAGATATCGTCCTTTTTAAAAGCCTATACACCAATGTAACTCAATGCGTAATGCAAAGTTTAGTCAGCAATATGGGTGTGTTATGCTAGTTGCGGCTGATGTAGCCTCAAGCTGCTGAGATGAGGAGCAGGTCTGGTAACCCCACTTATTTCTAACTCCACACCCCCAGATGTTTTTCATTTTTAGGTTTGTAGCCTTCAGTCCGAACTGTAGCTGCCTCAAGTGAAGTCACTCAATTTATCTGATTTTTCACATCTTTCTCTGAAGCCACAAAAGGCTTTAGAAAACTTTTTAAACAGACTTTGATATGTAAAAATGGTGGAATCCCCATTTATAACAAAGCATCATGTTCACTGGGGTATTAGCTTTGCTTATAACATCTGAGAAGCCACAACTCCCTCTGACCGTAACTGCTGGTCCCTTAGCTCATATGAGACAGAGTTTTGGATAGACAGAGAGGGGTTGGGTCACTCAGAGCCAGATTGAGAGCTTTCACCTACCAAACTAGTGAATGTCAATTTTGCAATGAGCAATGATTGATCTCCCAAGTTCCATCAATGACCTTTAATCGTGTTTTCCCCTTAAAATAGTTTGACATTTTGGGGAATACACTAATCTGCTGTCTTGTTAGAGTTATATAAGAAGAATGATGCCACTCTTTATACGGAGAGTGGTATCAATCTTCTCATCTTACTTCTGGAAAGAAAGGAAATAAGTGTACCCAAAAACTATACCTTGAACTATACTGTTTAATGCTGTTTTAACACACACTCATATATACAAACACAGCGATGTACCTTGACAGCGACCAGCATCTTGTCCTTGGTGGGGCTGAGGTTGTAACACTCTGCCAGGAAGACTTTACCAAACGCTCCTTCACCTAACTCCCTTTTCAGGATGATGTCTCTCCGTTTTATATGCTGGACAACTAAAACACAGACAGGCAGGGAGAGAGAAAAGAGAAAGAGATAGTGATGAGTAATTTTTTAAAACCTTTCAGCAGATATTACACTTTGGTACATGCTGTAAAACAGAAAGCCATGCTATATGTGTGTGGCAGATGAGAATTTAAAATTTTCAGAAACATAATTTCATTCCTTTCAGGGTTATGCAACTGTAACTTTTAACTATAATTTGCATTATTTAGAAAAAAAACATAGAAGAATAACGTAGTTGTGGAAACCATGGTCTTAAGACTGAGTGTATTCATACAGAAAGAGGTGAATTTGGTTTCCCCTCACTACTTCCCCTGTTTAAGGGCACCACATTTGCAGAAAAATATGTTTAGAAGTATTTTTTTTTATCTCCAAATGAATATTTTGTCATAATCTCAAAAATATGGGAACAAACACAAAAAAGGACAATATAGGCAAAAAAAAAGGGGGGGGGTTTCAAACAGGGAAAGATTGACTGAGACAGAATGCAATCAAAGAGAAAGATATACAGTGTACTTTCAGCTGTATGTGCTGCACTGTGGGTGAAGCTACTTTGTAGTATTTTAAATTCTAGGCAAGGTTTCTAAAGATATAGCACCAAATATGTCATGCTACATTATGAGGAACTGTGTAAAAAATGATACACAAGACATCTGAAATTCTCTGTTTAATGTAAAGGTGAATAAGTTAAAAAAAAACAGTTTGAATATTTGAATATTTCTCTCAATGCAAGTGTAATAGAGCTTTAGTGAAGTCTGAAGAAGCAGTTACAGAATATATGATGTTGTCACACTGCGTAAAAGTATGTTTTATCTAACTTTGAAGCTACTCAAGAGAGAATACTGGGAACATTAGGGTTCAAGTGCTTTTAAATCTCCAAAGCACAAATAGACCGTGAGATGACACTGGACCTGCTGAGCTGTAAATCTCTTATCTGGATTTCTTGGTTTTACTGTTGGCATTGAAACAACACAGGGGGACATTTTATAATGAGAACAGAATTGTTAAATGCCCTCCTGTGTAAAAGCGTGGTGAGAGGAGAAAAATAAAGCCATCTCTGTCTCTTTTGATGCTTTTTTCCCCCCCACCTAATAACTCATTCTAACAGGATTATTTGGAGACGTAAAGCAGTGAAGTTTATCTACTGTTGGGATGTTGTGACCTTTGACCCTTTTTCTTTTTTCTTTTGATTGCTTGCAATGTTTGTGTGAATGGGGTTTAAGGTTATCTTGACACTGATTAGTCAAGCAAAACTGATAAATCTTGCAAGTTGACTAAACTCATGAGATTAAGAAGCAGAATACTCGAGAGAGATATTGTATTGGCAAGTATTGACTGAACCGTCCTTGGACAATTTTGCACTTTTATTTGCTGACGTTTTCCTACAGTTTCATTGGACTCTTGATTATAGGCTATGATGCTGCTGAGACATTGTTTGTAAAGCAGAGCTTCCTATATACTCTCATTAGCCAGGTCTAAAATGTTGATTAATAAGAGCACTTCCTGAATCTTTATCCTTTGTCCTCCTTCTGTGCATTCTTTGTGTTGGGTTTTTTGTGGTTATATGTATAATAAAAAATATGTCATTGAGGACTTAAGAACACACAAAACTATATATAATAAGAGAACACTGATGAGACTGCAGCTAGAGCTCAGCAGCTGTTGCATCTGTTGTAAATACAAGTTCATCAGCAAACCAAAAAGAGAATTCTGCATGGTTAAAGGTGCCCCCAAATGTTTTATAGTTAAACAAATTTATTCTAAAACTCTAAAACAGTGAACAACAAACTTAATGGAAGCCCGCTTGTTAACACTGCTCCATAGCACTACTAGTGGTTCAAAACTCCACAGGGTGGCCTACAACCATTTTTACAATTGCATTACATGCTATATGTAATTTGTGATTGGGTCTCATAGTTTTCCACCCTTCTAAGTCACAATTCATTTCATTGAACATTCCCCTTTTTTCTGCCTGCCAAGTAATTTGCTGCTTCTGGGATGAATGGGAGTCAGAGCCTCCACCCGACTCACTGTGTTTGCTATGGCTTCACCCAAAAGTAGTTCACCAAATGATGTAATCTCTGAAAATGTTTCCTGATTCATAAACACAGACAACAAGTTTAGGCTGACCATCCCTCTAGATTTTTTGGTCATTTCTCCAGAATTACCAGACCATCTGGTCATGAACATGTTGAGAAGGTGATTCATAAAAAATGTCACCTGATCCTCTGGTGTTTCCGTCAGACAGTATCTAAACTGCTATTTCTGAAATCACTGTTGAATATGAAGAAATGTTCCAGTTTCAAAGTAGATCAGAAGTGTCTGTAAGGGTTGGCAGCTAGTTTGCCGGGTGAGAGCCCCACCAGTGACACAAACACATTTCTGATGTCAGAGTCTCATCCTCTAAAATTCTGCTTTCCAAGAGTTGAGAAAAACATCCATAAGTCGATACACATGCATCTGAATTCAAAATGTGTTTTGACTGGATTTTGTAGGGCAAATGTCTCTGACACTCAGCTGATAGGAACACTGTATAAAAATGCTCAATCTTGAAGAGTTTCCAGACTTACTTAACATCTATTCCCCACTGAATCCTACTTCTCTACTGTTGTACTTTCTTTGAGAAATATGAACAAAACGTGAAGAATCTCTCTCTTTGGGCCCTATCTTACACCTGGCGCAAAGCAGTGCCAAGCATGATGTGTCTTTGTTAAGTTAAGACCAACGCAGTTGTCATTTTCCCATCCAGTGCCCATGTCATTTAAATAGTGTATGCACTTGGACCCATCAGAGCGCCCATAGGTGTTTGGGTCTTAAAATGAGGTGTGGTCTGGAGCATGTTGCCATTTTGAGGCAGCAGAGAGAGATACAACAATATTTAACAAATATTCTTTAACATTTTTTGAGATTATAATGATCAGGTCTCCATACTTTCAGCAGTTTAAACCCCACTGATTTCACCTGTTACTCCATGACTGAACAAAACTATTTTAATGACAAAGTTGTTTTCCGCTGCTAAACTAGCGAAAGTAGATTTGGACACACCCTAAATGCACTTGCGCCATCTGCCTCAGATGGTGCACTTTGGATTGTTAAAATGGGGTTCTTTATCTCTTACTTTGTACCTCTCCATCAGTCATGATTATTCAAGGATCAGTGTTAGGCTTACTACCACTTGCTTGTCATGCTGACAATCCAGCTATTGAAGCTTACTCTATTGCAGCACCCGTCATTAAGCTTCCCTGTATGAGGTAGTTGGTAAAATGCCAAAAATTTAAAAACTGAGAGTTGTCATCTGTCAGCAGGTGGACACTCCATAAGTATTTAAAACACTTAATGCGGGAGCTTAATATATTTATTTATTAATCTTTTCTGCAAAAGTTAGTTGGTTATCTTGACTTTCATATTATTTATTTACTCCTTTGCAATGAAGTGATACAATAATTCATATATGGATTTCTGGTCTCAAAAACATGCAAATAGGACATTTTAATCATATTTTATCTGTTTTCTCAGGATGTCTTTGCTTCTATTTGACATTATATAAATTAACTAAATTGAAGTACACTATTTTGTTAAACTATATTTGCTATTGTAACATTTTTGCTATAGCTACTCCAAATTGAACTAATTACATCCACCTGCACTGGATGCTAGATTGTTGCACTTTTACTCCAGGACTTTAAAAAATCCTGCTTTACTCTCTTTAAGACTGGAAGTTATAAACAGTGGTCTGCAGTACCACAGGATGCATTTGGTTAGAAAGTCAGAATGTGTCTATGTTCAAGAGCGAGACTGATGGTGGCATCAGCATATAGTTATTGCACCCAGAGCTTTATATACTGTGGTTGATTTCAAATGTTCACCTCTTTATGTTCAAACTGCATTTGTCAAAACACAAAACATCATATATTCCACATCCTCTTTTTTTTTGTAATCGCCCTGTTTGGCCAATCATTTCTTAAATATGAGATTAAAACATTTGGAATCCTATGTGAGAACAGTCAAATAATTTCTTCCTCCAGTCTTGCAGCTTGGCCCCATTTTGACTATAATGATAATACTACTTAAATATGAACAGAACATTATCATCACAGCCATTAGCCATGTGGGAGGGTGAAGAGATTACAGATTTGTATTACACTGGCCTGGTTTAGTCCAACTGTAAAACTGAAAATTAGCATCTATGCAAATTCATGAAAAAAATGGGGATTTCTACAGAGGATGCCAATGTACCCACTACTAATGCAGCAACATCGAAAACCTGTTAACTTTCCATTTGTACCAGTTGTCCCCTCTTCCTTATCTCCTGGATGTGAATATTCCATCTAGGTTTGTTTTATTCAGCTGCTAAATAGCCACTGACCACTGTGTCCTCAGCACTGATGGGAATGAAGCAGCTATTATGTTGCAGGCCAACCGACAGCAGTGAGGACAAGTTACGTTAACCTTCAGTTTCCTCTGCAGACGGACTCAAGCTACATCCTGCAGCCTATTTACCCAGAGTGGCACGCTGAAAAGCCCTGAGATTAAATCTCTTTCCCGCAGCTCAGCATCATTCATTTGTCCTGGCTCACCTGAGGCCTCAACGGCAGCAAACATTCTCCCTGGAGGCTGAGAGACAACGCAGCACCAAGATTTAGTCAGCTAGTCAGGTCAGGCTGCTGGGGGAGCACAGATGTTTGGAGGGCTTTGTTCTGTACCTATGTGTTTGTGTGTGTGTGTTTGTGCGCGGGTGTGTGTGTGTGTGTGTGTGTGGGTGCGTGTACATTTCACCACAACTATCTGCCAACTTTCCCCCAGTGTTTATGTTTGTGTGTGCGTTTTGGAGTGTTTTTTTGTCCAACTAGCTGCCAACTTTGTGCATTCATGTGTGTGTTTCTGCCTGACAGCTTTCCTCAGTGTGTGTAGTGTGTCGATCGATGCGTGTCTCCTGGTCATTGACAACATGTCTTTTGCAGGATGAATGCTTTAACATTGAGAAAGGCTGGCTCAATCAAAAATGCATCCTCATCCTCACAAACTCTCATTTCCTGCATCTGCCCTGCATTGACTTACTTTGTACATAAAGTTACTTGTCAGGAAGTTTAAATCATACAGTATTTTCTAAGGAACCTCTTACAAGGAAAAAAAGTGAGTGCTTGTAAAACATTATAAATTATGTGAAATTTATAATAAAGTTAACACAAAGGATTAAATTTACCTATAATTGCTTCACAAGGACCATATCATACTTTAAATTATTGCTCTTCACTTGCACAAATTACTCACATTTTCTACCATTCTACTGATTTTGTGATCATATTTTGTAACTGTAATTTACAAAGAAATCAAAAGGGACATAATCTAACCCAGATCACTGTAATATACTTATCGTTTAACCTGTCTACAACAAGAGCAGTGCAGCATGCTAATAGTTAGGTGAGAGGTACTCATCCAGCAGCTAATGGCATACAAAAAGCTTTCCACCATTAAATTCAGTGCAGCACAGGGGCTCTGTGTCTGTTGACATCGTTGGGCAACTGTGACATGAACACCGGCGTTTACTGTTGACTCTCAGTGGGTATCTCCTCCTAACCCACTGCAACTGGCTGACTGCTGGTCTGTGTTTCTGCTGCTGCTGCTGCTGCTGCCTGGCCTCAGTGTGCTCTGGCTTGTGTGATTGAGCACCTTTGCCTAGATAAGCTATAAAATACATCACCATTAACAGCACAGTGATTACATTTTCTTCAGGAGGAAAAGTTGACTACTTTTGATTCCATTTCTGAGACATACACAAGACTGAGTCTCGAAGCACATACTGTATATATGGAGAGATGAAATTGTGATTGATTTCTTTTTGACAATGGCTTCTCCCTAAGCACAACTCCAATGTTATTGCTGGATTAAAATGTAAGCATTAAGTACACTTAAGCACTAAGTACTTTGCACTTGCTGCCCAGGGGATAGTCTTTAAAGTCTAGACTACCAGCATAAAATAGTTATATTTGACATCTTAGAGGAGAGGCATGTTATGCACCCTGAGCTGCTAGTCCCCACAGGCACAGTAAAAAACACAGTATGTTCCTATAGATCAAAAAAGTACATTTATAATTATATTTATTAAGAGGTTTACTTAGGCAAGATGTTAATATTCTAGGTTTTTTCTAGGTTTTAGGTCACATTCTTGGTGGGAATAAGCTGATGAGGGTGTGTTGCTTTAACATTCAACTTTAATGTGAAGCTGCTCAGTTTAGTGTTGATGCTGAAGACATATTGGTCATGTTCTGTCGAACAAAACACATGCTCTCACAATATGTGCCATATGTGTAATAAAATGACAAGTCACATTGTTTCAGGCACTTTTTCTTAGTTGGTAGGAGGCAAGAAATGTTTGTTTTTTAATGACTGACTGGGTTTGAGCTTCTTGTCACCTCTCTGGTTTGCAAAGGTTTGCAAACTAATTAAAAGTGTTTGCAGACGCCATCATTCTTAATTTACATTAATTTCTTTCATTTTCAGTGCTTACTGTTTACTTAGTCTACCTCATTGTATTGTATGAAGTCTGAAAAAAGCAACTGCATTTACACGTCTTACTGCTTTCTTGTTTGAGCATAACTGGAGGTTTGGCTGATGAGATCTGCTGTGAATTTAGATGCGGATTAGGCCTATCTTGATCGAGTTTTCATAAGATTGCACCTGGCATCAATATGCATCTTTTTCAAGCTCCTTCTGCCTCAGAAGTTTCTATTTGGCTGCTTTCTGGTCTGAGCTGAAAGAACTCAGACTTTTTGAGTAACAAATTAAAGTAGGTTGTTTGAATTCACAACCAGCTAGCCTGTGGGGCTGTTCTGTTTCAAACTATAATTCATGGAATCATAGCCTTGGTACATGATAACTGCCTTTCAATCAATCTGCTCGGTATTTCCATTCATTTGCTGAGCTTTCAAGCTGCCAAATTAGTCACTCCTTGTCTCTGCTGGAAACATTTTCATCTTCAAAAACATCACCTTGAGCATAATTATGTCTCTGTTACACCAAAAGCAGAAGGGACAGAGAGGGGGTTTGTCCGTGCTGTGTCCACGTGTGATATCGCTAATAACATGGATATAATGAAAGGCTATGTGCCATACTCAAACATCAAAAGCAATTGTCTAATTTTGGCCAGCGGGATGTGACAAATCCGTAATTAAAATAGCAAGCTGAGTGATAAAACAAAGCCACTTGCTGGGAGACAGCGGATCCGGCTAGATATGGATCTGTCATTAGGTTAAAGAATTGTCCTTTGCCTTTCTGCCTTTATCTCCCTAATGCGGCTACATTTCCCCAGGATTGGCCTTTTTCAGCTTGGCGTGGAAAAAAATCCTGATCTCAATGAACGTCCTAATCAGTCACGGCTCGCCTGTTTACCGCAGCGAAAGTCGAGGCCACCAGTTCATCCAGAAGATGAACCAATTCCGTGATGGCACTTCATGTTTTTAAATTGGCATCAGAGTGACAACTTTATTCTCGTAATGGCCTCATCTTAAACACCAGCCTGTGTGCAGGTTGCTGGTTCAACTAGAGGGCAGCTGCTATTGGAGGATATTTATGTAATTTTTTGTTTTTCCTGCAGTGTGGGAATGACAGCTACAGTTCCACTGTTCTCAGGTGCCACAGCCTGACAGCCAAGATACTGTGCACTCAGTCTGTCCTCTTTCCAACACTGTTCTGTGGGATGAGAAATATTTAACCAAGGGTATTTTTTATTTCTTTTTTTTTGTTGCCAGGATTGACTTGAAAATCAACATCTGGTAAGGCACACTGGAATCATTGGTGTGAGCCATGCAGCAGGCGATTTCCTATCAAATGCAGCTGTTTTAACAGAAGCCAGCATGGCAGACAGCAGCAGGCTGTTTCTCTTCCTCACTCTTGTTGTAAGAGCTGATTTCAGAATGCACATAGAGCCCGACAGCAAGGAACACTATAAATTACCCAGAAGGCTGGTAGTGGAAGCAGACTGGGACTGACCATCACATTAGTAAACTCTTGATGGACATACCGTTAGGTAAGGAAAAATGTGGGTGTATTTTTAAATTTATGGATGTGTGTGTTCTGGTGTGGCTGCTGCTGGACTGGACTAAGGAGAGATGTGTGTTTGTGTGTGTGTGCACGCATGTGTATGAGACACCCTGGCAGCAACCTGGATAAGAAGCTTTCAAGTAAATGAATGAATATATTATGGATTGGTGGCCGACCATCAATAAAGCAGCCTTACTGTATCTGAGTTGAGTGAAGCTCTTCAGTTAACACATGATGCTGCAGAACAATCACGCTGAGCAAGACCAGCACAGCAATGGGGACCTAGGGGGCCCCAGGGACATCCAAAGGCCCCATGACTGAAAACACTTTCCAAACCACAGAGAAGGTATAGGAAAATAAGATGACATATGATTCTACCCACATCAGTATGCCTACATCCACATACATGCAGAGGTTCATTTTCACTATCATACACCTACACACATAATGCAGCTACACACACGGATACATATTTTCTTTCCCCGCATGCATGTCCTGAGGGTAAAGAATACATTCATTTCAGTGAAATGATCGGCACAGGCAGAAGCCGTTCAGAACCATTTTGTTTTTCCAGTCGAAGGCAGAAAACAGTGGCCATTATGACCTTGTGATGAATTTAGGGTTCATTTCCTACAGTGGCTGTTGAATTTGTCCCTTTTCATGTGGAATTTGATTTGAAAAAGGCAAAAGAATACTGCATTCTGATGGGAAGGATGTTCGGTAAAGCCTACGTCAAGCTGTCATCTTTGAAATCCAGTTATGTTGCACATGCAAGGTCTGACTTTCAATTCCAGGTGCTGCACGGTGATCAGGAGAAAGTTTCATTTGTGCTCACTGTCATTTATTCATTAGCTCACAATCAGATCTCCTGTGCCAGGCATGAGAGGTTATAAATCAGTCACCGTCTGGCCATTAACAATTCATGCAATTCATAATACATAAGACTCGTCATTTATTTATCACCTATAAATGGGATTTCCTTTCTTCTCATTGGCTCCCACTTAGAAGTCAACTTCTGTAGCCTGACCAACGGCCATTTTGAGAGCAAGCCAACATGTAAACAATGCATATTTGAGCTGCACGGGAGTGAGAGAGCAGGGAAATGCCTGATGTAGTGTGAGACAGGAAGAGAGTCTTCTCTATGACTACAGCCGGTTGGTTTGACTGGTATCATCTGGAAGGGAAGCAGCAGGCGCCAGGCTGTGGCTCACTGCTGGCAGAGTTGTTTTCTGCTGATTCTCTCGAGCAGTTGATGTAATTGTGAGTAATTGGGCCTTAAAGTGGTCTTGTCTTTCCCCAACCTGGGACATGAGTCCCAAGGGAGAGTGAGGGAGGTGGGGAGGGGGCTGTCTGAACACCAGAAGCTGCTATGCAGAAGGCTGCTTTTGTCTAAACAGATCCTGTATGAGGCGACTGGAACTGTGCCACCAGATGCTAACACCATATGATCACACTAACTCTGTAGATGACACTAAATTATACGATAGCCCCGAGGGCCCCAGCACTTCTTATTGTAAAGATAAACAGAAAATTACAATGGAGACGCAACGCTGAACATGGTGCTATTAGATATCTCTGACCAGACGCTACACTTTTCTTTACACTACATAACACTTGGCAGGGGGTATGTTTCTTTCATGAAGCGTCTGACAGTACAATGAGTTCATACAGTTTTATTATACTCAGCCCCATACTTGAACAACACTGGTCCATTCAAATTTCCATAAAGGAAGGTCACATGTGTATTGTCACAAGTGGTAATGAGGGACAAATTCCCACCGCCAAAATGATTGAAAGATTACATGTACTTACGGGTGGTTGGCTTGTTGCAGTTATGTCCATGTCTGAAGTACTGGGGATTCTCCACCACAGGAATACGAGTCATCCCTATGACAACCGCATCAGGGCCCGCGTCCAGAGTACAGGGGGTAATAATCCCATGGTTGACATGATGAAGAGGGCTGGCAGAGTCTTCCTCACCACTGATCACTGCTACTGGACCTGGAAGGAGACAGAAGAATGAGTTTAGGACTGCAACTAACAATTATTTTCATTATCAATTATCTGATGATTATTGTTTCAATTAATGGATTAATAGTTTCGCCTTTAAAATGTAACTAATAGAGAAAAAATACTGTTACAATTCCTATAGTCTATGGTGACATCTATAAATGTTTTGTTTTGTTTGACCAACTGTCCAAAACCCAAAGATATTCAGATTAATATTATGTATGACAAAAAAGCATCAAATTATCACATCTGAAAAGTTGAAAACAGCTAATTTTTTTGACATTTTTGCTTAAAGATTAACCCATTATCAAAACAGTGATTAATTTTATGTTGCTCTAGATAAGTTATTTCACAGTTCAAAGTTTGAACATGGAGCTCAAGTTAATCTTGCTTTTTAATGCTGTTGATCAGTGTCATTGTTGCATATGATAACATAATTAATTATGGAAATATTAACACAAATGTCTGAGGTATCATTATAGTGGCAGTAGCACTACATGTAAATGTGAAATATTTTTTGCACTTTGCTTCACACTTATGCACTGCAAATGACTTCATCTTTCTATCTGACTGAATCCATGATACGTGAAATTTAGTATCAAGAAATGGATTTGAAGCAATAAAACATTTTCAAGGTTGAATATACAGTTCAGTTGCCTGCAAATAAACCACAACAAAATTATGGAAATAACAAGAAAATAAACAAAACATATTTACTGAAAAAAGTAGTTATCTGGTTAAATGCACAATAATATGAGATCTTATCCCCCAATTGACCAGCAATTGTTATGTAGAAACCTCCTACACTTTCCTGAACCAAAACTCTTAGCCATCCAACCATAAAAAATATCGATTGAGTCATGAATTCATTAATACACCCACCCACATTCAAATATCAGCATACATTTAAATCATTATCAGTATAGACATTCCCTGAGCAGCAAGGCTGGAGTCTCTGCTGGTTGAATTTATGGTGTCGTACAACACGTACCTGTCAATAACTACCATAAATTCCTTTCTCTAATCAAAATTAAAAAAGTCCCTGACATGATTTACTGTCAGCAAGTGTGATCCAGTTTGCAGTTTTATTACTGCTGTGTCAAAAGCAACACAGAGCCCTGACAACTGCAATCTTCAGAGGGGATGAAAGCACGACGAGAGGAATGGGAAATACAGTAGCAAGTGGATATAAAGTCAACAGCCAACAGTAGCTGATTCAGTGAAGCGGTGACAGGGAATCTGTTTACCCACAAAGCTGAGTCTCTCCCTCACCTTGACAACACAGTAAATAGTAATCAAGACCCAGTCATATCAAATTATAGACCCTCAGCCGCAGTGGGGTGGGTAGAGGCGGGGCGTGACACATGTGAGCAGCAATTTATTTACAACGTTTGCAGTTATGCAGTGCTTTCATACCCGAGCACCCACTTTATTGGAAAGATGTGCACAGCAGAGCACAGGTCCACGTCGGGCGACTGCCGGCCCAACCACTAGGGACGACTGGCATACTGCAGCTCTAAATCTCTGCTGATGCCTCTGACCCTCCACTACTCGGAAAGCATACAAAGATATATGTGCAGTATACTAGAAAATACAGCTTCAAACACCATTATGCTTGCAATGAAATCACTGCACAGAATATCATGCTGAGTCATGGGTGAAAGTCTTTAAAAAATGAAACAAGATACCTCAAAAGGATCCTATATTATGCTCCGTCTTTTAATACAATATGTGAAATGGAATGAAAAGCCATCTGATCAGACTCCAGTGCCAGATCGATGAGGCCTCGGGGAGCACCTGGCTTCGCTCCAAACCACAGTGCTCAAAAACGACACAAAAAACTACCTCTCGATTTCCTGGGAGATGAAGGTTTTCTGAGGAGTGAAGGGAAATTGGACTTCTTGACTTGAGAACATCCTAAAAATTGCATTTATGTTACCTGAGTGATGAAAAGGCCCAACGGCTTCTGAGGGAGTTTTTGTCATCTAAGACGTTGCCTGTGCACAGAATGGAATTCAAGACTGGACATTTTACCCTGAAACGTCAATCTGAAAGTAAAGTTTCTCTCTATTAAAGCAAGTTTGATTTATTCAAGAGAAGTGGAAAATGAAATGAGCCAACTTTAGTCTATTTCTTTTCATGTCTCATCCCCTTCATTTTTAGTATATGGTTTATACAGCTGGCAAATTCAGCCATGCACTCAGACTTGTCAAAGACCCATTTTAAATGTGCTGATTCAGAATTTGGATAACGATCATATAGCTGTGCTTTGAGTGAACTTCTGGCTCTCATATTTCTATTCCTGTAAATACTACAGTCTTTGACAAAAAAGGTGTGATGATAAAATGTAAACAATGCCACATCTACCTTGAAATCAGATTAAACAAATTCTAACTAACATGTGCTTCACTTGCACTCTTTTCTCTGCTCCACTATCTTTAGGTCTATTTTTGCTGGAGCCACTCGCGTCCCTGAAGCGTGAAAACACTTGTAAAACCACATAAATGCAGACAGTAATTGGCAGTTGACTTGAAATGAATATTTAATTCATTTCATATATGTATATATATAATGATTTCAGTTGTTACTGACTTATCTTAACACCTACACAATAATGTAACGGGTGAAAAAACAAAGAGAATGAAGGGCAGAGAGACAGACATACTGTGTTTTAATGCAGCCAAATGCCCGATTTGGTTGTTTTACACATTTTTCTCTGTCTGTTGTCAGCAAAAAAAACTCTGAACTATATTAGAAATGTGGTTGCTGGAGAATAGATGCTCTACTTCTCAAACATTTCCAGTGGACAATGAAACTGACTAAACCGGAACTTTTCACAGCCAAATCCAGTGGACATACATAGACACTCACTAAAGATCATTTGCCTGTACAATTTATTTTACTGCATCTAAACTCAACTCAAAAGCAAGATTTCTGACAAAGCAAGTAATCAGCATCTTAAGAATGAATAGAGCACAAACTGATTAGTCACAATAACTCAAAGCAACAATTTTTATCATGAAACTGATCCAAATCACGAAATTTAAGGCCCACCCTGATCTCTGCCCATGAAATACTTCAGCAAATGCTTGGAAAGAGAATTTATACAGACCGGTTCCCTCATACACAGCTGCATCTGACACCCAATTTGGCAAGCATGTAATTGATCATCAAAGGACATGGCACTACAGGGAAAGAAATCCTTCATTTAACACACAGAGTAACAGACACCTGTGTGTCCAGTGTTACCTTCTGGAAAAGGCCTAGATCACTGTGGCGTGCCATCGTTTGAAGATTAGTTAAATCTCATTGCTTACATTTGTCTATGTTTTGCCAGTTAATATGTTTCTTCAGCCAGCATCCCTCTACTTTTCTGTAGGCAATATGTCACTCCTGCTGAAATTCCTCCATGATGCTTTGGCAGACATGTCACTCCAGTCGGCATCACTCAATGTTCCTTCACGGTAACGTTCTGCAATCCTGGCTCATGGCGTTCCAGCAAATGTTTTATGTTTATGTAAGGTGCAGTTCTCAGGTGCATTAGCTAATTCAGCCAAATCAATTGATCAAGTGTGACATTTGCATCATCTGTTTCTCAGAGTTTAGAAGTCAATCTAATTTACTCTACAGGAGCAGAGACAGCACAGCCTTCCCCTCCTGGGTTTTAAAATAGACTCATTCATTAAGGTATTGTCAAAGTGCTGCACCAGGCCTCAGTGATGGATTGACAGAGCAATCGAACCTTTGAGCTAGCCACCTTTCAGACACACGCTGACTTTTATCTCTAGGCTTATAAGCGTAATCACACTGAATTAAAACCAAAAGCTTTTAAACAAAGCTAAAAAAAAAAACTCCCTGCAAGTGTGAAAGACAACCTTTTTATTTCTCTAAAAATAACACCCCAACCATCCACCTCACGGCCTCATGGAACCTCACAAACTCACACATTTATGTTCAGCAGGCAACAGATGAGCCACAACAGGAAACTTTGATCAATGCAGACATGCACACCTCCACCACCTATAGGGAAGATAAGTAATAGCAGTCGTGATTTAAAACCAGCTAATTTCATCTTAATTTCGCTACCTATAAGTAATGAAAGTATTATTATTTTCCATTTTCTTTGTGAATATGTTTGTGTGTGTGAGTGTGTGTGTGTGTGTGTGTCACTAACTTCCACAGGTACACTTTATCATGTAGCTATAAAATGCCAAATCCCAAAGATTTTATAAATTATTTATTTCTCTTTCTAAACGTATATGAAACGGATTCAACATTAAGCTTTTTTCAGACTCTTATTTTGGCCTGTATTTTTTTGCTATAGTTTTTGGTTTTGGACAATAAAATCTGGTTAGGACCCTCTAATTGCCTCTCTAAAGTAATCAGTATACAAATTAGAGGCTTAGGGTTGAGTGCTACAGACAGCATAGGGAACTATTCGGAAGTATTGATACGGACTAACACACTGTTGGAATGGGACTTTTCTAGGGATTAAAATTTATAATCCTTAATATTTTCTTGATTGCATTAATTACAGCCTCGCTGTTTACTGTTCGCTCTATTTCACCACATCAAAGCAATGTTAAGTTACTGCTAATGCAAATGATTAATGCAGAGCATGATTGTCTACAAAACATGACTTTTTTATAATCTGCTGATCATTTTTCATATTTACAAGGGAGTGATGGAACAAGAGGGACCAGCTACAACAAGCTTTTTTGGATGACGAAATGCACACCTCCAACTTCTCTGTATGGTAGCCAACATATGACTGTGCCCTGCTGTTGTGTGGAAGGGTCTAAGGATAGAGGATGTTGTATTGCTGTACAAATTGTAAAGCCCCTGGGGCAAATTTGTGATTTGTGGATTTTAGATGTCATTATACATCTGCTCCTAATTCTTCCTCCTCTTTCTCTGCTGCAGGACGTATTTTTTACACCCTCTGGGCTTTTCCGGTCTCACCTGCACAGTTTATTTATTCAGGCTCTCATTTCTCTTTTCACAGTTGTTTTTATTAGAATAATTATTTCTGAAAATACACCAGACCAGACAAAAAAAAAACAACAACAACAACAACAAAAAGAACAGCAGGGGTCTTTGGAGCCCCCTGATTGTTTCTGTCTCTGCTTCTAAAGTGAGAGCTGAAGGTGATTCTCAGGACAAAAAAATGAGGCAGCGAGTGACTCTGTAGGGTTTTCCCTGTGGTCTGGAATAAATTGTGCAAAGTGTGAATGCTTCCGTTCACCTCCTTGTGGTAATTATTGCACAGATTCCTTTCAAAGGTAGTTAATTAGGAGTGGAATTAACTTGAGGACATGTAAAATTGAACAAGAGAACACAGGAAGGATAACTTACTGAGGCAAGGCTCTTTTAGTTAATGATGGATGTGAAATGAATTAAATTCATATGGGGGAGGGGTCTAAAATGGTGAAATCAAGGCAAACATCATGCTTGTGAGTGAGGAAAGACGATGGGACACAAACTGTCATATGTGCTTTTTTCATAAATCTATCAAAGGTGATCATTTGTCTTTCAGCACTGTGGTTATAATTCAACATCAATTGAAATAAGCAAATGTCAAATGTAACTTCTTAACACCAGCCTCTTCAAGAGGACAGAATTTTTAAGGCAACACTTACAAACAAGAACCTTAAATGAGATCCCTGGTGTAAATATACATGTAAATAGTGACTTCACATGAATACTGAGAACCATTACGATGCTGCAGCTGCTAGTTTAGCAGCAGTCACTGTGCATATACACACAGTGAGGGTATTATTAGTGCTATAATAAGGCCAGTTAATTGCCAAATGCCACTATCGTGTGAAGACGCCTTGAGGTTATGTGCAAAGCTCAGATGACAACTCCCCTCACCGCATTGAATAAGACATGTAAATAGCTTTCCTGACAAATGGCCTCAACCTGCTCACTCAACCCCCCACTCAGAGATGAGCAAAGTGAACATGTGACAGCCATGCAGGCCAGTGGCAAACCCACGCTAACCCCTTTTCTCATGGTTATCCAAATAGCAGTCTCTACAGTGAAACACTCCTGGACTGTATTCCATGTCCTCTTCAGTTAATGGCGACCAACCGTGGCAAATACTGAGCGCTATAGGACAGCTGATATTTATGGTCCTCTGCAATGTAGGCTATCGACAATTTACAGTCACCCCGCACAGCTCAATGTGCTCTCTCTTTATTGTGGTATAAACAATGGCGAACACTGAGGGTAAGGACTGCAGTCGAGACAGAAATAAACACGTATTTGAAATCTGCTGTGAACCTATCAGTCATTCTATCTGAAGCCACTTGTATGTCCTCTAAAATCAAGCATCTACACCACGCAGAACATTATCTGCAATGACACAGCACTGAAGCAATTACAGTTTGTGCTGCTGTATATCTGTGGTCTTGATGTTCAGAATGATAATAAAACAAAACACTGAGATTGTTATTCTGACTCTGTTCCCACAGTGCCCTATCAGCTTTTATATCTTTGACAACACATTACCCTGTAAGCTCCCTGAAGACAGACGAAGCAATTTTACACAAGTCTGAAAAGTGATGGAAAACGACATCATCCAACAGCCGAGCTGTCCCAGCTCTATTTTTTGATTTATGACCATGACAATGTCAGGATCTTTACCAAAACCAGGACCCACGTTTTATTACCTGTTATGTGCCCAAACTCAAATTGAAAACAAAACATACAGCAATCAGAGAATATATTCAGAGCTATACAAGTCTTCACTCTATTCAGGATTTCATTCTTCTCTCAAGGAAATGTAATCAGAGAGGCCAAATAAAAAGCTTGTGGTGACATTGTTACAGAAACTAGTTTGCATCATAAACTCAGCAGTAAAGGCAACAGCGCATGCATACACACATACTGTACAAACATATGCACAGCGGCAGCCAAATGCTCAAGGGCTATATTTCTTGTCATGGCATTAGAATATGAAACGATTCCCCAATGTCGAGCATCTGGCAGGGTTTGCATGTAAATCACAGAGGAGACCAAGAGCCACATTCAGCCAATGCAGCCCACAAAACGGCTTGATGATTGTGCACATCAGTGCTGCGAGTGAAGCCTCTGCATGCTAATGTGTCCCACCATTGTACTGGGAGGCAACAAGTGTTTTAGCTGTGGTGGGGGTTAGCAGAGAGGTAACTTATTAGTCACTGGGGCTGATAAAATATAATCTGTTCACTGTGATAAATTGAGATAAAATGTGGTGAATATTTGGCTAAGGCTTTACTTAATAGACATATATCACCAAACTAGAATGAATCAGTTCAAAGGCAGCATTGAACCTGAATGATTCCTTATTTATAAATATTTATAGCTGGCTGGGTAGCTAGACAGGCAGCTACTTCATTGTGCTCCCAAGAGAAAAACATTTTTCAGTCTGCACATGGAACATGAACAGTTCACTGCACACAGACACAGAGTATACACATGAGTGTAGCTGAGTAGCTAAAAAGGTAGCTGAAAACAGAAGGACCCAAACCAGTGTGTCTCAATAAAATTCTGATTTGACCCAATAGGACCTGAGGAACAGTGATCTCTTCACTGTACAGCCACACTAGCACCTCTGTGAGGCTGCACACAGTGGTGATTTGAGCAAAATGCTAATGTCAGCATGCTAGCATACTGATGTTCAGCAGGTATAAAGTTTACTATGTGCATCATTTTATTTTAGTTGCATGTTAGCATGCATTTGCTAATTAGCACTCAATGCAAATAACAGCTGAGGCTGGTGGGAAAGTAGTCCTGGACAAGTTCAATTTTTTTCAAAGATTTTTCTTGACAATTCATCCAATGTCTCTAGGTGGTTGACACATTTCACCCAAAACTACAAATGTTAGCCTCATGCTCGCAAGAGGTTAGGTCAGGGGATTATCAAAGTCATTAGGATACATCGTCTGGCAGCCATCTATGTCTTCACCAAATGTTGTGTCAATCCATTACATACATGTTTAGATAGTCCACTGGACAAGTGAAAACTTTTTCCTGCCTAGAGGAAAAGTGTGTGAAGACCTGTACCAAACTTAGTGGCAATATATCTAACGGTTGTGGAAACATTTCACTTAAAAACCAACCCCATGGTGGTTCTAGAGGAAAAATCATGGGATCGTCATCGTAGACTTCATCCTCTGGTGATGGTGAATGCCTGTGCCAAATTCAGCAGCAATCAATCCAACAGTTAGAGATATTTCAGTCTCAGCCAAAGTGGTAGACCGATCAATCACCAGAGTGGCATTGCCATCCCTCTAGCATGGCTAAAAAGCTGTTTTCCCAGGAGAGTAACATGAGATTCTTGTAATGCTAAAGTGAACGAGGCACTGGAAGTTTAGGATACGCCAATGAAAAGCTGATTCATTTTTAATCAGAGGTTTTCTAAGCTGGTAAAGGTAACAGGCAAGCGCTCTATGTGGGCCTAAAATAAATTGGTGGAAACACATTAGGTAATGTTAACCACATTTCTGCACTTAAGTGCATTCAGGTCATATTCCCTTAACATTCACTCAGGCTCAGTTAAACAGAAACACACAGTATTCAATCACTGACCCACTGTGGGGTATCAATCAATCAGGTGTCAATGTTTTCCTTTTTCCTCTTGGTGCACCCTTTTTCACTTTCTCTGCATGCACTCAGGTTCCTATGTTTTCTCTCCACATGTCCCTGATTATTTTATTTCCATTCATTAGCATTTGTTGTCAGGATGTTGGGCATGTTGCCAAAATGAGTCAAAATACTAGCAATCATACCAACAATGATGTGCAAATAAAATGCCTCCAGAATGACAGCAAAAAGCAATTGATCAAAACCTAAATTCCTCCATCAGCATGGTTTACTTGGGCAACTGCTGTTTCATCATAACTCAAAAGCAGTTTTAAAAAGGCTTCCATCATTTATTTCATGTCTCTCTACTGTATCTCTTTGTCCCTGCCTCTTTCTCTTCCTCTTTCTTGTTTCCAGCCCCGGGGGTCTTGATTTCTGCTTCAATTCTTTCACAACTGCCTCCCTCTGTTGGAGGGTTCAGGACCAAACAGATTTGTTAGCCTGGGAGGCGTAAAAGGAGGAGGCGGTGTGTATGTATGTGTGTGTGTGTGTGCGTGCACGCATGTGTGTATGGAGTCATTATAATTACACATCTAACTGAGACACATGAACTTAAATCAACCTTCACACTCCTCTGCCTAATGCCATCTACAGTATTGCGTAAATACTGGACATCAACTCTGTTTTGTACAGTAGCTGTAGTAGTTACAGTGATGAGAACATAAAGGGACAGGAGTGTGATGTAGCTGTGAAAGGCCATCAGAGACATACACTGGGCTTGGCATATGAACCTTTGTGTAAACAGATTGTATTTATTCATTATGAAATAAACAACTACTTGACTGAAAAGTATTACAACCAATCCTGTCTCCTAGAAATTACACTTATACACAACTCACTTGCTTGTTGTTGATGTTTTAACAGACACATTATGTCCCCAGAATGACACCTTTGCAACATGATGAATATACATTGTTAATTACCTTATTTGTAAAGTTGCAAAAGGTTGATACTGAACATATAAGCACTGACAACATATTTAATTTATTTCCCTATAACATTGGCTTGTGGCAACAAGAGCATGATAACTACTACTACTTTTTATGGTTATATTTAGATATTCACAGCACAGGGGCAAGGTCAGTGAAAGATCTTTACTAACATTTAATCAAAACCACAATCCTTTGTTAACCTTAACCTAATGGCTTTTGTTGCTATTACAACACCTGACAACACATGGGACTATAGGACACAAAGCTAGTCTCTTGCGCTTTCTATTCCCACCAATCATCCAGAACAACTTCCTATGAATTTTTAACGGTACGTAAATGTAGCATTTCCATCACTTGAAGTAAAACCAATTAGTGTATATGAACATATTTTTTGAGACTAGGTTAATTACACACATTCTCTTTCAGTAGTATATTTCCTAGTAGTGTATATATACCCCAACTTTTCTTTTTTTTCTTACATATGATGTCAAACAATTTTAAAATTCTAGCTTTCTATGATATCTGCGCATGGCAACTATGGTATGGTAAAGGTTAGGGACAAACTGTGGTTATGGCAAATAAAGTATGGTTAGGAAATGATTGAAAGGAGCCAATGTGAATACACAGTCTGAAGGTTGTGAATTTTGGTCTCCTACAACCACTTTTTTATTTTTCCACTTCTCCACATACAGGCCACACTATTTCCTGCCTTGGCACTGAACGTTGGCATTTGACATGACATTGATAAGTTGTGAGATGAAGAATTGGCCAATATGGATGTAATTCTTTTGGATACTGGGCTGTTCCTGAAATGTGTAAATATGACTTTTCAGCAGTATAGACCACCAATCAACCAATACAGGCATGTACTAGGATGAACAAAATCAGAGCTGCCACTCATGGAGTCTGGTGTGCTGTAAGGTGATCTATGGCAGAGAGAGGTGAGTTCAATCTATTTTTTACTGCTGCAAGGGTGTCATATTCATAATAACAGGATAGATTTATACCTATACAGTTTTTAGTTCAGTCCTCTGTTAGCAACAAATATTATGCACCACAGGCAGGTCATGTCACTCATGAATACATACACAGATGGATAAATATATCAAAGGACTGATAGCAATATGAGTGTCAATTAAATAAACTTTCACTCAGTCTCCATCCATTACATACCTACCAGCGATGACATCTACTACACTTTACTATACACAGTGACTGCTCTGTGGTGAGGTGCTACACCGGACAAGCAGACAGGCTCTTTAATATTTCAGTCAGACTCCCAGCAGACTGATGGCTTACAGGTGCAGCCATGCAGGGCGCATAGCCAAGGTTAGCTGTAACATCAACCTCCCTTCATTTGAACCTGAACACTGTACAACTACACCCAGAGAAAGGACAGCTCTTCTTCACAGGTCTGTTGCTTAAGAGTAAGAGTTCTATATCACACAATACCTCAAATATAACACAGAATTGATACATTTAAGATGATGTACTCGGTACAGTATATGTTTCTTAGAAAAGCGTCTTTAATGCTGACATTTTCTCAGCTATTAAATGGGTCTTTACATCACTACAGGGGCTATATATAGATCATTTTCTGCATGGTGCTATACAATGTGCAACGAACTGCAATTGAGAAGATTAAGAAAAGTATTAGGTGTTATCTTTTGCACCATTGCACCAAAAATAACATGAATGTACACACTACATTTCAGTGTAATTCAGATAAAATCTGCATACTGCATCCAGTTAACCAGGATTAGAAACATCAAAAGCATGTAATTCATTTTATCAGGTATTTAAACAGTAATACACCAAATACAATTATGTCTATGATATTTGTTTTAAATATGTTTTTTTCAATCTACAAGCTCATTTTCAGTGTATAAATTGTATATAATACAGTATAGTATACACTAGACTATATTTAGGGGTGTAACGGTACAACACCGGAACACCGGAAGGTAACACGGGTTGAAAGTAACAAGGTGATTTGCTTTGAGCCCATACAAGCTTGATAGGTCTCACTGTGTCAGCATGTACAGCACACAACACTTACCAGAGTAAATTCTACTAAGTAAATTCACTCAAGCGGTATTTTGTTTGAATGACAAGTTGTGTTTATTTTGTCATATGTCATATTCATGAGCATTTGACAGATTATTTAGTACTTTAACATATCCTAAAGTTTGCCATGTCAAAGTTTTTCAGTATAGAAGAAAGTCAGGTTTAAATGTCAGGAGTTATTGTTGGAACAATTGTAACAGCTGTTTCTTTTTTTCCACTGCTAATGTGGTCACACTGTGTGTATTACAGCAGGCTCTACTCTGATCAGACCACTGCACCTTCAGTTTCCCTGGTCAAGGATGAGGAATGTCTTGTTTGTGGAGAGACGTTCAGCTCATCCTTGCCTGGGGAAGTGTGGGTGCAGTGTCTCTTTTGTCTGCACTGGTTCCATGAGGCATGTACTGAGCAGAGCACTGTATCTGTAATAACTCTGACAATGAATAAAAAAAGAGAATATCGCAAAAGAAATGTGTCTTTTTACACCGTTATACAGTTAAATTTTCTTTAAATTATGCTGTCTGTTATACTGTCTATACTGTTGTTGTAAAACTTTGATAAGATTCAAAATCATTAAAATAAAAGACATAAATGTTTGTAATTACATATTAACAGAACATAATATAAACAATTCCATTTTATACCATTACTTTTGCGTTACTTTCAACTCGACTCAGAGGCTCGAAAGTAACAATATGCAATTTCCGTTCAGTCAAATTATACTAAAGTCACTCCACATTTGTACAAAATAGCACCAGGTATTGATAAAATATACATGTGAGTTGTTGATCACAACTAAAATTTGTTTCTTTCATTAATATTGTCTTCATCTGAAAAATGTCACTTTCATCCCAGTTCTTGCTATGTGTATTCATCCTTAACTGTCACGGTATGGATGTTATGGGTCGCACAAAGAATACACTCCATGACCCAAACAATTACTGTCAAAATAGTTAATAATCCGCTTACTCCAACATGGGGACCGATTCTAGAGTGCAAGTTCCACCTGGAACCTTTAGGCAATGCACCACTACAAGCTATAGCATGCTCATGGGCGTATGCTAACTGGCTTAGCCAAGGTAGCCTGGTTATCCTTGTTACCATGGATACCCTGTAGTGTCACTACTCTCAGAATGACAAATGAGAGACCCAAAACACTGAATGAGAGCAATAATATTATTAAAATATGCTTCATTATCTCCCCTCCCCTCCCCTCTCTGTGATGGCTGGCTTTTCACTCTGCCTTTGAGTGGAGCTGTCCAGAACAACAATAAAAACATTGGATTTCTGACATGGCAGCATGTTGTAAGAACCAGTTCTGACTATATATATATACACATACACACACACCCACACACACACACACACACACACACACACACACACACACACATATATATATATATATATATATATATATATATATATATATTTTTTTTTTTAACCTTTTTAACCAGGAAGTCCATTGGGATTGAAATCACCCTCTTTTCCGAGGGTGACCTGGCCAAGACAACACACCAGTTACATTTTAAGTAGAAATAAAACACAACAGACATGGAATAAAAACATCAAACACACAAGGAATGTCTGACTCCTTGCAACAGAAAGGTTGTTTTCTTTTTCCACTGCAGCACAACTAAACTGAGAAATAATTATGACCAATGAATCAGTGTTGGATGTTAACATTTTTCAAAATAAAAGACCAAAATGTTATATTGTACCTTTTTTTTCTGCTATATTGAAATCACACCAAACCATAACTCCAAAACCGGGGTACATATGAACCGTGAATTTTGTGTATTACACCCTGTTACACCCATAACTATATCAATTCATCTTTTTTTTTTACAGTGCACATTTCATGCAATGCAGTCATTGAGGCAGGAAAAATAAAGATGAAAAAAGTGCAACACAATGTATAAGTACTGGGAGAAATCAACAGTTTGTTCCCCCAAATTTCAAGCCCTTAAAAGGATTGATTTAACCCTCTCTCTCCACATGGATGCTTAATCCAGCCCAAACATACTGCGGGAGATGTTGCGCTGGATGTACAAGAGCGTATAGGCATTTCAAACAAAACAAACATCAAAACTTCTCTGAGGGCGACTGCTGTGGGCGACATGTTGTGAAACGGAACACATCATTACCCACAGCGGGCTGTCAATCAGTGTCATGTGCATAGGGATGAAATTGCTAAATTTAACTCTCCCTGTAGTCCATGTGAACGCATCCATGTCAATGTAAACACAGGAGACTGTAGACCATGGATACACAAATCAAACAACCCAAACTCATTTTGCAAGTAGCTGGTAAAAATGAATTGGGATCCTTCAAAGACACCTAAAGACAATATGAGGAAGACTGGTTGCACTGAATCAAGATTGGGAGGGGGGCGTAAAGCAAAACTGTGTAATGACCTAAATGTAGGTCGTCTAATGTGGCGCACTGTGACTGGGGGCATCAAGAAAGAAGAGAAGAAGCAAACCAAGTAATTCAGCCAATTATAGCTTCCCTGCCCCCACACCTACCCCCACCCTCCCTTAGCAAACACTTCAAAGTACTGCCATCAGCGAATGGCAATAAAGTGAATGAGCTGGCTGGAAATGGGCTTGGATGCTGAGGCAGGGGACTGTCAAATGATGCTCATCACACTGAGAAAACAGTGTTCCCATGTTGTAAGAGCAAAACGGGTACCCAACACCTTCCAAGCAGAGGCATCAAATCCCACTAAAACTGGAGAAATACAGCAGAGAGCAGCAGCTTATTCAGTGAATGGACATTTCTGTTCTTCTGATGACCAATGGGATCGATGGCTGTGTTTGTTAGCACTATGAAAGGAAAGCTGCAATATTAACACTATGTCAGAATGTCCTAGAAGAAAGAACAATCTCACAGCAGGAGCTCTGAAATGACACCCTCTCCTGATGACTAAATTGGAGAAAATACAGAGCTGGGGTGTTTTTGTGAAATGGAGGATAGGCCCAGTGTAAGCCGAAGCCGAGAACAGTTGGCTCCGTGGGGGACAGGCAAAAGGAGAGATTTTTATTTTTCCGGCTTCAGGTAACACTATTTCAAAGAGCAGAATTGGGGCGTCTCATTACACAAAATACATTTTACACAAATCCCTTACTTTACATAAACCCCCCAAGTTTTCTCTCCCTCTCTTCTTTTTTTCCTCCTGTCCTTGCAGAAATATTTCTATCGCCCTCTTTCTCTGTTTCCGTTCCAGAGCCCAGCTGTTTTGTGTCCTGCTGGGCATTTGCAAAGGGACGATTTCCACACTGATCTGAGTGCCATTTAAATAAACATCAACAGAGGATGTCAGAGGGAGCCTGTGAATAACACCAGAGGCTTATCCACTTCCACAGCTTTAAAGAGGGAAAAGGAACTATCCAGTTCCTTCATTTCGCTCTTTCTGGATGCTGTTTGAATAACCACAATCCAGCATCCACCAAAGCATCACTGCTTTGGCCATGTCCACCTTTTGTAAGCCAGAAAGGCCAGACTTCGACTCTCAGTTGGGCTGGCTCTCTGTTCTTCTGTAGGGGTTTCTTACAATATAGATATTTCTTTCAATGTTCACTCACAGACTCTGTGCAATGGCTGACTCTTGGTTAATTATTATTCCAAAGATTGCAATATTCAAAACCATATTCTGCATGTTTGTGCAAAAGGCAGATTCAATCCAAAACATCTAGCCTCTGCATATGGCTCTACTTGGAAATGGTGCAAAAAAAGGACAAAAAAAAGCACGTGTCCTGTGGATTACCACTTTAAAAGAATATATGTATTAGAACTATACATACATAAATCATTGCATGGCCCTCCAAAAAACAATCAAAAGCATGCAGCTGCAAACACAGGACCCTCACACCGCCCAAGCTGACTCCATCAACTCCTCTTCATAGACCACTATCCCCACTACTCTCGGTTCTCTCTTCTTTTGTATTTGCATTGCTAAACTGTTGGCAGCGCTTGTCATTTTGTTTCATAAGTGATAGCAATTACTATTCCAGCGCCTGGGATCAAAGAGACACCAAAAGGAGGTTTTTAGACAGGAGAAAACACCAAACACTGCTTCCCCGTTTCTGTTTACACTGATAGAGGCTGAGGCCTAGGAGGCAGAGTAGTTGTGACTGACAGAATGGGAATACAACTCCTGTTTTTTTTTTTTTATCCTGGAGAAGATGGAGAGGAGAGTAGAGTAGAGTAGAGTAGAGGAGAGGAGAGGAGAGGAGAGGAGAGGAGAGGAGAGGAGAGGAGAGGAGAGGAGAGGATTGTATACTATAGGGAGGAGAGGAGAGGAGAGGAGAGGAGAGGAGAGGAGAAGAGAAGAGAAGAGAAGAGAAGAGAAGAGAAGAGAAGAGAAGAGAAGAGAAGAGAAGAGAAGAGAAGAGAAGGGAAAGGTTGCTACAGAGGGCAAACTGTACCATTAACCAGAAGGCTCCCTCCTGCTTACAGTGGATTAGTCACATTACCAATTCTTTTTCAGGTCTGGGAAAGCTTGAAGCATTGAACTGAGCAACAATTACACTACTCATAATGAGACAGTGGGGCCTTGACTTCAAATAACATGCCTCTGGAGACATTGTATTTGCTAAAACACAAATAGGCCCAAATTTAATCTGTCCACGTCATCTACATTATATGTTCCGCACGCAAGGGTTTTGTAGATCTCTGAAGCGTAGATTATCCTGAGACCTCCTCCTGAGGGCCTAGAAGATGTGTAGGCAACCTTGGGAGTGAAAGTTTGTCAGTTCAAATCCCAGACAGAGAATGGATAATCAGGCAAAGCAAGGAACAGGCCTATATTATTGGGTTAAAAAACAGAGAATCATTCTACCATTTCTTAAAATATTGCCTATGAGAACTGATGAGCAGCACAGTTACAGCGCATTGAGTTTGAACTTTAAAAACCAGAATTTAAAAAATAGCTATAATCACCCAACAAAAATTAAACTTAAAGCCATATATGCAAAATTAGAGCACTCCTGTCTGACTTTGGTCCCCCTAGTAGTAACATTAAACAAGACTGAGGATCTACAGCCACGCTAGCAGCTCTGGGAGGCTGTTCTTAGACACAGCAGTTCTTTGAGCTGAATAAAGTCAACATGCTAACATGATCATGTCTACCAAATGGGAAAAATCGCAATGCTAACATAACAATGTTTATAGGTATATATTTACCATGTTCACCATCTTAGAACATGGTGAAGCACAAAGTATAACTCAGGCTGATGTGGATGTTGTTATTTTTGCAGCTAAACCAGAGCTGGACAAATTAAATTAAAACATGATGAAAAATGAAGGGATCATGAAAGGTACAATTCATACTGAGGGGGGCATGAATATTTGCAACAAATTTTGTGGCAGTCTATCTAATAGTTCTTTAGCTAGCATGGCTAAAAATACACTGTAAACTGCAAAGCACATTGATACCCTCACGAGAAAGATCACATAAAAGTACATTCATAGTGTCTTGAACTTATCCAGTTTGTTAACTTTGTACTGCACAGAAGAGGTCTGAAAACATTTTAGTTCAGTTCATGACCTCCTGCTGGAGATTTAAACACATCTACTGGTCAAAGGGTGAACCTTTAAACTTGACGATTCTTATTTTCCGATTCCACGCTATTTTAACTTTAATTAAAGGAAGAAAGAAACCTGCAGGCTGCAGATATTAAGTGGTACACTATATAAAAAAAGCACAATTTCACATTCCATAAATGATCTCAATGGGTTAAGAAGCAACTACTCTACTGGCAAGGTCTGCTGTGGTTTCTTATCTTACATTTCAGTTCCTAAGTTCAGTGTGTGGTGAAGATTTTCAACCCGTAACAACATCTGACACTAATAACAGTTTGTGGTAATGTCTCGCATCTCAGTTCGCTGGGATAGTGATGACCTTTTCTGGTGCACACAGCCTTTTAATTTCAACTGACAGGATGAGTGTATTATTTCCAAAAAGCCTATCTTGACATGGTTGTTATATTGATGATGAAGGAATTGAACCATGTTCTTCTACTGGACTCCGTACCGGTGACTCTAAATAAGGGCTTGGTGCAGCTAATAGTGTTAAATATTAAAATGTTGTTGCCCTGGTCACGACATATTGTGGGATTGATCTGCAGCATGGTGACAAGCTCAGTCCCACAATGTGCATCCCCTCCCCTCTCCTCCCTGCACAATTCTCCCTGACACACAGAGGACAGCTTTCTGGCCCTCCTCCTCTCACTGTAATGGAGGTCGGATGCTGCTTTTCCGCATTTCTGCCCACATTAGCATCTCTAGTTAATTGGCACCATTTGCTCAATGGCATCGCTTGAGTTTGTAAATTACTTTTACAATTGTCACTAATTATCAAGCTCGATGAGTGGAATTGGCGCGATTGGTCCCCAGTGGAGCAGAAACACAACAGGCGGAGGAAGGATTAAGACTCTGGGGGCAACAGGAGGGGCTGGCTAGCTGAGAGATACAGTAGCACTACATGCTAATCAACAAAGGATTACATACAGATGGTGCTGCTGTAGCACTGCCTCTCTGTGCTGCATTCCTGATGAACTACTGATGCACTTTGGCTGTATCCTGAAGAGAGATAATTTGAATTCAAGTTTGTTTGTTTTTTCTTCCCTTTTTGCATAATCTTCATGTGTATGTTACATGGTATTGTTTGTTGACATGCCTAAATATATAATGGAGTTTATCTAAAATGAATACCACACTAACAAACATGCTAATCTCATATCCTATTTAAAAAAAATTCTGAACTACTGACCCTTCGCTAAGACCCACAATCCCTTAGTTACTGCCGCTATTCCTGTCAAGCTTTCCATTCTCACATGGCATGACACACGTGCAGTTTACAGTTTTAACGCTGGCAGGTTTACCTCTCGAAATTCTTAGTAATTCTTGGAACAAAGGGTCCTTGATTTCACATGAAGGTAGACAAAAGCAGCTTCTTATTTCTATCCCGCCGCAATCAATTTTGTTGGCTGAAATGACAACTGTTTCTGGCATATTTTATCAGCTGTAATTAGGTTTAATCAAGCGTTAGCTTTATGAGTTGGTTAAAAACGATGTCTGCGGCTGACTTTTTCAGGTTTCCAGCTGACTTGTTTTAAAACAAGAACACTGTTAAAGAGTCTTAAATATGCACATGACATTGTGCTAAAAGGCTGAGGCTAAAGGTGTATGCCCAAGGAAAAAACTCAGTATGTTCACCAGTTGAAGATCTATGTGCTGTAGAAGAGATAAAGAAGAGAAAAAGTGTTGCTCTGGCATTGCAGTCTTATAGTTACTCCTGGTCTTATGAATGTGATCAGACTGTTTCATTCTAACATAACCTTGTTTAGCTGCTTAGCTTTCATGCTTGGACAAACAAAACAGAGGTTAGTTTTATGCTTGTTTGTATTTTCAAACAGCATGTTTCACTTTTAATGTTACAGTAGTATTGATTAGTATAAGCAGTTGGACTTTTTTAATGTAACCTGTAGACTCACAAAATAATGTAAGATTAAATGTCCCTGGCCTTGGAAGTAATGCTGGGTTACTGGCTACTGTTGAGAATAAGCTAGTTGCCCACATTTGCAGATTACATTAGAGCAGATAAATATCCACTTCTAACCTTTTTGCTCTTGTATTTTTGTATCAGGAGATACCATCATCCAAACCTTTTGTATATAGAGTATTTTCCTACAGCCCCATACACACTTCAACATGTGGAGAAATCCAAAGCTTCCAAATTTCCTGCTGTGGCAAGTCATGGTTGCCACGCCATGATTGGATAATCGCTGTCTGGGGGTGGGGTTTCATGCTGACCTATGAGCAAGTGTTTCTCCCCACCCACAGTGACAAAGTCCAGTAGCAAATCAACAGCAGAGTTGTAGCTGCACTGTGGGTCCCGCTGCTTATCTCCAGCAGATGACAGACATGCACAGTGCAGAGAAACATTCAGTTCAAAGAAGTCTAATAATTGAGGATGGAGCAGTTATCTGAGAGACTGTTTTGTCTGTCTTGTCAGTATGAGCTAGACAGTCCAGCCGCCTGAAAGGCCAGACAATTTGCGCTCCAAATGTCATGTTGTGAGAAGGCAAACATGGCCTGGTGGAAGAAGGCCAGGGAGAGACAAAAGCTCAGGTTAAAGATGTGGCAGGCCTTATCGTACAATTATTCTGCCAAAAACCTCCTGAGAATACAAACAATATATTAGCTGCTACATTTTGTCCTAGAATATGCAAAAGATAAATAGTCATCTTGCACAAAGCATTAATCATTGATTAAAAAATATGTTTTGCTTTTCTTGTTTTGCATTTTTTTTTTTTCACAGTGTAGAGGAAATTGGATTTTGCCCTCTGGCACAGCGGTAGGATCAGATTGTGGGCTGCAGCAGTGTGGATCTTATCTTAGCCGCAGCATTGGTCCAAAACATATTGCTGCCCCTCTCTCAGTGGAAATAGGCTTCAACTGCGCTTTACTGTTGACAGAGCAAAGGTACTTGACACACACATACACACGCACACACACACACACACACACACACGCACACATGCACACATAAACTATATCCAGTCTCTCTTTCCCCCTTCTCTCTTTGGCCCTGTTCACACCTGGCATTAACATGAGTCTTTGGTGATCACAAGTAGACAGCTCTAAGGACATCAGTTCACAGCTGAAATTAAAATGCATCTCCACATGCACCTTGAGTGACCACTTGTGATCAGATTTCACTTCCCTGATCTATATGCAAACAAACACGCAACACTTAATCATTTCCATTTGAAATGCAGTAGAGACTCTCACGCTGAAATGAAACAAGTGCACATAAATTAGGTAAATAACATAAATAAACATAGTCTCTACTGCGTTTTGTTGCTTATGGTCTCACTAACCAACTATTTCACACTTTAATATGATGCCACTGGTGTGTGCATAAGTAGGTACTTCCACTTAGGAGGATATCAGTTGAGTAGGCAGTCCCTCATGTGACACATTGTGTGCACACTGCTAAATAATGTGGCTCAAACCACCAAATGTGGTCTGAGTGATGACTGTGAATGTGAATGTGTCCTCAGTGGCCCTGTTTACACCTGGTATTAACATCCATCTCAGGTGATCCGATCACATGTGGACAGCTCTAAATAAAGGTGTAAATGCATCCAAGATGCATTCAGGATGGACTGAGATCCGATCACTCAGAACACATTCGGAGGTGGTCTAGGCCACATTGAAGAACCACCTACTCAACTGACGTCCTCTATTTTCCGGCAGACTAGGCATCACCTTGTTTGATAGTAATTGACGTAATCCACCTCCCGTTTTTACCATTCCCCAAAACCGGTTTCCCTCTTCAAATTGACAATCGGAATAGAAGTTACACCAAAACCAGAAACTAACTTGTTTTTCACTTGTCTGTCTAAAAAATATTTCAGAAGCTAAACGTTGCTGGATAGTTTCCTCTGTCCTGTCTGTTTTAGTTTTGCTGTGCTACTCGACATGGTGAGCTCAGGATTTATCAGAAGGACAGCTGCTTTACTCCACTGTTTCACTGTATGCACCGGACTGTGTGTGTAACAGTTGACCCTTTCGATGTGTAGAAAAACACAGAATGTTAATTAACTTTAGATCTTGATCGACGCTGTCAGCTTGTCAGAGATTTAAATAATCAATTTTGCTGCTGTGTCACGTGCATAAATGCGCACCGTGTCTCTCAATGGAGGCAGCTGCGGGGGATCGCTGCATATAACTATATATGCAAAAATAGGACAGGCATTAGATTTTTGTGAGGAACCACAATGCATTGTATATTTGTATATCCTGCTATCAAATGAGGTTAATAATGAACACACAGTCTTTGCAAACAGTAATGATGTACGTGTTTATTTGCATATAGAGCGGGGAAATGAGATCTGATCACAAGTGGTCACTCAAGACGCATGTGGAGACACATGTTAATGCCAGGTGTAAACAGACATACTTAAAGCTGTCCACTTGTGATTGGATCTCCTGAGACATATTTTAATGGCAGGTGTGAACAGGGCCTTATGTACCATTCAAATATGTGTGTGTATAGGGGGTTGGGGGGCAGGGATAGTTAAATAAATCAAAATGATGCTAGGTCTCACATGACCAAGAAAGTGCCTATTGCAGTGATCACCATGAAGATGTTCTTAAATCAGAGCTCAGTCCCTGGAGGTGGTATTAATCAAGTGCACCCACAAATGTGTACACGCCTGCTGCCCAACACCCTATGCCCTATGTAACATTCCGTAAACATGATATGAATAAACATGCAGTTTTGTACATCATGCATATGATATGATGTCATTTACATGGTTTGTTGACTCTTGCGATCCAATTTGTAGTGTTCTAATGGAATTTTCAATGCTGAGTGTTGATTTCAATGCCAGTTTTACTTACTCATGTATATTTCTTGACTGTAATGACAATTATAATATTATCTGCTGTTTCAACCTATGGAAAGCCTTATATCTAACAGGATTGAGGACATTTTCAATTTAGAGCTGCCTCTGGGTAAAAAGAATTAAACCTACTACAGTGAAATGTTCATCCCAACAGTCACAGGAGTGTCAGCAGGGTAGCCAGTTCACCCATTAGCTAAAACACAGCTGAGCCAGCCTGTCAGAACTCCCTGAGCACCACCTCCTTCTCTTTCCGCCCCATATTTTCTCTCCTCCTCTCTTCCCTTTCTCCACACTTTCTCCTCCCTTGTTCACCCCCCCCCCCCCCCCCCCTTCCTTTACCTCTCAGCTCCGCCCCTGTCTTTCTTCTGCATGCATAAGGAATATGCTGCATTCAGCAGACTCTGATGTGCTGTCGCATTGTTAGCCTGTTAGCCTGTTTATTTAGCTCATCATCACAGTACTCCCCTGGGCTACATGGAGTTTATCTCCCTACCAGTTAGCTGCCATGAAGACCAAACACAGAAATAATGACACTTTGCCAAGCAACTGAAGTGCAATATTACAGCTACAATACAGTTTTACAGCACCTATTGAATTGTCAGACCGATCAAAAGCACTGTAAATGGAACTGAAAGACAGAAGTTCGTCTGGGAGTGTGTTTTTTTTTTTTTTTTTTAAAGCATGGCTGCTGAACAGGCATGTCTTTAATGGAGGGAAAGGCATTCCTGTAACAAAAATGTTTCAGTTATAAAATACAATATGCCCTGTTTTCATGAAAATGGATACTAAGTGCTGTGAAGTGCAAACTGTGTGGCACTAACACATGTTGGTTCACTTGGTGTGCTTCTGTCACATTTTGATGACCAAAGGTGCATGCACAACCTTGGTGCAACATTGAAAAACCTGGAAGAGAGGCTAAAGCAGCATAAATACAAAGGAGTAAATCACTGTTTGTAGTATCTCTAAGACTGTTAGGGATCAGAACACACCTGAGGATAGTCCAAATGATCTGCACAATAAACTCTGAATTTGAAAACAATACAACTGTGTTCAATAGCACAGTTATTTTTAAACTAGACGGGAAATGAGAAGAATACAGTCTATGTTGTGGATGAAATTACAGGTAAATGTAATCCAGAGTTAGCCTTGCTTGTATAAGAAATTTGAATTAAATGTGTCTTAAAACCTCTACTAAATTAAACATTTAAATTTGTGTAACAGAGCTATTTAACCTATATGAAAGTTGTTTATGTCATTTTGGACAGGTGCACATGTGTGTGTTCACCAAATTAAAGCACTGTACCCTTTTCTTTGCAATTAAAGGCCTGACACAATCAAAGCATGCATGTAACTTCATGGCAAAACAATTTCCATTGTTTCATCTCAGACCTTTTTAACCACAACAAAGCAGGGAAATCAATTTTTAAAAAGACTTGATGAAAAGAGCATTTCACCTCCATTTATGCATCCACTGGCTTTACAATTGCTCAAAATCAGAGTGCATTCTGTCTACTAAAAGTCCTGTCAAGGGCCTAAGTGCTTACTGGCTTACTCACTAACACTGTATGGCTTCCTGCAGGGAATTTCTGTTTTCTCATGCTCCTCTCAACAAACAGGTCAGAGGTCAGGGTCAGCAGCAGACCAGAGTATGAACAGGGAATGGTTTCTTAAGAACGCTTCAGCAGAGTGACACAAGGAAGAATCCTTCAACAGCATTGTAAATTGCTCTGGATCAGACAGCCCAGTTGGATGCAAATGGTACTATTGGGGTAGCAAGATGTACAACCTACAGGGTGTTTTCCGTCATTTCACCACATATAAACACATAAAGTGACAATCTGCCAGGAGAGAGAGAGTGATTGTTGCTGTGACTCTGAGTACAAGAAGCAACATCCTGATGCCATCTGGCTGCATCTAATCATCGCCAGTGACACCCGTTTAGTTGCTGTTCCTGAGCATCACAGCTCTTAATGCACATTTGAACTCCAGACACTTCTGGACTCATTACCAAGTGTTAAGGTGTCACAGAGATGAAGCACATAAAAAATGTGGTGACCCACAAGACTGTGACCTGTAAAATTGACATAATCTGCTGTCTTTGAGGAGCCAGTAATGACCTCTCATCGCCGTGTGACACACTCTCCATCTTCATTTCACACCCTCTTAGAGCAGCACAGATGGCCTTGCCATTTCCTTAACAGCCTCTGAAGTCTTTCGTAAGCCAGTTTGCAAACCTTGTGCATCTCCTGTTGCTCCTCACTGGAAAATATTGGAAAATGTATGGAGATGATGGAAAAGTGACTTGTTATTCAAGGCTCACAGGTAACAGCTGTATGCTACCCAACTACGTCCATCAGAAGAGTTCAGAGCAACATTAACTGAGAGTAGAAACTGTTTCCTTCATCACGTATTTATCCCCCATCTCTTTTGCATTATTGTGTACTAACAATGCTTTTCCACGGGTTAATACACAGGTTAATTAGGTGGGACAAGGCCACTGTAAAATGCTACTAAACCAGCCATGCAGGATAATTCGTCTTGCCTCAGAAGTGTCAGCTACTGCAGCTCCTTACTCTTTAATTCATTCAAATGAATTTTGTTTTAATTGTTTTATCCTCGGTGCTCACTAACTCCATTAAAGTGGAAAGAGAGAGGGAGAAAAAGAGAGAGAGGAAGAGATGAGCTGCAGTAATCATGAGACATATGGAGAGAAAGGTACAGCAAGAGAGAGCAAGAGTGAGACACAAATAGAGGAACAGCAAAGAGACAGAGACGGTGAAATGCAGAAAGAGATTCGAGGAGATGCACTTTGTGTGTATGTGTTCTGTGTGTGTGCATGCTTCTATTAATAATTAATCCCCTAGTTGTGATTACACAACAATTACTCTCTAGAGCTAAAACTTTAACCACCCTTATGAAAGATGGAGGCTTCTCTATCTATAACACAGAGGCTGTGGTCTACAAGGCCCAGAGGTGTGTTAACGCAAACCGGGGAGAGGCTGATGGGAACATGGGCCGATGGGAATATGGGGAGATGGGAAGTGTAGCTGATGGAAAGACAGCTCCATATTTAATGGAATGAAAGCTGCCTGATGAATTCAGAGTTACTATAGAAAGATGCATGGTGTACAGTCAATATAAAAGTGCAGTTTGTAACAAGATTTTTTTTAGAACAGTGGTTCTCAACCTTTAGGATATGGATAGAGAGATAGGTTATTCACTATTACACATACAGTGCAATGCTGTTATACTGCAGTACTGTGGGTATAATAAAATACTTTCACTGTAATATAATACAGTGTATAGTGGAATCATCTAACTGTTAAAATAATATCAATATTAATATATGCAGTACATATACACACAGCAGAATATTGAACTGTATAATAAATCTATTGTACAATATTGTAATTCTTTTTTGTCCATAATGTATAGCAGATATAACTATTATATAACTATGGAAAGCTGTCACTATACTGTAGTATCGTACTATATTGTCAATCTTATATGTGCTTAATTTACTGTAATAACATATACTCAAACTTTTGTCAACAAAAAGAATATAATAAAATAAGGAAATAAAGCTTCTTTCCTCAGGCTTTCGGGGTAGTGAACTCTTTTTTACGCACTAGCCTTTGTAGTTCAATCTCCTGAGTGTGGCACCCTGGATTTCACTGCACATATTTTATATGCATGTTACAAATACAACCTTTGAAACTTCAGTGTTTGAATCTTAAATGTGCTACTATCAGACATATAGTACAAACACTGTTAAATGCTGTAGAGGAATACTGTCACTACTAAACCTATGACGAAGTATTGTCATGCTTTTTTGTGCATATAATAGATTACGTTTACTGTCATGTGATATATAATATATTATGTCACCATTAAACACATATCAGGATATGCTGCTGTCAAACATATAATGGACTCCTGTCAATGTTAAATATTCTCACTATTATATATATAGAATCTTGTCATTATTAAACATTATTAACAGTCACATCATCACCGATTTAGCAAAGAAATTAATCTCAGTGCAATAGCTGGTATTTTGTATCTGTCAGTATAAAAGAATCACAATCCGATCCAGCGTAGGAGTAAGTATGCGGCACCCTACATTTGGCTGTTACATAACATGAGCTGCTTGCTGGGCCAGTGGCTAAAATTCACACTGAATTAAGTAGCAGTTAGAGGTGGGCTTAAACACTGTCACAGCATGCCTCTCTCTTTCAGTCTCTGAAAAATCGGATGCTTGAATATCATATCAGACCCTGAGCTGATGCTCTCTCGTGAGGTGTAATGAGCAAAACGTCACCCTCCACAAGTAGAAAATCCAAACTGGAGTCGTTCCAAATGTTTCTGGAGTTGAACAAAGGGATGAAATATTGAGGTTTATGACTTAGCTACACCTCTTCATTCAGCCTGTTTGTGGGGCTGCTTTTTCAGCGCAGGTTATTGTCAAAAGCAAAATTTCTCTAGTTCTGCAATTCCACCAAGGCACCCTGTGCTGTATCTGCTTTCGTATATATATATTGTTTTTCAGCCACAACCAGCCTTTCTCATGGCTTGTTTAATGGTAATAACAATGGCAGCACTTATGAAACAGCTTCTGCTGACACTGGGTAGCCAAAACTGAACAGTGATTCCTGTATTCCAGGATGTGGGGAGTGCTGTCCAAGCTGAGTTTGCTATACTCCAAGAGGTGTGTCTGGTGAGACTCAGTCCTTAACATTCATTAACATGGAGGAAATTCCTCAGCACTATACGACATGAGTCTTTCAAGGCCTTGTGTAAATTACAGAGAATATAAGTGCAATAATAATTAGCAAAGTCCTCCAGGATAGGGAATATACTGTATGGTTGGGAGGTTGAATGAGAGTTCAGACAGAAATCCGTGTGTTTATGATTACTTGCAGAGCTGAGATTCTCTCACCTCAAAAACAAAAAAATATGCATGAGTGCATCTCTATCCATTATGTGCCAGTCACGTGATTTACATTGTGAAGCATTATCCTGTCAAGAGGTTAATTTTACAATTTTCCCCCCTTGTTAGTCTGCTATCAGTAAGAATAACAACTCAGATCCTCAAAAGAAAACTAGCCAACAGTAAATTGGCTGATAAAAGACAGTGGGTGTATTATGCAGGATAAATTAAAAAAAAATGTGGCACTACCCCAAGCTAAATAAAGTTTTAAAAAGGTGTAAAAATAAAAAAATATATAAAATATGAAATATACGGCTAATTTAAGAATACCGGTATACTTTATTGGATTGATATCGATACAAGTTTTCCAGAGAGTTTTCCAGATCAATACTAATTGAAACATGGAAGTACAATGTAGTAGTTATCCCTGATGCCTTTTCATGGACCTATTGTTCAGCTGTGCAGAAGACAGCTCTGCCTCTTAAATGGTTTAAAGTGTAACTACATTTGTATTAATTATAAAACAAAATGCTTGTGTCTTTCACACAGCTAGTCCTTGTATCTTTACATGGCTGAAAAAAGAGCAAACATGATATTTTCTGAACAGTTCTCCCTCAGGGACAGAGCCAAATTGCTGCAGCAGTTGAAAAAGACTGCAGAAGAAAAGTTTAGCTTCTCCTACATCTGTATTCTACTATATCCTGACATTTTAAAGTTGCTATATTAAGCTGTTGTTCAACTGAGAAGACCGCAGACAACCTACTGAACTATTGATAGCAAAAACTGCTTCCAAACACCCAGTCAAAGTGCATTCAACAAGACCACTCTGCAAGCCTGGCCTTTTACCAGGAGTTACTTTACTTTACAATGCGTGGCACAGTGGTGCAGTAAACAGCTCTGCAGAAAGACACCAAGAGGACAGAAAGCACTTAGCTATTAGTAGTCTAGTGCTGACAGTCTGAAGTCCAAAATAAAATAAAAACAAAAAATAGTCTGTCCCAGGAACAGCATGTCCACAGCAATAACCTCAGGCCACTCTATATCCATCCAGGGATAGACAGCACCACAGCCAAAGTCCTAGGGAAGGCTCTCATGCAACTTTTAAGTCAGATAAATAAGTAAACAACCCTTTTTTGTATTTTCATTTTCTATACAAGGTGCAAAGAGAACTGAAGAAAGACACGTGACATCATGCTGTGCCTAAGAGGTTGCAGGCAGCATCCAATTCCTTTTAGGGTTCGCTAAAAGCACTGGCAGTCTGAGGCATCAGCAGCAGATATAACCTGAAAAACAACAGAAGATGACGACAGAGATGATGGAAGATGGACGTTACTTCCTAAAAACTGCAGTCTTTTCTGGGAAGAGATATGACAACAAGGTCTTTTAAAAAAGAAAAAAAAGCACTTCCCGGTGTGTCTGTTGATGTTTTCTTGGCAGTCCCCATCTGTCGCATGCGTTCAGAAGAATAAATTACAGCCAATTAAGATGGCTGGTGCTGTAGCAACTGAGCAAAGGGTAAACACCATTTGTGCAGGAATGACAAGAGGTTTGTGTATATGTATCTGCTGATGACACAGAGTATTTTTCACATGTGATCTGATGTGTTAAGTGAGAAAACCTGAATGCAGATAAAATGTTCTCTGTATAAATTTTTTAAAAAGTTGCACTTACTTGAGACAAAGGTATAATGGAGCAAAACACTAAACTACATACAAACAACTTAAAAATATATATATTTTCAACAATTATGTGGCAGGAAAGTCTCATACACCACACCTCAAAAAAAGGCTTCTAAAACGTCCATAAAACATCTGTCCAGAATGAGAGAAGCCAAACATGCTGTTTCCTCCATTTAAAAGTGTTAACATGTTAGCACTTTTCTTCCTTCTGCGATTTAGTGTGAATTCACACATTTAATAGTTTTTTTTTTATTTTGCACCAATTACAAAGTTTTTTTAAAAATATATATTGATCAAAATCACTACTTAAACTGATCATTTTCAATTAGAGCACTTTGTCATTTCCATTTTGCCAATTCTTTGTCATTGCCATCACACATTTATTTAAATTATATCATATAAATTATATGTACTTAAAAATCATATTTATATTGTCAAAAGTATGATTTTTTTCTTATAATAAACATTAAAATAAATGTATGGAAGTATAAATGTACAAGCTCCAAAATTGACTGTTAGAACTCAGTGATTCAATTTAAAGCTGTAATTTTTTTTTCAATTTGGTCAAATCAGTGTGCCACATTTTATGAAAACCCCAGAAACACAAGTTTTGCCAATTTCATTGCATAAAAGACACTTTTTTGTTATACAATGAAAATGATCGATGCATCCATGATTATGAAATATTATCCATACATTTAGCAAAGATTTGTTTGATTTTCCTAAATTTCTTAGACTAAAATGGACCATAGTTGAATAGTAACCATACTAGCACCCAGAGATAACATAACACTCACATAGAATGACTCTTCATTGCATTTATATTATATGTTTAAATGAATCGGTTTCTAGTTTTTTAACAGTTGGAAGGCAAGTGCGGCACATTTAATTGAAAGATAGCAGATAGCAGAAGCAGAAAATTTTCTTGACTTGGTATAGACACAATAGTCAAAGTGTCTGTCTATCTGTCTGTCTGTCTATTGGTGGACATGTTTCACTGCTTGGCGGCAGAGCTAACTCTGGCCACTGGAGGACAAGCGAGGCAGTGATGCAGTAAATGCTGCAGTGTGTGTGCATGAGTGTGTGTGTGGGCTGATCATCCCCAGGCCTGGTTCAGGTAATGTAGCGGAGAGGAGGGTAAGCTGCCCTGACACACACGCCTGGATCACAGAGGCTGGCAGGCCGCCGCAGGGTACAGTTTGTGTATAAGTGTGTGAGTGTAGGTGTTCATGTATGAGTGTGTGTTAGTGGATCTCCTTCATTTACCAACATGTTTATCTGCGTGTCTAAAAACTTGAAAACTGTCTGTGTTGATTAATCAAACATTTTAAAGAGAGTGGACTGGCCAACACCTTAAAAATGTCGTGAGTTCAGTTCTCACAGCAGCCAACATGCTTTGCTGATCACTGAGAGAAACATACCTGTGCACTCTGAGAAACGCTGTTACTGTCACTGTCACTGTTGAGAAACACACTAAATAGCTAGATGGATAAATGTGATTAAATGTGCAGAACAGTGTCTGCTCACCTTGACTCATATGTAATCTGCTACCTGGTCCCTCAAACTCTGCTCAACTCATCTGCCCCTGACTTCTTGGTGTCTCAGCATTTATGGGTCAGTCATTTGCTTCAGTCAGCATTTCCAACCTCATAGTATTAATAGGGTTAAAGACTCAGGGCCACCTTTGTTTCAGATGCATTCTGCAACTGCAGACTTGTATTAGTTATCC